>RCWM02000447.1:0-600000 GCA_003667255.2 Euschistus heros | reverse complement strand
GATCATACTGTCCATGCATAGTAGATTTACAAGTTATTGTGATCATTTTTCCACATATTTATTTCGTGTATACAGTTTTAATGTACCACATATCAATAGTAAATAAATTAAAAAAAAAAAAGCATAATACAAAAAAATAAATAAGTAAATATATGTAGTTTTTACGGCAGCGTAATATCGGGAGGAGACCAAGGTCTTAGTTCTGAACAAAAGGCTAGACCGGAGGCTGAGCCACTGTGAAATAGGCACCTACAGTTTTGAAATAGTGACAAGCTTCCAATACCTCAGCTCTACTATTAATGTTAACCTGGAAGAGGAAGAAGAGGTTAGAAAGAGGATAATAGCCGGGAATAGAGCCTATTTCTCCATCTCAAGGCTGATCAGATGCAAACTTCTCAGCCGTTAACCAAGTTTATGCTCTACAAGAACCTGATCAGACCAGTAGTCACATACGGAGGAGAGACCTGGACGCTAAACAAGAAAAATGTCAACCTACTTGATAGGTTTGAACGAGTAGTCCTTAGGAGAATTCTGGGGGCTGTGTGTGAGAATGGTCAATGGCGACGAAGGAAAAATAGAACTCCTCCAGATCTACGAAGACATTAGTATCTCCTCTCACATCAGGATACAGAGGCTAAAATGGTTGGGCCACGTGAGGAGGAGGAATAAAAATAGAGTGACCAGTAGGGTCTACAGACATGTGCCGTATGGCCAGCGCCCACGCGGTAGGCCAAAGAGCCGATGGAAGGATGGCGTAGGAAAGGATCTGCGGCAGCTGAGGATCCCTATCTCAGAAGCGGCTGATCGAGGAAAATGGACGGCAATCGTTGAGCAGGCCAAGGGCAGCATCAGCGTCTGTTGAGCCAGTAGAAGAAGAAGAGAAAGAATATCGCTATTTGGTTGGTTTTCTTTTTACAGATACTGTTAAAAAAAAACATTTCTAATCATCGAAATTAACAATTGTATTGAAAATAGAAAATTGGAAACTATAGTTTGGAATATAAAACAGAAGTACAAGTTTCAGCACATAGCGAATCATTGATGTTATTCTGAACAGATATTTCGAGAATATATAGGATTCAAGTAAAGCACAATGTAACATGATATGCTCTGTCCTTTTTTTATTTGTTTGTAAAACTCATTTGCCGCCATTTTAAACAGTTATCGCTGGATGTCAAATTGCAGGATAAACAAACGAATACGTTTTTTGTTCGTTTTTTTTTTTTTAAACATTTGTAAACAATTTGGCTAGTGAAGTCTTGTTCTTGTTTAAAAACTTATGATTTCTAATAAGTATATGTTCTCTTCAATTTGAAAAGCTAACTTAGTTTATTTGAATTTCTTACCAATATAATATTAACGATTTTTTTTTTCAAACAGTAGAGTGTGAGGCACAGTGTAACAACGTGTTATTCTGGGCCCCTTCAATTATAATTTTTTTCTAGGTGTGTTACACCGGAAATAGTTCGGAATAAGAAAAGGAAAGCGGAAATTGGTCCAAATAATGCTAATATATTCTCATATTATAAATTTTTTTATGCTTAATTATTACAACAAAAAAAAATTCTATGGTATATAGTGGAGGTTAAAAGTTTTTTATTCTCCATATTTTATTTTGTTCAATGCATGTTTAGTGTTCACTATGTCCATAGTCCATACTAAGGAGAATTTTTTTTTTTTTTTTTTTAATTCATTTTGGAGGATTTTATTTACAACGTAATGTACACTATTTAAGATAGAATAAGGAATTCATTTACCTAAATGAAATTATTAGAAAACACGTGTACTAAATTAAAAACCCTATTGCTTCGTGAGAATTGATGTGAAAAATACATGACTTTCGCTGTTACGTAACTGAAACTAATTGTTTCATGCCTACACTATCCAATTCCTAGAAGGAACCCGTATGAACATGATACAAGGGAAAACAAATTCAACCTGTAATTAAACAAATTCATCAAATTATTCGGTTAAGGAAAAAAGGTGAGGCAGACAAATTTTAATTTTTTATTTTTAACAGTGTTCCTTACAATTCTGAACCAAATATTACAGATCTTTAAGAATCCTCATATCAGACAGTACAGAAAGCTGAAAATAAGAACTTATGTAACTACTTAAATCAAATTAATATTCGGATACTGATTGTCATCGTTCAAAACAAAGGAAGTACGATGTTTCAAAGTTTTCCAAAATAAAATATTCCATTCATAGCAGAATTAAAAAACCAAAAAACTACTCATCGTTTCCGACTACAGGACAGCCGTATAAAGTAGTCTGATCCAAAAGAATGACTAAAAGTAAAATCAGAGCTAAACCAACGAATAAACGTCAAAGGGCATACCAAGACGTAGTCGGGTTGATAAGTTAGTGTCATCAGAATCATACCTCCAGATTACCATTATTTAATTATTTCAGAAAATTAATTAATAGTTCAGAAAGAAACTTATTACTAATCAGAAACCTACTTAAGAAAAAAGTAAAAATTGCATTTTCACCAATTAACTTTTATTTTGTGATAGTTAAGGGAATGGAAACCTAGAACAGTAGCTAAACATTTATAGAAACAGGAAAATATTAATGAATCCATTTCCTAACTAATTTCTAAATTTCAGTTAAAAGTTTATGGGAATAAGGGTATTTTTCCCTTCCACGTTTTTAGGAGGATCCACACGTATCACTTACAGATAAGATAACAGTGTTAGTCATAATTGTACAACACGCCAAGGACGAAAAGAAATTAATTTTTCAGAAGATTAATGGCAAACATCGGCTAGACATTTTACAAATATAACTTTATTAAAAAAACAAAACAAATAATATATAGCTATGATAAGACAAACTAAATAACTGCCATCACCTAAGGATGTGTTACATTTAATAAATTATTTGTGTTGAATAATATTAACAATTTATTTATTTATTTATTTTAGTAAATACAATCAATGAATTTTTATTAAAGAATTCAAACCAGTTGTTTTAGCTATCGAAATAGATTAGGTGAGGTTAATAAAGAATGAACACTAAAATAATTGTAGATTAATTGCGAAATTATTAAATTATTAATATGTACTATTATTAAATATAAGTGGGTACCCTTAACTGGGGAAAAAACCTGGCGGTTGTGCGTGAATTCTAGCAAAATCACGTCCATTCACAACCATTGGCTCAGAAACAGTAGGGCCTACAAGTACTGAACCCTTCATGGGTTGTAAGTGGTACAGGTTTTTTTTTTTTTTTTTTTTTTTTTTTTTTTTTTTTATGTCCATGGAATACAAAAAACTACAACACGCGGTCTTTGATGCGGGAATACTGTACTTGTCCGACAGTAATTTCAGAAAGTGAAATGGTCAACATCAAAAACAATCGCCAAGTTTTCAAGAGTAAGTGTACCTTACTCTCTGCCCCACTCCCATCCTTAAATACTTAAAGCACATTCTTGATAATGATTTGTAAAATTTTGCATCACATTTAATGGCTTTTTTACATATAATATATACATTTTATAACAATTAGTTTTCAAAATTTTAATTAGTTTTCAAAATTTTCATTAGTTTTCAAAAGTATGTCATGTATTGCAATAACAAATTTGCGATCAGCAGGAACACAATCGTTTCTGGATTAATTCTATATCAGGAGATTTAAGTTTCCACTTATTAGTACAACAGTGTCGTCAGCATTTGTGAAATACAAAGTTTTTAAATACCCTTCTCAAAACTCAGTTATCATCAAAATTTATAAACTTATACCGGACCACACTTTAATTTATTCTCCAAATTGAAAATAAGAAAAGCACTATACTATTGAATGGTAAGACCGGATTGTCGTAGTCCCAATATAATAGAAATGATTATTATTATTGAGAAATAAAATAATTTTTAAAACGTTAAGTCGAAAACCGAACGATTTTAACCGAAAAAAAAACAAAAACATTTGGAACAACACTAGGAGTTTTTGAGTATGGGACCATAGTGTATCAACTAAAAAAATTAAATAAATAAACTCAAACATCTAAAACTTCGAACATGTACACTAAAAAAAAAAAAAATTGGGTAGAGAAAAAATATTCTGGTGAATTGGAAAGCATGAAATTAAACGAAAATGTAAAAGACATAATCTTATCTATTGTTTGAAAGTGAGATTCTATGTACAGATAATTAACACGTAAAATGGGACAATACAACACCCATATTTGAAATCATGGTACTTCTCAAGAGGAACACCTCACTTCAAAATCCATTCTTACAAGTACTAATTTATCATTTCAAGTCATATTTAAATCAATAAGAATTGTTCGAAACATTTTAATGATCTGGTATAATTGTTTATTATTTTCAAAGATAATAAAGATTTTCTTTTTTGGGGTCACCTGTGGTGTAGTGGTTAGCATAGCAACCTACTAAACCCAAGATCGCGGGTTCGCAGACCGGCAGATGACCTTAGGATTTTTTAAAGGGAGTAAAAAATCCTTAGTTATGCCGTCCTTTGGAAGGGACGTGAAATGGGGGTCCCGAGCCTGTGCGATGTCAGGTACTCGTTAAAGATCCCTATCCTACTTATAACTGGATAGGCAACATTCAGGACTCCCACCGTAGCATCGTCCGATTAGCCATAGCAACATAAAGTGACGTTAAACGAAATAAACAAACAAGATTTTCTTTTGGGATAAATTAAGACATTGCTCAAAACAATAAGAACTTTTAGAAGAATTTTAGGAGTTTTTTTTTTAACACGATATAACACTGTTGGTGTTACTCGGATCGAAAATTTGCCGACAGTTTACATATCAGAAATTAAAAGGAGAATATTTTTTGTTACATAACTTTGATCGCTAGGACCTATCGTTTAGGGGCTATATCGGTTTGTATGAAAAAAGTCACTATTTTCTTTTAACTTTGTTTATTTCGAATGATCATTAATTGTTAATGTAATTTAAATAATTTAAAATCCTACATGTGAATGGAATAAAATAAAATACATAAGGGCATAGACGGTAAGCAGATTTAAATTATTTAATCTGAAACTTTATCTCCTGGACACAAATGAATCACAGTTATGCGAAAAAAAAAACATTAGCACCGACGATCCAGAAGGCCTTTAAACTTATTATTTAAACATTTTATAGTTTTACGTTTATTGGTAACACATTTTAATATAAAATTCATACATACTTTTGACTTTCAGAAATGCCGGTCTCTTTTAATATTATGTTCTACAGTCATTTAAAATTGGCACAAACAGTTATTCCAATCAACTCTGTTGGTGTTGCATCGAAAATTTGACGACAGTTTCTTTTTTAGAAATTTAATGGAGAATACTTTGGGTACACATTTGTCGCTAGTGCCAACAGTTTGAATGAAAAACGTCACGTTGTAACGTTGTTTTTTTTTTTCACAATCAAAAATGTAACATTTTGACCGGTTATAACTCTGTTAGTGTTTCTCGGATTGAAAATTTGCTAACAGTTTCCGTATCTGAAATTGAATGGAGAATATTTTTTGTAAAATACCATTTGTTCCTAGGACATAAGGTTTAGGAGCAATATTGGTTTGAATGAAAAAAAAGTAACGTTTGAAACTGCTATTTAATAATTAATTTAAGCAATTTGATTCTATTACGCAAATGGGAAAAACATTAGATTATAGACACACATATCCATGACCTATTGCTTTTCACAGTGAGGGAGATTTTTTTTTTTTTTTTTCTGTAGTGTTTACATTTAAAAATATGAATGGTTCTTCTCTATTACAGTTTTTTTGTGAATTGTTAATGATTACTAAAGTGGGTGTATATATATATGTGGCACCTGTGCATAGTGGGCTAAGTAGAATTTTGGGAATTTCGAGCTATCTACATCACCAGAATCGTATTATTTTTTTTTTTTTCTTTTCATGTCAGACACGAGGCTAAGTGTTCCGTCCATTGCAATGAAGGATATTCCTTTGTGAATCGTGGATTGGTACTCCAATCATAAACTTTTACTTGTGAAAAGCGAGTCAAGTTTACTGAGCCCCTTTTGCATATATACGTTAATTTTAAAACAGTAAGTTATTTGAAAAAGGGCAGGCTACAAAAATTAGAGCCACTAATCAGATATGTTGAGTCACTTCCGATAGCGGCAGAAAAGAAGAAAGATCTGTTGGATCTTCTTCCCTACATAAGTCCAGCATATAGGCGATTCTATGAAGAGCTGAAATCTACACCTAAACAGGATGTGTACCCAGATTCAGGTGAAGAAGAGGACGAATGAAAGAAAATTATATTTGATTGTTTTTTTTTTATTTTTATGTTTTAAAAACTACAAATAAAATAATTATTTCTTTTCTTTAGGAATGCTGTTATTTTATTTTCTATTATTTTCTTTTATGTAAAAAAAACCCATAAAAAATGTCAAAAATAAATTTTTTAAAAGGAAAAATATTATTTAATGTATACCTAATTTTTCTCAACTCTGAAAATTAGTTAAGCACTTGGCTTCCAAAGGTCATTCAGTTAACATTAATTACTTAGCCCATTTCACACAAAATCTATTAGTGTAATGCTGGTTCGATTTTCTTGGAACGATTAGTATTAAATATTAGAATATTGGCAAGAATTGAAACATAGCTTACTAACATAAATAGAAATGTACTATAATGTACTATACCCACAAATTTGAATTTTTTGAACTGGACGATTTTGGAAAAAATCTCAAGCATTCAATTCAGTTTTCCTAAAATCGAAATTTCGGACTTAGCCAACTATGCACAGGTGCCAGATATATATACAGGGTGAGTATCTCTTAGCGTAAAAAAAAAAATTGGGTGAAACTAGATCAAAAGTGTAGCCAAATGCCGCAGACCTCACCTTTCTATTCCAATCCGTTGCAGATATATGGTAAATAAACGATTTTTTGGAGGAAAGCATGTTTTTTTTACGATAAAAGCTGTAATATCTCCATTTTGTTTAAATATTTTTCAAATATTGATCACATTTTCGGATTTAGCAATAAATTTCCTATAAGATCGGAGTAATTTAACCTTGAATTTTACAAACTTGGGACCTAAAAAATATCTTTATCTTCACCTAATTTAGGGAAGTTACACAATTTCTTATAATACTTCAGCGCTCACTGCTTTTCATAAAAACAATCCACAAAACTGCAAAGCTCTCAAAAACTTGCAAATTAATAAGCTTTCAAATGATATGTTAAACGTAATGATTTTGTTTTAATTTCATGGAGAAATTTACTTTTGAAACCGAAAAAACATGGTGTTCTCATTTAGCATACAAATCAGGTACTTTGGTAAATAAGACATTATGATAATCGCTTGATGAAAATCTGTATTTTAAATAAAAGAAACACTTCATTAGAATAAAAAGCAAAGAAAAAATATAATATTTATTGACATAAATTTTAGGCCAGTTCAGGTATTCATAATAACAACAGCGACTTTGACCTCTCTCAGTACTAAGCACATTATCGCTATTTCATAGTTATTTTCCTGTTTATTTTGAAATGGGAGGGGATTATTGTTTATTATTTTATTTTTATTTTGATATAATGATTGAAAGTTTGATTTGGAAATTAAGAAGCTACAGAGATAAACACTATCATTAGAAAGACCCTTGCTAATATTGCTTATCCTTAGCTTGAGGGCCCATTTTATTTATTGGGATTATTTTTTTCTGTTTGGCAATACACCTGCGAAGATGGCAACGTTCACAAATGGTGAGTACGCTGACATACATTTTTTGTATGGTTTTTGTAATGGAAACGCGAGTGCAGCGCGGCGGGGAGTACCAACTTAGGTTTCCAGATAGGCGCCTCCCCTCTACGATAGTGTTTTCACGAACTCATCAACGTTTATCTGAAACAGGTTCCGTTCATAAGTTACGTCAAGAATTGGGACAAGTTCCTCATGATGTTGAACTCGAAGAGGAAATTATTGATATAGTAAATGAAAATCCCAGTGTTTCATCAAGAGACTTGGCCCGTGAAATTGGTATCTCCCAAAGGTCAGTTATCAACATTTTGCACCGAGAACATTTTCACCCATATCATTTCACACAAGTACAAGGGCTAGAACCTAATGATCATGTACATAGAATACAATTTTGCCGCTGGCTTTTAAATAGAGACATTCAAGAACACCAGTTTCTGAGGAAAATTTTATGGACAGATGAGTCTCTTTTTACAAGGGAAGGAATTTTTAACGTCCACAACCGGCACTACTGGGCAGCTGAAAACCCACATATGGTTCAAGAAGCATCTTTCCAGCATCGTTTTACAGTGAATGTGTGGGCTGGGATAATAGGGGACCGACTCATTGGGCCACATTTTTTGCCCAGCAGATTGAATGGAGAAAGTTATTTGGATTTTTTACAAAATATTCTACCACAACTTATTCACGACATTCCACTTGATGTTCAGCAAAACATAATATTCCAACACGATGGTGCTCCTCCACATCATTCGGCAGCAGTACGGGAATGGCTGAACCAACGATATTCGACCTGGATAGGTAGAAATGGTGTGATACATTGGCCAGCTAGGTCACCTGACTTAGCTCCAATGGACTTTTATGTGTGGGGCTACATAAAAAGCGAAAGTATTATAAGAAATTGTAACTTCCCTAAATTAGGTGAAGATAAAGATATTTTTTAGGTCCCAAGTTTGTAAAATTCAAGGTTAAATATAAAATATCAATATTTGAAAAATATTTAAACAAAATGGAGATATTACACACACACAATTTTATCCTAACTGCAGTCCGCAAATTTTTTTTTTTACTACTACTTGTTTCCAATATATTAACACAGATTTTGTTTCCATTTTTTTTTTTTTTTCCTTTACGGAATTCTGGCAAAAAGCGGCCTGGGGACGTTAAGACAAGGGAGGGAGAGACCGCCCAGGAAGCCACCCTCTCGAGGATCAATAAGGTGGGATGACAAGGACCCCAGGACCGGGGAGAGGGGGTGCACCACGGCCATGAGGTTCCTATGGGGTTGTACCCCCAGGTACCTTGTACCCTTGGGTAGCCCCTGGGTTCATTGCCGGGTACCCCCTAGGGAACCTCGCCTGTGACCTGCCGGCCGGACGGCCATTTTGGGGGCCGAATAAGAGCCCTTATCGATTGCACACAACATACACTAACGTCCACACACGCCGGCTCTCTCACGCACGGCCACGATCAGGGAAAGTTCCAAAGATATCGCTCAAAAAAATGTTCGAATTAGAAACGAAAAATAAAAATAGATACTGATGGCTTCGAAAATGTAAAATTTATTAAGAATGCAGAACCTTCATAATATTAAAAATAATAATAAATAAATAAAACAACATTAGGCAGTGATTATTTAACTTCACTCATTAGAAAAAAGAAATATGAAAACCAACCAAAAAAAAAAAAAAATTTAAACTATTAACACTATCAATGCTACTAAAATATCACTCAAACTAATATTTATTAACTCTTGTCCTCTTAATGGCCTCTAAAATGTTTGAAATAACTCAAACAAAACATAAATGTTTACAAAACATATCATTATTATATTAAATTAAAATATTATTATTATAATATTAAACACAAATATGAATAAAACTGTAAAATCCCTCGGAACAGATATCTGTTTACTTAAAAATTGTAAAGCAGAAAGAGGGGGCTGGGAATTTTCCATTTATCAGCATTATCACTTGGATTGAATTTCATATTTTTACTTTACAAATATAAAACAAAAAAGAAATAAATTGTAGGTAAACTTTGACATTGCGGAAGCAGTAGAAGTACATGGAGAAGTGTATTCCACTGAATGCCTTCAAAGGCTTCTTCAGATATTGATAGGTATGGTTAAAATTATTATGATAAATAGGATATTATTACTATACAGATATTTGTTTACATTCAAATATTTGATAAGCAAGAATCCATAAATGCTCCTGAGCTCAGCCTACTTTTAAATAGCCAATTTAAACAATTACCTTATAAGTGAATTGTTTAAATAAGCAATTAGAGAACTCAGAGATACTTTCACTGAATGTGTTATGTAGCATATCATTGATAATTTTTTTCTTAAATAAAACCTATTCTATGACCATTTATCATTATTGATAACAATGATATTTTCATATTTGTGAATTTATTTAGAAGCATAATAGATAAATTAAAAAAATATTTAAAAATGTCATACCAAGGAGAAGCAGTTTAAGCTCCCTTCTTGCATCTCGTTTATCTTTTCTTAGTTGCCTTTCAATTTCTTGATTTATTCTTTTCTGCTCTTTTGCCTCTTCTGACAGGCAACACGCCATCTTTAGGGCTCAGACGGCCGATAATATTTCACGGAAGCCGTTTTCCTTAATATTATTATCACAGAAGGGCCACCTAATTGCTATTCAACATGGAAAGTATCGCTGTAAATCCACAGATAATAATGAGTACACATGCACACTACAAAACACTGGACACTTTTCAATTCACTGTGATCACGCTGGGTGTGGTACCTTTAAACTTCACGTATTGCCGTCTCCTCTGCTAAGTAAAAAGACTCCAGTTTTGTACCGGCACTGTCTTATATCTCTCACCACTTCACTTCCCTAATGTAATTAGAATAATTCAATTGACGAAGCCAGCCGGGGCGACTTACAACGTGCTATTAACAAGATTATTACGGCAATGGTGGGCTGATCTCGAGCCAGCTAGAGGTGACTAATAGTTGTGATTCAACTCGACCAACGGGTGCCCCCTTCGATACAGAACAAACACAAACCGTTCCACACCAACCCCATGGGAGAAATTACGCGGATAATTCCATCTGAATAGTATAAATTAATAAAAAACACTGTTCAAAAGACTGCAGACGCCTCCAGCCAAGATGGCGTCGTACATCCCATAATTCCTTGTATTGAAAACAAAATATATCAGCAGAGCGGGAAATTTTGAATCGACCGGCTCGGCTAGTCTACGAATTTAAACTCGCCGAAGGAACTTTGAGATATTGCAGTTTTAAATTTATAAAATATCAATATTATACTTAATTTTCTGAATATTCTAAACAATTATTTGCGAATTTTAGAAATGAAAATCTCTACTTAGTCCTTTGATAAAACTACCTAGTAGGTGGCAGCACATCCACTTTCATTAGCGCACTCTATTACCAAAAACTTTAACTCTACACATCATTGAGCCATTTGGAAATTTCTTGTTCAAACAATTGAATATTTTTAACCAATATACAAACTTTGATTTTTAATTGTTGAACCGCCTCTTGATTAATTAACAATAATATTTAAAGCAGAATAGAGTTCTTTTTAGCTCCAAAGTATTAGGTTTTTTTAATTTTCTTGATTGAAATATTTAAGGTGTCTTCAAACCTTCAGTATACATTTTGACTAAGTATAAACAATTACATTGAGATTATATTTATATGTCTGGCATCACCCATTGTTGATAAAAAAAAACATGGTTTTGAATTCTATGTTTTAATATTTTCGTTACACATTAAAATTACATTAAATGCTTAGTTAGTTTAGTGATTCAGTTTTTCTAGGAAAATTTTTGATAAAGAAGACATTTTATTTTAGGTGCAACGTTGCAGTCATAGGCCAGTTTATTTGCATGCAGCAACTTATAGAAAACCTGAATTAGCAGAGCCAAGAATTTTTTATTTATTTGATTAGTCAACATTCTTTGAAATGCATTACTAGTTTTTTAAATTATTTATTTAAATGTATGATTATATATGTGTGATTTTTAACACATTATGAATTGCAATTAACCAATATCTATTCATCTATTCTTGCAGGAAAAAGTTATAATTTGTAAAGAATATTCTTTAGATTTTTGAACTAATAAAAACGATATTGTTTTAAATAATTTATCAAGATTTATTATAACAAAATAATGCTGTACTTAAAATAATATTTTTAGTGCTCATGTAAAGATATATTTCTTCTAAAAATTTTTTACTGAAGATACAGGTACAAAAGAACTAAACACGTACTCTTAACACAAATTTCCCTACAAATTAGTTAATCATATTCATACACCTAATCATATGAATGCAGACTACTCACTGACTACAGAACTATTCTACAGACAAAAGCAGTACAGAAACTAGGATATTGGCCGGTGGATGGTCAATGTTTGATGAACAAGTTATTAGAAAATTTTGAAATATTTCTTAAAAATTCAATCATTAAAATAGAGGATATAAATATGAAATATCTTTAAACCACTAAATATTCATAATTTTTTCTCTACATAACTTTGTTGCTTGATTTTATTGAATTTTGAATTATTTATGTTATATAACTTCTTGTTCTTTTTTTAATTTTATTTTTCTTGTTTATTTTTTATATTAACCTTTTAACACACGTAAAATTATAACCAAATCAAAAATAATAATTACATGTACTTTGTATACTGAGTATAAGTATGGTGTGTACAGAAAAAATAAATAAAATCCCTTCCAACAGGGTTACTGCTAGAAGGAAAACACTAAAAAAAAACACCCTGTCATGAAGAGAAAATATGTTAATATCAAACAATACCTACATTTGAGTTATCCCCTTCAACATTCTACTCTATATTTTATTTTATTTTGAATATCATTGATCATTATTGATTGTTTGCTATATTTTTCTATTATATGAGCCTTTCAGTTGACAGAATGACTTAACTCCAAATTCAACATTTTTCAGAAAAGTACTTTTAATAATATTCCGCTTTTGAAAATTCTCACCTTTTTCTTTTACAAAACTATGGCAGAAATATTAAAATGTAACACTTTACTAAAATAGCCAATGTACTCTTAATCATTTATTCAATGTGCTGAAAGAAATTTTATGGAGTTAGTAACTTAGTCAACTGAAAACTGAAAGAAATTGTTCAATTAGTAAATAATAACTTTTATATTATTATTTTTTATGTAGGGCTTGCGGTTGTTGAAAAATAACTATGTTAAACAAAAATAAAAATGATTTATTAAATGAAAAATAAAATAAGATACAATATTTTTAAATTATATATATACATAATATCATCGTTTTCTTCAACTTCACTCGATCACGATCCCCTTGTTTTTAGGCTATGGTAAATTAGTGGAACATATTTAAGCAAATCATTTATTTATTTTTATCTCCAGTGATCTAGGCGAGAAGTTAGAAATAATTTTTTCCAATTTTTCTAAGTATAAACTTTACAGTTTAATAATATTTAAAGATGGGCTCAGATATTTTCTATTTGGGTTATGATGTCTAGTGTAATGACTGGTACAAGAAGGAAATAATTTTATGTGCTCGATAACTCTTGTAGTTGTTACTTAAACTGAACTGATTGTGAGATAAAAACATAAACATGTATAAAAGTATTATAAATTTTAAAAAAAATCAGTTTAAATTAAAAGAAAGGACAAGAGGTTAAATGTTGAACAATATAAACAAATAGGGAGTTAGTCAATCTATCAGCTGAAAAATATTAACTTTTCTTCGGAAATATAATAATTTTTTTTTCTATATAAAAAACCAACACAAAAGTTTTGGTAGGTTCATTTGACACAGTTTAATAAGCATATTCACATAATGAAAAAATATAATTTTTCTAAAAATGTCAGTTAGACATAAAAGTGAGCTAATATTATTCTATTATTGCGACAGCAATCTGTGTTTTGTATTCATTATAATTATCATATGGATAATATATAAATAATAAAGATTATTTCTTATTATGGAATGGATATATAATAGGGTGTATAAAAAAAAATGACCCTTTCTTAAACAAATATTTGTATTATTATTTCTTTGATACAAAATACAATTAATACTCAAAGTATAGTCCATTGTTATCTACCGTCATTACCCATCTGCTAGCCATTTGCTCGATGCCATGCTGATACCATACCTTGGGATGGCTGTCAAAGAAAATGGGCCATGGATCGAAACAAGAAGTAATCCGAAGGTGCAAGGTATGGACTATATGGTGGATGAAGCAGGAGTTCAAACCCAGGAAGTTCTTTAAACTTTTCTCAACTTTTGTAAAATTGTTGAGGAGTAAGTTCGTGAGGGACCAGTCTACAGGTCTTTTTCACCTTCCCCATGGAGAGAAGATGGCGACTAACAGTATCTTTAGACACACCACACTCCCTGGCAAGTTCGCGAGTACTTGTGGACGGATTTGATTTAACAGCTTCCTTCAGAACCTCATCAATATCCATTAATGGCCGCCCGGGGCCCTTCTTTCTTTCCAACGTTGTATCTCCGCTTCTAAATTTTTCAAGCCAACGCCGCACAGTGCGCTCTTCAAGGACACCTTCCCCTTCATATTTAATAATTTCACAAGTTGCTTCAGCAGCTGTGAAATTTTTTTTCCAGGAATGTTTTAAAATTACGAGAATTTCGTAGGACACTCATGTCTCTTCTTTGCAATAAATAACTGAACTGATGCATTTTTTTTAAGAAGTCCTGTGCTAGTAAACAAGCTTAGAGAATGCTCTAAAGGGATTATTAAGTATTGGTAAATAATAAATAGCATTAAGATATTTACAAACTTTTGAACTCCGGAATTAGATAAAACGGTCAATTTTTTTTATACGCCCTATTATAATAGCAAATACACAATTTAAAATTATATTAATGAGGTATTTATTAACTGCAGATATTATGAAGATGTAGATAGGGTGAGCAGTCATAGAAACAACTTAAATATTAATTTGATGTTATTGTGCCAAAGTTGGGCTAGGAGAAAAACAAAATAAAATATTTAAAATAAGAAGAGTGAATTAAAATAAAGATAAGTATTACAAACTCAATAGTACATAGCTATAAATCGGGACCAGGTATTATAAATTGGGAGGAAAGTGAAATCCCCTTTTATTTTTATTTTCATTAGCTATGTACAATTAAATTTATAATACTATTTATACCACAACCTTAATCACTCCTTCATTGCAATGCACTATCAAATTGTTATACTTAATGTATTTTTTTCATCAACTATATTGTTCATCTGCCAACTTTTATACATTATTTTTGCATTTACTCATCAACTACAGCCTCAGCAAAAAGTTTTTATAAAAGTATTAACTAGCAAGGATTGAGGAATGACCCATTAAAAGGAACTATTTTGTTCCTTTAATGGGTTATTTCTCTATCCTTGTTAGTTAATACTCTTACAGAAACTTTTGGTGAGAAAATTGTTGGTGCCTAATACTTTTGGCCAAGGCTGTATAACCGCTTGTCTTTTATCTTAATATCTTTTTTATCTAAATAAAAACTATTTATTTTTTATTTCAATTTATTTTGCTTGTTTTTTTAAACTTATTATTTTTTTAAATTTTCATATTGTTCATATTTACTTCTTTTTTTTTTTTACAATTCACTCCTTTTTTTTTTTACATATATTTTTGTTTTTCTTCTAGCCCTGATGAATGGTTACATTGTAGGTCGAAATGTCGGTACAGTAAATTAAAATTATTTTATAATGAGGATTCTATAGTTGACTATAGGATGTAATGTAAATAGAGAAATGGTGAGGAGTGCAGTCAAGTAAATAAACACACCCAAGTTTTTGGACTTGATTAACAAACATTTGATTGTTAGTTAATTCTTCAACCATACCACAATCATCCTGAAGAAGACCTGCAAGGCAGGTCAAAACGTCGCCACGCCAAATTTAAAGATTTTTTATTTAAAAACTTGTACGTGTTTATTTACTTGACTGCACCCCTGACCATTTCTCTACTTATATAAAATTATTTTAATTGTGTTTCCAAGATAGCACACCCTAACTATCTACATCTTCATTAATTTTATATTATTAATGGAATATTCCGAATAAACGAAGACTTTAGAAGAGGCATTATGCACTTGCACCAGGATGTACTATCTAATCGGCAGAATGTTGACTTGAATAATAATATTTGAGAGATAAAAGACTTTGCGTTAGAATCTCTAGAAATAGCTTAATATTAATTAAACAATTTTGAAGAAACTTATTTAATCAATATCTATAATTTATCAAAAATTTATATAGTACAATGGAACTAAAAAATAAATAATAATACGTATTTAAGCTCAATTTTAAAAATATTTCTGCTATATTTTATCATTTCAAATGGACCAACATCAGTGCCAATGTGCTTGAGACATAAAAAACATTCTGAAATATTTAATTATTTTAAAGTGATTAATGAGGTTCACGATTAGCCTGAGAACAAGTACAAATTTTTTCCGTATCCGACTTCCTCCGACAACCTGAAATAAATTTCTTTTAGTAGAGATGACCTTAAATAACTTTATATCATATAAATTATATGCTATTAGATAGGCTTAGCTCAATTCAATTTAATTAATTTTCAATAAAAACTATAGGACATATTTGTTTTTGACATAATAAGTTTTAATTAAAAATTCATTTAATTGAAATAGGATATAGTTGATGGTAGAATTGAACTGTTCTTTTATTTTTTATCTTCAATGGATATAATTTTTCGAATTAAGTTTTCATCTTTTACCTCTTCATTCTTCAACCATTTTCTGTTTTTTGTTTTAGTTTATAATATTTCCTTTATTATGTTTTCTCCCTGATTTTTCATATCTCCTCCTTATCCTTACAGTACAACTTTCAACTATCTAAAACGTTTCTATTATTGTTTACACACATTTTCAGTTATCACTTTTTTTTTATTGCACTATTAAAAATTTTATATTATTTATTTAAGGCACTACTGTCCTCCAAGGACATGGGTCTTGTCGCAAATTACTTGCCAAGTTGGTCTGTAGGCAGCAATGTTCCTCCATCTGCTGATTTTCAATTGTTTTAAATCCTCCTCTGTGTCATTCAACCATATCATTCGTGGATGACCTCATCTACGAGCTCCTCCAGACTTTTGATAGAGTAGTTTTCTTGGGAGACAGTCGTTTCCCATACATTCCACATTGCCGAGCCACCTCAATCTTCCGTTTTTTATAAAGTTCACAATATTAGGTTGGCAAATACAAGGTTCTCAACTCCTCATTAGTCCTAATTCTCCACTCTCCCTCGGAGAAGTTAGATCCATATATTTTCCGTAGAATTTTCCTTTCCCAAGTGCAAAGCCTTCTTCTAATTTTTCTTGTTAGGTCCCAGGTCTCACTTCCATAGGTAACAGATGGGCATACGATGGTCTAATAAATGGTCAATCTGGAACTCAAGGAGAGGTCTTTGAATTTTAGAACACTGATGATTCCGAAAAGGCAAATGAGAAGAATGAGAAGAACATGCAAATGCACCTTTTACTTTCAATTTTAAGTTCAAAATTTATGTTCAAAGCTTAGTTATAGCCTGAAAAATTCTTTTCTCTCCAGGGTTGAACCAGTATATAGAGTAATACTGTGAGGAGGGGTGTACAATGTTTAAGACGTTAGAGAGTTATGATAAGGTAGTCCAAATTTAAATATGGGTGGAACAGATTTTTGAACTACGAAAACATCTAGAGGTGGAAGGAGATAAAAGAATAAGCCTCATTCAGGACATCTTCAAACATCGATTTGACAAGTAATATTGTATAGGGACCTCAAAGATGGTCAGTTCCTAAACTATTTTTCAATTATAATTTTGTCTGATATTAGGTGAACTATTATTATTATGATGACTCCAAAACCCAGGGATATCAATCACTCAAATCTAGAAGGTCTTCTGTAGAAATCAACAATGATAAGGACTCAGCAAAGTTCTGCATTGCATACTACTCAGTCAGGCCACCTACATCTGTCATCTCCTGTGACTCAATTATTTGGCATACAATTTCCTTATGAAATTCACTACCCCATTATATCTGTAATGCTCCATCTCTGTCCATATTTAAATACCTTCTCTTTCAATACCTCCTTTCTCTCCAGAATGATCCCAAGTAGCAAAACTTCATTTAAAAAGCATTCAGTAGATGTACATAGTTTTTATTTCTTCTTACAATTATTGGATTTTTATAATTTTTATTTCATCTACATCTGTTTTTGTTCTTTATTTGTAAAATTGTAAATAGTTGAATCATATTATTAATTTCATCTTACGATAACAAGACTCATTGTATTTATATCTGTACATTATATTATTCATAGGGGACATCGTCCCAGAATAAAGCTTATTTTCTATTATATTCTTTCTTTTTCTGATCTTCCTCTGTTTAAGCAACTCTAACCACAACAGTCTGCCATGTCTTGAAAACCATGGAAACCAAAAAAAGTCAGTTTTTTTTTTATCTAACTATAGAAGCCATCTTGATTGCTAAAGAAAATAGTTCTGGTTAGAGTGGACACATTTTAGGCTAAAATACGACATAACAATAAACAGTCAAGGTAACAACATATAAGAAGAAGGAGTTTTTACGGAAAACATAATTCAACAATACGGAAAACTCAAAGATGTGAGTGAAATAATTCCTAAAATAATGAACTTGATACACTTGTATTAAGTTTATTATTCAGCCCATGGAAATAAATCAAAGATTTAGCATCTTACAAGACATTCTTCAAACAAGAAATGTACAGTTAAACCACATAATTCGGTGAAAATAAACAAACAAGGATTATTCACTCTGGTCTATTTTGGTTTTTAAACATTATGTCCTGCAAATCCTGCTGTGATAAACAGAAAAAATGGCATATATCCTTTCTTAATCAGGTAAGAATGTTTTGGTGACTGATTGACTGAGCTGCTATAAGTTGAGCCTTAAATTCAGTTGTGATCCATACAAAACGCTTCATGTGAGCCAATATAATTATTAAATTATATTAACAATTAAATTAAATAAATTAACCTTACAGTTAAGATTTTTTTCTTGAAGGGACTTGGAAGAGGAAACTCTGTCACATTTAACATTGCTGAAAGTAATATTTTTCAAAAAGTCATAAGTACTTCTGTCTTGTTCAATGACTTCGTTTAAAATTGGCAACAGGGCTTGGATAGAAGACTCTACAAGTTCAGAACGTCTGTATTTGGAAACAACTTCATATTATAAAATAACAGAAAATGATCAGTTAGGAATAATCTAGTAATACAAGAAAAAGAAAATACTGTTCACTTACTTAGAGATTATATTTTTAATTTGAGAAGATATGTTGGTCTTGCTAGTGCTATAATTTAGTCTGATTTCATCGTATTGCAGTTCTAATTTCCTCAATTGAGTGTTTGACATGGTTACTTCGTTTTCAAGAATTTGACAAAAATTGGAAGATGCCTTTGTGTAGTCCTTGTACCTGTCTTTGTAATCATCTAAACATTCGTAATAGCTGCTTGGCAGGTCTATGTTATCATTACAGGAGCTCATTATTTCATGGAGTTTGTTGGAATGTGAAAACCACGAACTTGTTACCTTGAAGATTTCATTTTAAAAAAAGGAAATTTTATTAAAAATGTAAAATAAACATTTTATATAAGTACGTTTTAAAATATATACATATATGTACGAATCACGGAATAGTAATGAAGACAGTAACCGGAACGCCACAATACAGGTTAATCTGGTTGTTAGAATGGTAGAGATCATCTTACAGTGGCGTAAGCTGAAATGGTTCGGACATCTTGCTTGGGTTGGATAAAGAGAGAACCAGCCGGAAGAAATGCGAAACTCAATTGGATGGGAAAAGATCTAGAGGAAGGCTCCATATTTCCGAGAAGGAAAGAGTTAGGAAGCGTTTTCCAAAGGAAGGAATTGATTAGAGCAGAAAAATAGATTTAGAGGGAAAAAAACTCTTGGTACAGATTCTGTAACCGAAGCATACTCAAACCTCATGGTAGAAGGGAAGATGACAAATGTGTCTAAAAGTGTATAATCATACAGTAAATAAATCTTGGTGTTACAAGTGAAACACACGGGTGTAGTTCCGCAGACGACCCCATTTTCAAATGCCTATTTCTTCCATGTCACTCCACCAAAACATAAATCCAATTAGTGCTATTTAATCTACATTTGACAAATTTTTGTTTAATATTAAACTCATTGAAGTGTTTCAAGTTATCCTGTTGAAAATATTATGTTAAAAAAGTTGGGGGCGTCTGCGGAACTATTTACCTGGGGAAAAAGTTCCGTAAATGCCCCCCGGGAAAAAATATTATTTACAAGATTTGATTATAATTAAATCTAATAATTCATTGAACACATCTTTATTAGGGTCTCTAACAGCTCGTCTCCAAAGATATTCATACAAGTGTGAATATAAATTTTAGGAATGATTTCCGCCCCCATGTATTCCTCGCTTAACTGATCTACACGGTGATTTTATGTTTTGAGTGTGGGACAATGAATTAGGATCTATAAAATGCAAGCTATGGCTCATTGTCTGGTGGGTGTCCCAATTTTGCAAGCTTTGTGTAACTTCTCCATTCGTCTGCAATGATAGTGCTTCCCGGTTTGACATTTTTTATGATCAGAGGTAGCAAAGTTGCAGCGTCACGCTTATTGTGGGGACAAATTTTAATCCGGAACTTCTTTTGCCCATCCCGTTCTATCATCCCTAGAATTCAACTCCCGTCCACAATCCTTCCTCGATTATATTTTCTTGCCACTGTGATATTAACAGTCACAATGATTATTTTTACTCAAAGGATTATTTTGTCGATATAGCGGGTTTGAGATTAGAGATTAAATCGATGACGCAATAAACAATAAACAAAAATATCCTTGAATTTTAGTTGTAACCTACGATAATATTTTAACATCATTTTACGTAGCGAAGGGCTGGGGGCGTCTACGGAATTTTTTCCCTTGGTAAATAGTTCCGCAGATGCCCCCAACTTTTTTTAATTAATATTTTCAACATAATAATTGTATACACTTTAAATAATTAAGTCTGCGGAACTATACCCAAACACTTTAAGTAAAAAAAACATGGTCTTGAGTACAAGCCAATCAAAGATTTTTTTGTTTTGTCCGATTTGGTACTGACATTATTTTTTAACATATAAGTTAAAGTATTGACATGTTCTTCAAAATCATGGACCAATCTTGGTTTTCATAAGTTTATTTTCTACATCTCACTACCGATAGTTACAAATAAATCCGAAAATCCATTATTTTTTACTTAGTGGGTTTCACTTGTAACCCCACGAAATGATCATTATAATTCCATTATATTTGAATTTGCGATGTTTTATGGAACAAGTTATACTCGCAGTGTTACCACTGCGTAGCGCAAGGAAGTAAGCAAAGTCTGAGTTATTCTAATATTTTAGTAAGAATAGATAATTTACAGTAAAATATAATTTTCCATTTTATCTATCTCAAACTCATCTCCGAGCCAACTATTTGATGCTCCTCTCCAATCCAATGAATGAGGATAGGCAAGATTCACTCTTTTTTTTTTTTTTTTTTTTTTTTTTTTTTTTTTTTTTTTTAAATCCACCAAGATTTTTGGTTTTCGATGACACCAACAATTTTGAAATTAGAGTTTGCAGAGAATATTTATTATTGTAATGGAATTATAAATGGCAAGATAAAAGAAATAAAAATTGAGTTAAAACTCTTTCATTCTGGAAGTGCGATCTTTACCCAGTGTATATCCTTCACAAAATCGCGTTATTCATTTTATCACACATAAAAGTGGATTTATCTATATATATGGGGTAATTATCTTAATCGTATTATTCCCACTTACTATATATATAAGTGAAAACCATGAAATGATAATTTTTTACAATATGATATAGAGAAATATAAATTTTACAAAAAAAATGCCAGCTGCTTGCTTATTTACAAAAAGGTATACCAAAATTACATTACCATGGAATTTATCCAGTTTTATCATTGATATTATAAATAATAATTCATTTAAAAAATTTATTCCACAAATAGAACGTTGGTCCCTAATGGGTTAGGCAAAAATTTATTTTTGAAGGCGTTAAATTGTTTCTTTAACACAAACAGACCTGTGTTTCACACCTGTTAAGAACTGTAGCAAGAACAACATGTAGATTTTTGTTTACAAGGTTCTTGTAGGGATGGGAATGGAGAAAATGAACAATCTTTGCCTACTATCCCTAGCACTAATAATACATCATGATTAATTATTTTTAGTAAACATGAGAATTTCAAATAAACCTATTATTTGAAAATCAACAGTTTTTACTATTCCCCCCACACTTTCCTTTACAGACATATCAAATAAGGCATTAGAATTAATATGATTTGTAAATAATAATTATAACTTGCCTTCCTATCTTGTGATAATTCATGGATGGGAAGTATTTCTGAGATAATGCTTTGTAATCTGTCAGCTGCTTTGTGGCGAATGTCAATACAGTGTACATAAATTGAGACGGACCTCAAAAGTGATGTTAGATCTTCCACCAATTTTTTGTTAGTGTTGTGTTTTTCATGAGACACTTGCTCGTTCATTTCATCATTTAAAACCTTCATTTCTAACTAGAAAAACATAAGCAAAGTTTTTTTATTTACCAAATATTTAAAGTACCACAACAAAGCTTATGACCCAAAATGATTGATAAAACTATATCATGTTTCAGGGCCGGAACTAGGACATTTCTCAGGGGGGCGGCAAAGACCAGTTTGCCGCCCACATCCCTCCTCCCTCCCCCACCATTAAAATACATTACCTCTGTAATAAAGTATAATTAAGTTTATAGATAATGCAAAAAAAATCAAAGAGAATTAAATAATATTGATTGTGGTATTATTTTGAAAATGTTTTAATAACTAATTTTGCCGCTCTCTGAAATCTGATGCCCAGGGCACATGCCCCCCTGCCCTGCCCTAGTTCCGGGCCTGGCATATTTGACTCGATTAAAAAAGTTGGCACTATTATTGGTCAAGAAATGGTTTGTTATAGAGCTATGACCAAAATATTGAGTAATTAAAAAAAAAAATGGCAATATTAACTTTATTTTTGTAGACAAATATTCATATCATAAGACTAATCCTTGCTTAATCAATTCAATTTAAAATTCCTTACTTAAAAAATTTAAGATGTCTAAGGGTAAAAATAATTCTTCAAGAAGAAAATTACACCTTGATTTCAGCGTATTGATAAAACAAAGAGCCATTTCTTTGTCAAACATGTGATGGATGCACCCTGTTTTTAGTGACTTAGAAATAAAAACTTTTTTTTCTGTTCAGAATAACAGAGCAGTTTCTGGTTTTTGAAGTAAGGCTTCATTATACTCTAAAACTCTATTACAAGTAAAGATAGAAAAAGGCGTTTTGTAAACTAGAAAAAAAATTTAAGTTTTAAAACAATTTTTTGTTTTATTTTATTTTCTATCCAGAAAAAATTTTCTTTGTAATCTAGGATATTATTTTTTCATTTTAAACAAATTTAAATTTAGATCTTTATCCTTTGAAAATAGTTCATTAGGTTTGCAGTATTTATTCCTATGCTTTAATAAATAAATTAAATTTTGCTTTTATAGCTTAACACTGCTCTAAATGTCAACACTAACACTAAATTCATAAAATATAGGATGAGATAAAGTTATATATAATTAATTACTTCTCAAAAATTGAAATTTTCAGTGATATTGCCAGAAAAAATTGAATAAGCTAAGGTACCTAATTATCTAATAGAAAAAGTACATATTAGAAATAACCATATATTTTTTATTATCAATTCCAATTTTGCTTTAAACGTTTATATTGTTCAGGTCAAAATTGTATTTTTTTAAGAAATCAAGTGGGGCAGTGCTTTGATCTAAAGAAGCCATATACAGTGTCACGTGTGGTGCTGAAAGAGATTATTGGTCACGTTTAAAAAATATAGCCCTTGAATCTAATAAATGTAATTTAGACAGCAACAAAATAACAAGGACAGATTTTTTTAATATATAAAGTAATTTATATTTTAACTTATTTTGGTAATTGTCAATCAATATTAGATAAACAGATATTTAAGGTTTTTGTGATATAGAAATAGCTGAACAATATATGCATATAATTGGCTTTAGTCTATATCTGTACTTTCAGAGTTATTAAGAAAAACTATAGACTTACCTTACAGAAAATATAATGACCAATACACCTAATATATATATCAGGGACCAGAAAAAGTTTTCCTTTAAATAATATTGAAACTAAAATGTGTACTTATCTACTTATTTACAGTATCTATTTTGACTTTTGAACAAACAATGAAAGTAACAGTGTTGTAATCTTAATGAAAAAAATATTTTTAACAATTTGTTTCAAAATTAATTTTAAAATCTTTTATGAAAATAATGAAATTAACTAAATTATTTGCTATAACAATTTGTCAATACTTTATAATTTTTTTTCTATTAATATAATAATTAATAATATTATTTTATTGTGAACACTTAATAAATAGTAAAAAATAAATTCAAAAAAATGGCTGTGGTAATAAGTTAAATCATTCAGTAAACATTTTTCATTCATT
The DNA here is from genome assembly GCA_003667255.2 of Euschistus heros. Taxonomy (NCBI): domain Eukaryota; kingdom Metazoa; phylum Arthropoda; class Insecta; order Hemiptera; family Pentatomidae; genus Euschistus; species Euschistus heros. Next base: position 575,645 of record RCWM02000447.1, on the reverse strand, counting down.
TTTCTCCAGGTAGTATGAAAATATAATAATCATCTCAGCCGTAAAAATTAATTATAAATGGAGAATATACAATCCAGGACTATAATCCTCTAATAAAATGCATAATATCTTGCAATACCAAAATCCAATAAAGTGTTGGTTCTATCATACATACTTTTTCCAACATAAATAAGATTTTTTTATAGAAACAAAAATGTCTAAAGTAATTAGACTAAATGGCAGTGTTTTGTTTAGTCTAAATAGTTGTGTAAAATGTTCTACAGCTGTTAGTGAGAAATCTATGGTTTTTTGGATTTCACTCTTTTTACATATATTTGGTGCAGTTCTACTTCAATTAAAAGAGATCATTTGAAACAAGAGAGTGGCTAATTCTGATGAGAGGTGGTCTAACTGCCAATAGTTAATGGACTCCAGCAATTATTACTAATACGTACATTATTTTTTCATTTCGGAGGAGTTAATTTAGTGCTTGGTTATTAAACTTATTTTCTTCTCAAATAACTTGATAATTTAATTTTTTGTTTTCTTTGCAATGAAAATAAAAATTTACAACTAGTTATCATAATATAAATTTTCATTTTAATCACCAGATTTCACTGTAAATCACTTTTACCCTTTGGTAAATACCTGATACCTGACCTCAATTTACTTTAACAATGTTCCCATTAAACATAACACAGTTCAATATTTAGAACTTATCTTCCACAGAAGTATGACCCTAAAAGTCTACAGACAAAACAGAAACATTTAAACTTTTACAAAAGACTGAGAAATTTTTATTTCTATGAATACAATCAACGTTTAAAATAAGACAAAGACTAAATATTTACTAAAACCTCTATGAACCTACTCTTCCAGTCATTTTGACCCATTGCACAATTACCCTGGTACATCAATCAGTAACAAAACATTACATACAGACAAACATATACAAAAAATGGCCATTGGATCTCCTTGGATATAATCTTTTTAAAGCTCATGTTAGGAGTCCTGACCTTCCTGATATGCTACCTAGGATTGACACTTGATAAGAATGACTTGGGGGCCACACAAAACAAAAAAAAAAAAAGTCAAACCTTAAACCAAAGACTTAAACTACTCTACCCACTACATAGATGACAATTGCTACTTACACATATTTACTAAAGCCTGTTTGGACTTACGCCTCTCAAATTTTTGGTATAACAAAAAATACACACATACAAAGACTGCAGGACTTTTCAATCAAAATCTCTTAGACTAATCACACAAGCTCCTTGGTATGTTGCCAACACAACTTAACATACTGATTTACTTATACAAATACACAAATTTATAAGGACACAGAAACAAACTAATAGAAGCTATGGCCATCACTTTATGTCTGAAAATACAAAAAGGAGACTGAAAAGAAGGTGGATGAGAGATCTACTTTCTTAACTTCCCTGAAGTAAATGAATGTCAAGGAAGAATTACCGCTGGTTCGTTCTTCCTCTTGCCTCACATGTCACTTTTTACACATTTTTTCATCAAGCCAAACGTTCTGCTGATTGCTGATATATATTTTGACTGGTGTGGATAAGTAAATAAAGTTAAAAAAAAAATCTTAATAGCTCAGTGTGCTCTTCTGTAATCACATGAGTTCTGAGTCCCATCTTCCTTTTTTTGCAATTTATTTATTTATATTAATATTCTTCTAAATATATTTTACTTCTTATAACAGTAGTGCAGCAGTAAATATGATTGCACTTTTTTTTTTTTTTGTTTTACCTCAACTTTGCTAATCTACCCAAAATTACATATGAGCTTATCTTACACTTCATTGGAAGTCAGTTATATCGACTTATTTGGGATTCCGACTAATTAAATATAATAGCTAAGTAACTAAATTTTAAAAAAAGATATGGGAATGATAGGACTTATCGAATATAAGAAATAAAAAGATAAAATTGGTAATCACATAGTTACTTGTTCTTTATAGGGAAGATATTTATTTTCGACTTTTGGTTCACTTCTGCTAGTGAGCAGGCTCTGCTTAGACCTACTAACTGGCTTAGTTGAAACCTGAAACATCAACCACACTCATTTAGCTTCTTCTCTTGTAACAAACTCCATTCAAACAAAGCCTTTAAAGTTAAATTTGTATAATATACAAGAGTTATTGTTATAAATTATTTAAAGCAGAGGAGAAAAACCTTCTTTCATGATGGAACAGAGCCATTAAAACCAACGATAAAGTAACCCTAAAATAGAAAATACACTAATTCAAAAAGTCCCTAAACCTGGAAAATATACTGATATGCAAAACATTCCACCTAATGTTCGTTTTTTCTTTTTCTCGTTTAAAAGATTAATTTTTCTTTTGGAGTTTATATCACATATTCTGAGCCAGGTCATATGATATATATTAGCATTATTAAAAACACTAATTAAATAACAGAGGAGCTGTTATGAGCTTGATATTAACAAACCAAATTTTAATATATTGCCAAGCTTCGGCCATATCATTGATGGTCATCACCAGGGCTAAAACAAGAATTAGTCAAATACAGACTGAGAAGAGAAAAGGGAAAAAAATGAATGAATTTCATTTCATTCATGTTTCTATTTTTTATTCCTTTTCTTTTCTGATTCTGTATTAGACTATTTCTTGTTTTAACCCTAATGATGACCATCATTGATATGTCCAAAACATTGGCAATATATTAAAATTCAGTTTGTTAATACCAAACAATGCCTACATTTATTTGAATGTCCTACTAATGAAATAATAGCAAGATTTTTAATAAAAAATTAAAAATAAAATTTTAAATTAATGTTATAACATTAAATTTTTTTTTAAAATACTGCTGCCTTTATATAGCAAAAATAAAATAATTTATTTTTTAATAACCATAATACGTTTCATATACCGTGGTTAAAGTATATAGGAATGTAAATGCCTAAAAAATAATTTTGCTGAGAAAATTTTCCTCAATTTCCTGTCTCTCAATCTAATAAACAAAATGGAAGTCCTTAGGTCCAGATCTTAATAATAGTCATTCATGATATGAATAGTCAAAATGAAGAGAGAAATGTCAAATTTAAAAATATTCATTCATATAATGGAGTGAATAAAGAATAGGCATAAAATAAAATAAAAGAGAAATTTTTTTGACATAGATGTCTTTTGGCTGGGGTATATAATTTTTGGGTGTAACGTTTTTCTAACAATCAAAAATGTAACAATTCGACAAGCTCAAGCTCTGTTGGTGTTGCTCGGATCGAAAATTTGATGACAGTTTACTGTTCAGAAATTTAATGGAGAATACTTTTTTTTATATAACATTTGTCACTAGGACCTACTGAGGATATAGGATATATAGGAGCTATATTGGTTTGAATGAAAAAAGTCAGGCTGTAACATTTTTTTTTACACTCAAATATGTAACTTTTGTTTCACCCTCAAAAACGTAACATTTTGATGCACTCTAGCTCTTTTGGTGTTGGACAGATCGATAACTTGCTGACAGTTTTCTTATCAGAAGTTTAATTTTAATAAATATTGCTATTTAAGATTTGTCGACAGGACCTTACCTACCGTTAAGAAACTATATTGGTATGAATGAATGAAAAGTCATTTTTTGCCTACATTTTTAAGCATTGGGGCTTTTTTGACACGCTCTAGCTCTCTTGGTGTTGCTCGGATCGAAACTTAATAGAGATATATTTTTTTTATAGTATTTGTAGCTAGAACCAACCGTTGTTTATTTGAATGAAAAACGTCGCTATAAAACTCCTATTTTCTCTTAACTTTGTTTATTTCGGATAATCATTCATTGTTAATTTAATTTAATTATTAATTTAAGTAAATTGACCTTTTAATTCTAAAATGTAAATTGGAAAAGTGGTAGATTATAGATAGGCATATCCATGAAGTATCGTTTCTCCCAATTAGGGAGAAATTGAGTTTTACAATTTTTTTTATTTATTAAGATCTATTGTCTTTAAAACCTTGACGCATAAATTAGGGGAATGTCTCTCTCAACTCAATAAATTTGTTGGAATTCGGGGGGAAAAGCCCTAGAAATGGATTTTCGGAGATTTTTTCTAGCTCTAGAAAGTTTTTAATGCCTAGAAAAATAAGGAAATCAAATGATCTTTGCATCAGAGGTTGCCAGTTAACCTCAGTGTCAACTTACTCTTAGGCTTGTTTCACTTGACATCGTTTAACCAAACCGGACACTTGTCAGTCAAGTGTGTACTCTCTCATATGCTCTTATACCCTAAAGTAGTTTACACCGGTCGTTTAAATGACAGTCTGGTAGGTATGAAACAAGCCTTAAAGGTTAATAACTAATATTAGGTAACTATTACACATAGGAAACATTTGTATAAAATATTTTTAATAAATAAAATAAAATAAATATGTATTACTCATTTAAAATGCTGAAAAGGACAAAAATAAAAATTGTATTAAAAATTAAAAGGAGTAAATAAAGAACTCAATTTCTGCCTCACTAGGAAAAACATTAGATCATGGATATGTCTATCTTTAATCTACTGCTTTTGACTGGGATACTGTCATCAAATTTTTGATCGGAGCAAAACCCACAGAGCTAGAGTGTGTCAAAGAAGCCCCAAAACAAAAAATATATGGAAAACGTAACTTTGGTACTTGTATGTTATAGTCACTCCACTCTAAAATTACATATACAGGGTGTCCCGAATTTAAATGGCAAAACTTCAGGAACTTATAGGGGACCGAAAAACTAAGAAAAAAAGTCCTCAACAGATTTGCTCATTTTTGCTTAGTTTTAGAGAAAATCGCAAAAACAGAAACAAAACAAAAATGTTACAGGTAGCGATTATCACTTTTCAAAGTTCGTCAGGCTAGGCAGTGAGATATGTAAACACTTAATGTTACCCTTTACATTCTTTTATTTGTTTACAATTTGGCTTCCTTCTAGGATTATAATTCCTAAATCAGTCTTCAGTCAGTTACTCAGATATTTTTGTGTGAATAGCATCAGCCACAATGCCGCATACATATTCTAATGTTGAATACGCTGATATGATTTTTGTGTATGGTTTCTGTAACGGTAATGCTTTAGAAGCGGTGCGGGAATATGCGCGCCGATTTCCAAATAGAAGAGTCTAATCGACGAGTCTTTTCGTTAACTTTTAATAGACTACGAGAGATTGGGTCATTCTTAATAGGTAATGAAGGCGACCAATTCCAGGCAGCAATAAGAGCAGATTATCGGATAAGAAATTGTGTCCAACGCCACTTCGATAACAATCCTGAGACTAGCATCCGAAGAGCATCTGCTGCATTAGCAATATCGCGACAAGCAATATGGCGAACTTTGAAAGGTGATAATCGCTACCCATACCATCTTCAAAAAGTTCAGAATTTATTACCTCAAGATTATGTCAAGAGATTGAATTTTATTAACTGGTTTCTTGACGAAATTTGCGATAATTTATTTCCATTAAAAATTATATGGACCGATGAAGCTACCTTTACAAGAGGAGGAATTGTTAATCAAAGAAATTATCATGTATGGGCTCTTGAAAATCCCAGAGCTATTAGAGAGAATAGGTTTCAGCATGAATTTGCTATTAACGTTTGGCTTGGAATTTGGAACGGATTACTGGTGGGACCATATTTTTTACCTGGAAGATTGAATGGTATCACATTTTTTGGAGAACGACTTTTCTAATTATTTAGATGACATTCCCTTACAGCAGCGGATTGAAATGTGGTTCCAACTCAATGGATGTCCAGCTCATTATAACAGAGTTGCTCAGCTTGGCTGGACATAAATTATCCACAACGATGGATTGGACGTGGAGTAGTGCCTTGGCCACCCAGATCACCTGATATGACACCCATGGATTTCTTTGAATGGGGAACCTTGAAGCAGAAAGTTTATTCGGTGTTAATCAACTCAAGAGAGCAATTAAGAGACCGAATCATAGATGCAGAGCACCAAATATCATCAGAACAATGTTTAGCTGCAATTTATCAAGTGAGTGCTAGATGTAATGCTTGCATTGGTGCAAGAGCACAGCATTTTGAGCAATATTTACATTAAAAAGAACATAACATAAATATAAATAAATAAGTATAAAAATGAAAACTTGTTTTGTTTCTTTTTTTGCGATTTTCTCCAAAACTAAGCAAATACGAGCAAATCTCTAAAGGACTTTTTGTCTTAGTTTTTTGGTCCCCTATAAGTTCCTGAAGTTTTTCCATTTAAATTCGGGAAACCCTATATATCGATTTTATTTGTAAATAAAAAACATGTTATATGAAAATATTCATTTCAATAGAGGTCATACATTCAGTTAAAATGTATACTTTGAAAACATTATTTTATGAAGTACAAGATGAAAAGACAACTATAACATTCCTGGAATATAATAGACTACAAATATAATTTGTATATTTGGACTATGAATATGATTATGTTCACTAAACAGTAAACCATAAATATAATTTTGTAGGTCCTAAAACATTGGCAAACACTAAAAAAATAGAAAGATTGAGGGGACCCGCAAAATAGGGGAATAAAAGAAGAAGAGGGACAAATCGAAATTTCCTTAGTTCATATCTTGTGAAGTTTATGTGGGGTTCACAACTTCAAGGCAAGGACGCATTTACAGAAATTTTAAAAGATATTAAAGATTTATGCTTAGATATAAACAATAATTAAACCTTTTTTATTGTTATAAACATAAACCGATATATATGTAATTTTAGAGTGGAGTGACAATAACATACAAGTACCGTAACTTTTTTTTCATTCAAACAATTATAGCTCCTAAATGGTATCCTAGCAAAAAAACAAAAGATATTCTTCAATAAATTTCTGATAAGGAAACTGTTGCAAATTTCGATCTGACCAACACCAACAGAGCTAGAACACATGAAAATGTTAATTTTTGAAAGTGAAAAAAATGTTACACCAAGGCCTTCAGCGAAAAGACATATCCATGTAAAAACTGTAGATTTTCCTAAATAAGATTAAATTCTCAAGGATTCTAAATATGTCACTAATAATCTTATCCATAATGATCTAAATATTCCATATATTACTGGTTTGCCCCTAATCAGATACATATATTTTCATAAATACTTACCTACAGAAATTTAACTCTTAAGACGTCTAAAATAAGAGGGTCAATGGATCCTCTAATAGGTAACTTTAATTCAAGTGATACCACTGAACAGTAGCATAATAAATTATTAACTGTCTTAAACAGACAAAAAAAAAACAAAAAAAACTTGATGCATTTTTTATAGTTGTAAATTTAAAAAACAAATGATTGTGGTCAGAGCAGCTGAGAGGCGGGCAAAATCCCCAGGGCCCGGGCTTTTGGGGGGCCCCTGTTAAGGTAACCTTTGATAAATATTACCTTATATAAAAGATAAGGTATGGCGATTTATCTATAAGAAAATTAATTAAAAATTGCAGTTTATTAGTAACTGAAATGGAGGTGGGCTGGACACCTAGCCAGAGTCGAGGACGAAAGATGGTTGAAAAGCAGTACCAAGTGGACAACGAACGAGTGAGAAGCAGGGGAAGGATGGAATAATGAGGAATAATAATCCCAGGGATAAGGGATTATGAGGGAATAATCCCATAATGAGGAGGGATGGAATCACTCGAAGAGAGGGAACCAACTGGATGAAAGTGGCCAGGGGCAGAGACTGTTGGTTCAAAATTGTAAATAATCTATAGAAAGAAAATAAAAGTTTTGCTTTGCTTTTGTTTTTGTAGTTTATAATAAATGTTGTATGTTTTATTTTATATTGTTGCAACTCAGTTTCTATTCTGTAAAGTCATTTTGGAGCTGAACTCCATTTTACCTCCTAAGGGAGAGGCTTTTGTCATAAAAGTGATGTCAATAAAGCTTTATTATTATTATAGTAAAAAATAAATTGTTTTTTTTTGTGGATGATATTGGGAGGGGGGGGGGAAGATGGGGGACCCAGCAAATATATTTGCCTTGGGGCCTGGGTCGGCTCTCGCCGGCCCTGTTTGTGGTACAATACAATATAATAACATTTAATTAGTAAATAACAAATCACGCAAGGACTTTCTCGAGAATTATCAGTAGCCACCAGAGGGACTGCTTGATTTGAAGACCATAAATATCTTTCTAACCGGCTGAATAGTTTAGTGATGCAATGCAAAATGCCTTTAAACAATGTTTTCCTTTAAGATTCCAGATATTTTTGAAAAAGAAAAAAAAAACTTATTGACTAATTTATAAAACTCCATCACATCCATTCATATTTTATTAATTTTATCCCAAAATATCAAAATTTGTATATGATATAACCAAATAAGATACAAGATTATAGGTAATATTTAATTAATTATTAAATTAGTTGGGCTGTTGTTCAATGGAGTTGTTTTTTTTTGTTTAATGTTCAAATTGATAAATTTGCAATTTTTTAAAAATATAAATAGAACTACCATCCCCATATCATAAACAGGTAGTGTTTCACTGTGTTAATGAATATAAGTAAAATCTACCTTGCACGTACAGCAGTTAGAGCAAAATGTAGTCGAATCAGGATTAGAAAAGCTTTTAGTCAATAACGTATCTTTGCAGGCTTCAGTTGAACTGTCACTTTCCGCAATAGCATGCCTTCTTGTATTCAGGGTTCGCCGCCAAGATTTACTCATTTCCTAAAGGCTTTGGATGTACAAGACACGTTTTTTTAGATTTCATTATTCCAAATACACCTCAAGTTTAAAGAGAATAACTAAAAAACTCGTCGATATTGCACATGTTTTTTTACTAATTATGACTTTTTATTTAATAAGTCTTTATAGATTCAATGGTCAGAAAGGGACAGGTTTAATAATCTTCTCTTAGCTAGTAATAAAGTAAAACTATATTAACAACAAATAAAATGATGTACAATGATAACCACAATAACAAAAAAAAATAAATAAAAAAAACAGATGTTTAGAAATAACAGGTGGAAACAAAGAGACACAGTCTTAATAGGTTCATAAAATAACTTTTAAACTCACCATTTGATTCTTTAATTACAGTTCTTAAAGGTATTTATATCAAACAATACAATATCATTATTTTATATAACATTTCATTATGATTATTTAAATAATTTTTTTTAATATAAGTTGGTATTAACAATTTATAATAAAACAGAAAAAAATCAGTCACTCGATGGCACTTCACAAGGAGTTGGCCACGCCACTTAAATCATTAAGTTACTTTTATAAGACTATTTACACAGCATAAGCAGCAAAATATTTTTTAATATATAATATAATACACTTTTCAAAAATATTTTTTCTAATTATACCAAATAGCAGGCAAGGGCTTCTCTGCTGGTTAATATAGTTTATAACCACATAATAAAAGGATTATTTAAGTTTTTTTTATTAATAAATAAATATGTATGAGCCACAAAAATAATAAAAGGTTTCTCAAATATATAAAATTTTCCCAGGTTAAAATTGCAATTTTTTCATTTATCTGGTTTTTTAAAGGAACCTCCAAGTTTATAGAAGTTCGACTGTATACATATGTAATATTAAAAAACAAAATCCAAACCCATTTAATTTTCTTCACGGCTTGCTCATTGGTTTCGTGGTTCTTAATGGCTGAAAAACAAAATGAAAATAAATCTTCAATAATGAAAATGAATTTTCTTTTAGATCATCACATTATTTTTATTTTTTGGGTGACATACTTGCTAAAAAAATGACACTACAAATGTTGAACTTAAAAATTCAAATAAATGCTTTTCAAGACAATATTTTTTTAAAATGAAATTAAAAAAAAAAAAAAATCTATGAATAATAATTTGACTATGTGTCTTTACATTTTCATAAATATAAAAAACAAAAACAACTATAATAAATGAATTCAATAATAATGAAGAACACAACACTCATAATTAAAATAACATATATATAAATAATTAAACAATAAAATAATTTAAAACAAATGCATGGGTAGGTAAAGAAATCTAAAAAGAAAATGAAAAGAACAATCCTTCGAAAGTTTCTACAAAATCAAATTATACAATTGATGAAAACACACTCTAAAAACTATAGGTCCAATCTGCAACTGTTATTTTTTTTATTTTATAGTTGGAATACTTGTAACTTACAAGCACAAAAACCAAATCTTTACGAATCAGTGTCGGGCAAACTTAATTCAAAGTAGCAATTAAAATGATTTAAACAGCTCTATTCTTTAAGAAACAGCCAGAATCTCTGTTTAAAATAGGGTGTACATAACAGGCCTTTAATCCAGCAAGTACCGATTCGAGAAACTGATTTATAGTGCCCAACACTGTTACATTTACTAATAAATATATTTCCAATAAATATATTCTGATATAAATTAATATTTCATTAAAAATGAAAATATAATATTCGCCATTATAAATATGTTTCTACAGTTTTGTTATTAAATAAAATATACAGATAAGTTCAACTTTTGATGCTGTTACCATTAAAATACATAACATATATACAAGTATATGTAAACATTGTGTAACCTATTTACTATACGATTGGCTAAATATCATAGGTAGGTCATATTAATACAATATGCGATGAAACTTTGGTCGAATAAATTAAAGCGGAGGTAATGTTTCTATATAAGGTAAGCTTTTCGATATATACCTAATTGTACATTACAAAAGCGGATAACAAAACGGATGAGCATTGCTATCTTACTTCACAAAAACATATTTGGATAAAAATGCAATTGATAAAGAAAGATTCATTAAAACTTCCATAAGAATATTTTAAAACTTAATATACATTCAACATTCACAATAAATCCTTCTCTATGACTGAACAATGAAATACAGGCAACAAATAAATATTATTATTGGTAAATGATAAACTATTTACACTATTTTAGTTCTTTGATTGTTTTCTGTAAAAGTTAATATAATACCTTAAAAATTAAATATTAGACTATTAAAAATATTTTTCATTTCCATTTTTTTTTGTTTTTATTGATTTTTTTTATCTCGACAAAATATTATATCCATAAAAATTGTCATTAATTAAAGGCACTAATTGGTAAAATGTAAATTATTTTCACTTAAATAAAATCCAAAGGAAAAAAAAGGGTTCTGCTCATAGAGTTCATATATTTAAACAGTAATTTTGAAAAATATATCACATAACGTTCAATTATGTGTTGCAACATGCCTCCTGAAATTCGTAATTTACAAATTACGAGTTCAAAAAATATTTATTTATTTATATGCTGGTCGTAGGTAAGCTAGAACTAGACCGCTGCGAAAGTGCCATTATACTGAACGTAAAGTTATCAGCACTCCGGCCCCTGCCTCAAATTTATAATTCACACTAAAACAGCCATTTCTGCCATGGGCTTCTCCTCACAGGGGGCGGGTGAAGTTGGCTGGGAACATTCCTTTCTCTCCTGTTGACTCTTTAACCCCCATCAACCAGCCTTCCTCCTGTACAATTAAACAATGTTATTAGGTCAAATATAGGCCATATAAACTTCCACATTTAGAAAATGTTTTACAGCAAAAAATAAAAATAAAAATAACTGTTCAAAATAGGATTAAGAATGATACCTTCAAGTCAATAGTCAATATGTTAAAGGCAAATTGTATGTTTGAATCAAAAGTAAAATCCAAACAGAATAGGTGATAAAGGTGACAACTATAGTACAGTAGTACCCTTGCTATCGTTGGCAATGATGCGTATGGGGGTTCGGGGATAATCAAAAATCCCGGATAATGAAATTACATTTTATTGATTTCCTATAATTTCATTTGATAAATAGGAAGGTTAATCTAAAACCTTTTGTGAAGTTTTGTTAGTTTTTATTTAAGTAGAGATTAAAGCACAACTGAGTAAATAATTTTGTTTTGTAGGATAACAGGCCAGTAGCAATTCCATTGAAAGATTGAAAAACATTACCGTTCCTAGAATATTAATTGGATTAGTACATAGATACCGGGAACATGTCTTCATATGATATCATGTCGTGTTTTTCTATTCATTATTTTTTTTAAAAATACATCTATACGATTATATAAAAGGACAAGCCATTTTTCGTTTGTGATCACAACCACGAAAACTAATGAACCAGTCTGTACCGAATTTTAACCACATCGTCTTTATAGTTACAGGAAGGTTTAGCAGTAATAAAAAATACTGATTTTAATTAATTTGTTATAAAAAAAAGTGATATATGGATAACAGACTAGTTTGAAAATTGAGCGATACGTGGTGAGTGGCATTCCACAGAGGTTACAAAGGTACGGTGTTATATAGAGCATGAAATTGATAATAAGATTTACTCATATTTAATTCAATTATTAAAAAATATTGAAGTGTGTTATGCGACATGTGGATCCGAGTGAAGTATGAAAATCGACTGATATGCATCATTCAGCAATACAGTGTACGATGGTAAAACTACAGAACCTATCTGTAGTTTAATCTATTTTAACTACACCATCCTCAAAGTTCTAGGAAGGTTCAGCAATAATAAAAATTTAAATGTATAATGTTGAATCGAAAAAATGAGGTTTGCAACACTATCATACACTTTTATGGTTGGAAATTAAAATCCTACCAGATGAAATCAATAAAATGATTTCTACCGAATAAAAATTATCACTAGATCAAAATTTCCTTTGCTTTTTGATATTGTGTGTAAAAATATGATCCTTGGGGTTTAGTTGAAAGCACTGTAGTTGTAGCATGTAGTCCATTATTCATAAGAGCTTCTTAACAGTCTCTGTCCATTTGGATTACCAACTCATACATTAAAAGTAAAAACTGAATGTCTAATTATGCTTATATAATCTTCCAACACCTAATCAATGCAATTTTAATCAGATTAAATATTATTGCTATGCGTGAAAATACTATGGAGGAAATAATGATCAAATGCATGCTACAATACAAGATTTTTATCAATAAACAAACTTCAATTATTAGTTAAAGTTATGTAAGTTCTTTACTTATGAGAGCAGGCGAAGCCGCGATAGGGGATGCTATAATTAATAGTTTTGTAATTGGTAGAAATTATATTACTTATTCAATTTTAAAAATAAATATTACACATATAAAATAAATGGTGTAAAAATTAAAAAAACACCTTACTACAAAAAAAAAAAAAAAATAAAAAATAATAATAATTGGCCCCTCACACAGATGAAAAACATCACTAAATCAAAATAATAACAACAAACATTTATTCTGTAATATATTTTTTTTATGTAGTGGGGAACACCTCATAAGAGTAAAAATTGTAAGTCACCCATGTAAAGAAACATGAATTTGCTAAAAAATAACCTAATAAAATAACTGTTAAGGCTCCAAAAGTGAATCACTATTCTCAGAGAGTATCAAAACCATTTTCTTAATAGCTATCAATCGATTTTGTTCTTTCTTCTCACCAAGCATTCAATGAACATATTCTGGTTACATGGATATAAAAATAAATACATTTATTCACTTAGTGAAGGTTTTGGGTTGCACAATTAGTGAATTTTTGGAAAAATAATACACATATAAAATAATAATCAAATGGACGATTGTTGGTGGTATTGGCATCAAACTTTCAGATTCAATCTAATTATTACTAAAATATTTTTGTTAATTGAAATATTTTTTTTAAATGTACCTGTTCTTCTGGGTCATCGTATTGCACAACTTGGATGATTTCTCCAACTTCGAATGACAGCTCATCGACATCTTCTCGATTGTACCTATATGTGGCTTTAACTTTATACAACACTCCAGGAGGTAAATTATCTGTTGTTGCACCTGTGAACAATTGAAAATTAAAATAGAAAAATAACGATTAATAAATTGCCAACGTATAGATATATTATAAATAAAATAAGTAATTAAACTATTTTAACCCAGATAACTCTTGATTTTTTTCTTCTTCAAAATTTTCATTATTTTCTCTTAGAAACATCACAGATCCACAAAATGAAGAGAGAAAAAAAATGTATATCTTTCCAGAAGGATTACAGTGTTATCTGGGTTATCAAAGTATTGGTTAGCAACTTTGAGGTAAGTAGAAATTGCTAAAAGAGGAAATACCAATATTGTTTTATAAAGAATGAAAAAAGAATCAGCATCAGTGGAAAAATATCAGTATCTTAGAACAAGCATTCATTTCTTCCCTGAGATTATTAAAATTTCTTTAAAAGTTTATATTTTTAACATGAATCAAACAAACTCTTTTATTCCTCTTTCTTCATTCTCTAATCTTAACTACAGCTGAATAGAGAATGATCACTTTTATTAAAGTATTTCAGATCCTTGCGACAAATGTTATATAACAAAAAAATATTCTCTATTAATTTTCTTCAAATGAAGTCTTTTAAAGGTTACACCAAAAGATATAATTTTATAAAAAAAAAATTAATATAAGAAATAATTGAATAAAATAAAACACAGAACCCTATGCAAATATAAAAATATAAATAAGTACCTGCAGGCTAGCATTATTCAAACAATATTACATGCACTTTTCTTAACGCTTTAGCAGTTTCTTAACAGTATTTAACAGTGATTGGTTCAAGACCTTACATGCACAGAACAGCCAAACGATATCTGCAAGGCATCTTAAAAATATCGATTTGTGAAAGAAAACATTTGAGCTGTTAAAACTGCTGAACTGTACCTAGCAGCAGTCACATAAAAAAAACAAACAAAAAAACTAACGTATTTCTCCCTGACTGGGAAAAACAATAGATCATTGATATATCTACCTAAAATGGATTGCGTGTTACTCTTCTTCAAAAATCTTATTTAAAAGCGGACAGATATTAGAGTTCTCTTTGGATCACACCAGCAGAATCCACGCTATAAGTTTAGTGGCATCCCGGCCAATGGGTTCGTCTGCTGGGCTTTTGAACCTATCAGTCTTTGTATCACATCCAAATTAATTATCGATTACATTTTAAAATTTTCTCTATGTTTTCCTTCTTTTGATAGACAAATAGAGCTAGAGCGTGTCAAGGAAACCCCAACACATAAAAAAAATTAGGCAAAAAGAGACTTTATTAATTCAAACCAATATAGCTCTTAAACTGTAGGTCCTTGCGACAAATGTTATATAACAAAAAAATATTCGCCATTAAATTTCTGATATGGAAACTGTCAGAAAAGTTTTGATCCGAGCAACACCAACAGTGCAGTGTGCCAAAATATTACATTTTTGTGGGTGAAAAAAATGTTACCCCAGCTAAAAGACATATCCATGTATAAAAAAAAAATCCCATGAAGAAGTTAATTTTCTGTGAATGTGACAAAAGTCTGCCTTATCAATGCAAGTGCCTTTCATTTTCAAGAAGAATAATATACAGAAATAGGGAGCCAAAATCAAAATGAAGATGAAGTCAATCAAACCAAAAATTATCATGGTGGCAGTGTATATGATTATTAAAATACCTGAATAATCAATTAGTAATAATAAATGGATAAGTAAAATTAAACAAATTATAAGCCAGAAGAATAAATTCAAAAAAATAATTATAAAATCTGCTCGCATACTACCTTAGACAGCTTAAAGTTTAATCTTACCTGTTGGAATATCATACAGATCCTCAACTCTTCGATTGTTAGTGGTATTATTATTGGTCTCTGGCACAGGTGTTGTAACAGGGGAATTACCATTGACGACGGGTGTAGTAGGACCATTTGTTGTTGTGTTGCTAGTGTTGCTAGTGGCATTGGCTGTTTGAGCAGGTTCAGATTCTGTTTGATCTGATGAATTATTTACTATACTTGTACCATTTTGTGCGCTCTCTGTGTCGCTGGATATAGCCATTGGTGGCTCAGAGTTCTCTTCTTCACGAGGCGATTCCATCGGAGGGTCATCTGCTAAAAAGGTTAATGTTAGTCTATTAGCATAACACGCACACTGTTAATTTTTTTTTTCATTAAAAAACTATTCAAAACTTAAATGAGTACGTATAACAGTATTTTCAGCTTGTAGCACAAAAATTAGTAATAAAGCTGAACATGTGTAGCATGAGATATAAAGTACTTCCAAGTACCGTTCAGCTCAGAATGCTTATCATGCAATATGTAAGTTAATTTAAAATATATTAAACAAAAGCGAATGTAAATAATATGTAGAAACTAAAGCCAGCTAAACAAAAGATATAGGCTAATCAAGAACAATATACGAGCTTACCTGTCGTTGAGGTAGGTGAACCTGGGCTGTTCCTGCAAAGTACAAATATTTTATTAATAATGAATAAAATTTAATTTACAAGATAATAATAAATTATAATAGAGCAGAATATCAATTATATTGCCAATCCTAAAATTTCTTTTAAAAAATAAGTATTAATGTAACCAAAGGAGGAGCAGTAGCTCGTTGGGTAAGGATCTAGACTCCTAACTTTCAGGCTCTCCTAGAAACAAATAGTTATTCATCTTCTGTCGTACAAGCCATATATATAGTTCTCTCATCATTAGTAACAAAATAGTACATATGGCACATATATTTCAAAAGAGACACAACTCCAAAATCTGTATTTTTGATTTATCATCATGTTGAAGTTCAATACTCTTCTATGAAATGTCAAAAATGTATCGAATTAACTTCAAATCACACCTGATACTTCTCACTAGCAGTTGGGATCAAAAGATAATTCTGATACATTTTCGATATTTCATACAAGAATGTGACAATTTCACATTTTTTAAATACAGGTTTTTGAGTTGCGTCACTTAAGAAATACATGTGCGATATGTAAACTTTTTACTTACGAATTAATATTGTTGATTTTAGGTGAATAAGTAACTTTCCTTGGTGTGTACGACTGCCTTTGGCTGTCAGTGGCTAATTTATCAATGATTGCCTCAAGCTCTGAATATACCTGTCGAATATAAAAGTTAATATCAATTTACTACACATAGATTAAGTTTTGTACAGATTTAAAACAATCTATGTCTAACGGTATTATTACCTTAGAAGTTTCTGTGTGGAAGACTTGTTCAGCTGAAAATAGTGTCTGGAGATTGTTAACTAAAAATAAAATTCTGGAATGATACAAAGCTGGAAGATCGTCATGAAGTTCACTGTTCAACAATTCGTAAGTTCTCTTGGCCTGCTGCAGCTGTTCACGAGCTTTCAGAATCTACAAGAACAAAATATCTTATTTACATATAAATTGGAATATTAAAATTATTTTGGGTGATAAAAATAAATAAATATCCTAAAGTAAATGAGTTTTTCTTCAAATTCAAATAAAACATGTTGGACAGACATAAATTTTTTTTATTAAGAACAATTAGCATATAAATCGTGTGCCTGTTTGGAAAATGGTACTCTAACATTTATTTATAGATAAAAATCTTTTATTGAAGTATGCAACTAAGCATTATTTGTTCAATGATATTTTCACTCAGAGCAGTAACTTTCAACCTACTTAAAATTGCACTGATTTTTGAAGATTACGAGAAAGTATAATATATAAGAATCCTATTTTTACACACAATATCAAAAAGCAAAGGATCGATATTTCAATTTAGTAATAATTTTCATTCAGCAGAAATAATTTTACTGATTTTATCTGGTTGTATTTTTATTTCTAACCATAAAAGTATATGACAGTTTAGTAAATCTCGTTTCTGCATACAATAGAACAGCGGGAGATTTGGGCAATCTGAGATTTCCAAGAAAAGGTCTGATCAAAAATAATTCCAAGATTTTTAACGGAAGAGTAGAAAGGGATAGGATGATCATTTAGGATTAAGGGAGGATAATTGGTGTATGCACTAAGGAAGGAGCTAGATCCTATTATAATGGCCTGAGTTTTATTTTCATTAAATTGTAATTTATCTAAGGTCACCCAGGCACTGATTCTATTCATGTCTTCCTAAATTTTTGGCGAAAGCAAAACGTAGCTCAGAAGAGGGAAAGGAAAGATAGATTTGGGAATCATCTGCGTAGAGGTGATAGGAAAAGTGCTTAATTGAATTAGATAGATATTTGATGTAGGAATTAAAAAGAAGAGGAGAAATGCCGGACCCTTGAGCAATACTGGAAGTAATAATGAGAAAAGGAGATAGGGATTGGTTAGGTATTTTAACTGCTTGGGAATGGTGAGAAAGGAAAGACTGAAACCAACCGGATGGAACTAAAGGAGAAAATTAAATATTCTAATTTGGAAAAAAGGATAGAGTGGTCCAGGGAATCAAACACTTAAGAAAAATCGAGAAGTATCAGTACAGTTAGTTTTTTTTTTTTTTCATCTAAGGCAGTAAACGTATAATTTGTAATTTTGAGGAGAGCATATTGTGTGGAGTAGCCGGGTTAGAAGACGGATTGTAGGGTATCAAGGAGATTGGATTCCTCAAGGAAGTTCGATAACTGAGATTGTACTAATCTTTCTAAGGTTTTTTTTTGGAAACATTTTTAAGACAATATAACTAGGATCCTAGTCTAAGATTAGACCTTAAAATTTAGATTAACGAAACTTCAGCCTTTGAATCATTTCAAAACCATCATGAAACTTTGATCACTCTAATCCAGAATATGAATTTTCAAAAGTGTTTGGTGTACAAATGTACATACAGAATACCATGACAATATACTTAAACATTTTCAGACAACTTGTGTAAATTTTGTAAAAAGAAAAAAAAAATTATGTCATTCTTTAGTTATTAAAACTAACTAGAGTAAAAAAAAAAATATATATATATGTATCTACAGAATTTGAAAATGACAATAGTTGATTATTCTTACCTTTGTTTCATCCCTCTTCTTTCCGCCACCACCTTCGAGAGATTGCATGTTGTGTCTTTGGCCATCGTAATCCACAAGCTTTCTCGACCTTTTATCAATTTTTTTCTTAAAAAAAAAAAAAAAAAAAAAAAAAATTAAAACAATATTTTTAATTTAATTCATACCTAATATTATTATAATGTCTTATTGAAATAGCCAAAATAATAACAATAATTAGAAACTATTTAGCGGCATAAAATGTAATTTTGAAGAATTTCAGCCAATAAATTCTAAAAAGTTAAAAGACTATTTTTATAAAGCCAAAATATTACAACATGTATTCAAGTACCAAAACATGTCATGAAAATCTTAATACATGTACATTAGGATTAGATTGCGAAGGAATAAGTACCTCTTTAACGATACATATTTAATTTTAAAAATAATTATTTTTTTTTTTAAATATTCATTTTAAAATCAATAACCATCAGAATTCAATCTGTGTTAAAATGAAAATGGTGAAATCTGGGGAACGATTACAAAACAATATGATATATTTTGATACAAGGAAGCTAGATTGGACTATGTCCATCATTACAATACATAGTAAATCACATATTTTTTCAAAGTATAATTTAATATCAGTAATTGCCTTATTCTAATGCTAGAAATATCCATTATTAGGCATAACTCCTATTTATTAATATGAGAATCTAAATGCGATTCACAAGTATGGCTGTGAGGCAGTAAGATTGACTATGTGAAAGCAATCACAGATTATTTTAGAATCTGACGATGGAGCCAAAGACTCCAAAACATGTAGATTCACATATTAATAAATAGGAGTTATGCCTAATAATGGACATGATATTACACCTCCTTCAACAAAATAGTTAAATATAATATAAAAAATATAATGCTAGAAATATTATATTGCTGTTTGTTATTGAGGCTTAATGTGCTTATGAACTCAAACTAGGGCAGGAAGGACAGGTTATCCTATGGGATACCAACCTACTATAGTGTAGGGTGGTAATTTTCTTCAAAAGGGTAGACTATGGGTTTGAATAAAATTTTATTTTCAATGAACTGGAAACATATACAATCGATAGTTTAAAAAAAAAGAAAGGCTAAACTTAATTCCCAATTCTTTTTATCAGTGTATAAAGACAATGAATGTTAAATGTTTTTTTTTACAAATTAGAAATTAGTTATGGTTTATTATTATACAATTAAAAGAAGTATTATTTAGGAATAGAAGTGCATTAAAATTATAAAGAGACGTTCTGTTTAAATAGTTGCCATGACAGTCCTCTATTAAGAGGTTTCACAGTTTTTTGGTACTCAGAGTTTAATATTATCATCAAATAGCAAAACAAACAAATAAGTCTTGGTCTACTATATTAAACACTAAGAGCAAACTCTATCCAATTGATGCTAGTATCCTCAATTGCTATAGTAGATTCTTAGCATTTGCTACAGAAGATTAAGCACAAAATGTAAATAAACCTACAAAAAAACATCCTTTATTTGTGAAAATGAATTACAAACAAGGATCTGAACAAAGGTCGTTCATCATATAAAACGTCTACATGTAAGGCTAACTCGCTCCTAAAATCAATAGTATAAACAATTTTTTTAAACAATGATACTTACCTTCATTTCAGGGAATTGAGCGGAGTAGGTATTAAGAGGTAGGAGAACTTGATCGGCTAATTTGTGGCTCAGGTCTTGCCAAAGCATTTCGAGGTTCTGTGACTGGGCATAGAGTATGTCCTGCCCGACCCAACCACCTTCATAGACATCATTGATACAATCGTAGAGTGACTTACTGGCAGCCTGTACCGCTGATAACAAAAAAAAAAAAACAAAAAAAAAAATTAAAATATTGGAATTAATTATTTTATTTTTATTTAAATTTATTTTTAAATATTATTTAAAAAATCCAAATCATGGCCTTTAGTCTTTCAAATAGTTTTTAATAATTTTAATATACAGCCTATACGAGGACAGAAGAACAGAAATCACATTAATGGAGAATATAATTTACTACCTATTATTAAAAGAGATGTTTTTTTTTGTTTTTTTTTAAACTTTATTTAAGTACACCTTCAGAATATATAGCGACAATCAACGGAATGTTTGGCTTAATAAAGAAACAAACAAAATATAAGGCATAAGGAAGAACGATACCCAGCAGTAATTTTTTCTTGGCATTCATTTACTTAAGGAAAGTTAAGAAAGTAGATCTCTCATCCACCTTATTAACAGTTTCCTTTTTGTATTTTTAGAAATATAGGTGATGTCCAAAGCTTTTTTCATTAGTTTGTTTCTCTGACACCTTGTAAATTTTATTTGTAAACCGTTAAAAAGAGATGTAGTATCTTTTTTTTTTTTTTTTTTTTTTTTTTTTTTTTTTTTTTTCCAAATTAACTATTTTTAGTCTACATTAATCTGATTTTCATACATTGTGAAATATTGATGGGTTATTAATTATCTACTTTTAGAGAGATTTTAACTTTTAATAAATAGGATCAATGAAACAAAAATAAATTCAAGACCAATGGCTACAAGAAAATTAACAACTTATACAAAAATACTAACCTCTGATACATCGGATATAATTATTGAATTCTTTCTGGAGACGATTTGCTGATATTTGTTGCCTGTTGAAATTTTCCAAGTGTTCATCGAAAATATCATCAGCAGTTCGATCTACCTTCCCAAAATTTTGCAGGAACTAAAAAAAAAAAAAGAAGTTGGATTATATAAAAAATTGATATTAAATAATTAAATAATGATAGATTTTTTTTTTCCCCTTTAAATACAGATTTATTGTATGTATTATTTTTTTACAGGCTTCCTGTGAAATTGTACATTACCTGTACTACTATGTTATATTACGGTCAGTTAGATACTGAATTAACCTTTATATGCAACAAAAAGTAAATGAAAAAGTGTTTATATGCAACATAAATAAAATGGAAATAAATAAATTTGTTGAGATAAATTAAGCATTTTTCTTAGTATTAGTTGAAAAAAAAAAAAGAATAATAAAGAAACTAATCTATATTCTTTTAATATTTGATTTCTCTTTCTGTCATTTCTGACCAATTAATCAAACACATTACTGAATTGGCCTAAGTTTTCATTGAATTCGAATAGAATTTTTGGATTCACTTACAGCAGTAAAAATAATGTTTGCAATAGATATCAGGAGAAAAAACTGAGACATATTTAACTTTGATATCACACTAGGATTTAAGTTTAAGTACTCTAAATAGGGTAGGAAGGATAGGTATCATGTTATGGGTTTCAAATTTAATCTAGTCAGAGTGTCAAGGTCAAGATTTAATCCACGGATCAATTAAAGACCAGGATTCCAATCGGGGCCATTCTTGATTGGATGGAGAATGATAAGGTGCTACTTTAACATGCTCAGGCGCCACTATCTCGCTTTCTATGATGTTTGATAATATTTTGTGGCAATATACTATGTTAACCAACCATAACAGTTCAAATGAACCTTTTCAGTCTTTTTGACAAAAGTTCTACGAAACAACATTCATTGCTTTGATTTTTGACTTAACTAAATTTATTAAAAATATATCATAAGTGTTTTTCCAAATTACAATCCTCTCTCATTATTATTTTTGAATGAGATATTGTGAGAGAAATATATGGACATGAAATGTCTTAAGGTTTAATGTTAAAGGAGGATACTAAGCCAGTTTTTTTATTTTTGTTTTTACACAAAAAGGGAGAACAATGCTATTAATAAATAAATTATTAAAAATATAAAATCTAGAATCCAAGCAAAAACAAAAATTAATATCTTTTGAACGAACACAAAACTGCCAAATTATCAAACTGATCAAGTAATTCTGAGGTACAAACTTGCTTTGGAAATGTAAAAGATAATTAATCGAAATGTAATAATTGCTGTAGTAATTTAAAAATAAAAATTGTAGGCAATTAATTTGAATGATAGCACATGCTAAATTGAGAACCTCCTCTTTATTTTATTTCAACTGACATAAATATGATGGTACAGAATCAATACACAGGATTGATGAGTTATTTGCCAGTTCCAATTTCCTTTATTTCTCCATTCACATTTTTGAAAGGATGATATTATCGGTTGATATTGATATTAGAACAGATATGATGGGAAGTAATACCCATCAACACCTCTTATTGTAACATAAAAATTGTTTGTTGGCCCAGAAGGTCCTTCATTAACCAATATAATTGTATATAGTTTAGAAGATTAACCATAGATAGTGTTGTTGGGCATATGGGCTATAGCCATGTCTTGTGTATACAGTATAGTTATTTCATTGCTATTTTGTACTATAGTGCTTTAGTTATAGTTTTTAACATATTAATGTTATCATAAGTGATTTTATGACATGGATTCCTTTAGGCTGGGGGTCTATACTTTTTTGGTGTAATGTTTTTTTCACACCCATTTTGACACGCTCTGTTGGTGCGGCTCTTATCGAAAATTGAACGACAGTTCTGTGATCAGAACTTTAATGGAGAATAATTTTTGTTATATAAAATTTGTATCGCTAGGACCTCCTGATTAGGAGCTTTATTGGTTTGAATGAATAAAGTCATATTTTGCCAACATTTTTTTGTGTTGACGCTTTGTTGGTATTGCACGAATCAAATTTTACTTATCAATTTATTATTACTAATTGATTATTCGTGTATTTTAATGATCATGTATTTTTTTTCCGCCATGGTAATTTTTTGTTTAATTGACTCCATCTTCGTTATGATTTTGGCTTCCTAGTTCCGTGAATTATTCTTCAAGAAAATGAAAGGCAGTAGCATTGATAAGACAGACTTTGGGCACATTCACTGAAAATTAACTTCTTCATGGAATTTTTTTTTTTTTTTTTTACATGGATATGTCTTTTGGCGGAGGTCTATGTTTTTTTGGTGTAACATTTTTTTTCACCCATAAAAATGTAATATTTTGGCACACAGCACTGTTGGTGTTGCTCCGATCAAATATTTCCTGACAGTTTCCATATCAGAAATTTAATGGAGAATATTTTTTTGTTATATAAAATTTGTCGTCAGGATCTACAGTTTATGAGCTATATTGGTTTGAATGAAAAAAATCACATATTCCTACATTTTTTTAAGAGCTGAGGATTTGTTGGCATGCTCTACTAACTCTGTTGATGCTGCTCCAATAAACAAATTGGACGACAGTTCCCTTATCAGAAATTTAATGAAGAATATTTTTTATTTAATAACATCTGTCGCTAGGATCTACTGTTTAGGAGCTATATTGGTTTGAATGAAAAAAGTCACGTTTTAACGGATTTTTACCCTCAAATTAGTAACGTTTTTTTCACATTCAAAAAAATTTAAATCTCCTCAATAGAAACTCTGTGTAATGTGGTTACTAATTTTATTTTGACTGTAGAGTACACCACTTCTTTTCCTCAAAACCATCTACCCACTGCCGATAGGACATCAGATAATTAAAGACAAGAAGCTAGAAGCTAGACCTAATGCCAGAGAGGACCGGGTTATATTTAGGCATCGCAACGCCGGCTGTGCCTTCTCATTTTACACAGGCAATGACATCCGCGCCTAGACGAAGGCAAAAATCCAGTAGCCTCAGCATCGGGCTAAATCGAGACGGGAGGCTATTCCCGTTCGTGCCATTAAAAGGGCAACTGCCAATCTGTCCTCTGGAGTAAGAGCGAGTCTATTATTGAAGGTGTTCGGCTCTGCTATCTATGGAACCAAAACAGCAACCAAGGATGACCGTGGTATACCAGGATTGATACAAGGATGCTTTATTTCCATACGGATTGATGACGTCAAATGAAATCGATTATCTACGCGTTCGATAGTTATATTAGAGTAAATTCTAAAAAAAAAAAAAAAAAAAAAAAAAAAAAAATCTAAATTCTAAAAATTATGAATCAAAATGGACAACATTATTGCACTATGAAACTCCGATTATTGGGGCCGAAATTGATCCGGATAATCAGATTTACTATTGAATTAGGGTATTGAAATAAAAAATACAGACATATGTAATGTAACAACAAAAATGTCAGAAATTGTGGATGTTCCGACACCGAACTCATCCACCAATTTTTTCTCAGATTCGCCTTTAATAAGACGTTCTACAATAGTTTTTTCGGACACCGTTAATATTACACGTTTTGTTTTAAAGTCATAACCTTTAAGTTTATTAAGAGACCACTCGTGACGGTATTAGAAGTTCACTAAGTTTATTCAGAACTTGACTGTTATGAAGTATGTCGGCTCCGCCCCTAATTTTGAAATGCAGTTCCGATAGATGCCGCTTGGTCTATTTAATTTCATGTCTTTTTTTATTGTGTCATGAAAACTATTAAGACGGGAACTATCGTATTTTACGTGAACAAGGAACCACGGCCTACGATGTCTGTTAATAAAATATTTTAAAAAAAATAATTGGATAATTGGAATTACACTGTACTTGCATTAGAGTAAATTATCTACATACAGGGTCAAGCAGCCCAACTGAAAATTTGAACAAAGGACCTCAAAACAACAAAAAAAAATGTCCAATACAGGTATGTCCGCAAACGCTAAAGGAGATATTCACACCTAAAGATTATTATTATTTTATTTGTTTCAACTTCTTTATTTTATTTTTTTTAAAGAATGAAACAAAAAAAAAAACTTCATTCTGGGGCACGGTACCTTGCCCCTTAGACTAACATGACAGTACAATAGAAAGGTGTTATTGTCTGGCTGCGAGCATATCAGCCAGCAACTTCTTTAGATTATATCTGTACCTCGGAGGTACACAACACTATGTCCTTTTTTTAACCAAATATATATTATTTCGTATTCTTATTCAGCTTTTCCCCCTTTATACAGAGGTGCAGAATTCTATGTCCTAAACAAATTAATTGTAAGTTAAGTTACATAAATTTTTTTAAATTTATTTATTTATTTTTTGGGGAGTGGGAATAACGTCCTTATGTACCAATTAGGGTAGGTAGGACTGGTTACCAACCTATTCTAGCCTAGATAAAAAGTCAGGATTTATTTCGTACACATAAGTATAATAAACAGTTCAGGAAATGAAATCTTTTTTCTTTAAATATCTCTCCTGTAAAGTTACGGAAATGTGGCATATTGTTCTGTACCTCCGAGGTACAGATATATTAGGCAATTATGAAATAAATTATAAATAAGAAACTTATAAATATATAAGATGGAAATTTAAAATTAAGAACTAATCTTCGAGACATATAAGAAACATGAGAAACAATTCGAGATATAAGAATACTCTTACACTAATGTATCATTACAAAATTTCGGAAGATTAATAATTGAGGAGGTGGATGAATAAATTGTTTTTAAATGATGTGAGAGAAATTCATTGAATGTAAACATTAACATTCATATTAAATGTTGTTCAAAGTGATTTCCTTAAGCATTAATACAGGCTCGGCATCTTTCTTCAACATCAGCAGTGGCCAAACTGAAAATATGATCTAAGGAATTCAAAACAGGAAAAAAATATTTCCTATGATGGTATTTCTGCAAACGCTTTGTTTAGGATGGAATACTAATATGACATTGTCTCCCTAAATTTTCATAAACTATTGACTAGAGGATTAATACTATTTGGAATTAGCATTGGGAACACTCAACAACAGTTATCATTTACATGTCTGAGGCTTTTGCAGTGTATTCAATAGTATGCCTTCCATTTATACTAATGCTGAGTATGTCGATATGGTGTTTGTGTATGGCTTTTACGATGGTTATGCCGCCCGTCATGAATATTCTAGGCGATTTCCAAATAATGAATACCAAACAAGTCTATCTATTTCAACGTCTTAGAGAAATTAGTACAATTGTTGTTTTATCACGTGCTGATGGTATTTTTTAAAAAATGAAGAAAGGAGAGCGACCATATTACAATATTTTGATGATAGCCCATATGACAGTGTACGAACAGCTGGAGCATAATTAATCTTTTTTAATAAACAGGTCTGATTGCTGGAAATCGTTTACCATCCTTAACTCTAAATCCGTGCTGGCATAGGTATTTAAGATGGAAAAGAGAAATTCAGGATAGAACAAATAGTTTGGGAGTTATTGCCAAAAGAGTAACGACAACGTCTTTTAGCTGAGAAGAGCGACTTACCGAACAACCAATCTTTGGTGGCCAACTGCTCTAAAACTATCGATATTAGCAAAAAAAAAAATATATTTAAATTTATAGTACAGTAAATAAACACATTGTAGAGTGCATGAAATATGCGATAATTTTTGACTTCATAGCGTTTGGAATAGTTAGAAGGTGAACGTACTAAAAGTCCCCACCACTGGGGGGTGAGCTAACGGTGGGGGGGGGGGAGGGGAGGAGGTCCCAATTTTGTTTTTCGATTATATATCGAAAACGGTGGACTCTAGAAACATATGTAGCCGATCAAAATTAAAGTTCATTAAATTTCCTATAAAATTAATTATAAACGTATTCTTAGAAATTCCAACGGTTTTCGAGTTAATCGTTATTAAAAATCGACAATTGAATTAAAATTTAATTCAAGTAAATTTAATGCTTTACAATTTTGATTCTGACGTTTTTTCTGAGAAACGATTATGGAACGTAATAGAAGCAAAAGTTTGACAAAAAGTGAGGTGGCATTTGTTTTTTTCCCGAAAATCACCTATTTTCAATAACGTATATCTCGTAAACGGTTAGAATTACGACAAATTTATATATAATACATTTTATAGTAAATTTAATTAGCTTTTATGTTTATTTGAAACATATTTTTCTAGAGTCAACAGTTTTCGAGATATTATGTAAAAAACAAAAAAAATGGAACCTCTCCCCTCCCCCCTACCGTTAGCTCACCCCCCAGCGGTGGGGACTTTTAGTATGTTTAGTATGTTTACCTCTTAACTATTCCTAACGAAGCTATGAAGTCAAAAATTATCGCATATTCCATGCACTCTACACCCTCATTTCAGCACTCATTGATTGGACTATTGCTTTAATAATGTACATAACACAAAATGTGCTTAAAGGAACGGTTTCCGAGTTATTTGACCCCTTCCCCGCTCAAACCCGACGCTATTTCGAGGAAGACTTTTTACCACATTTAGTTCTATAGATAGTGAACAATTTCCAGCAGTCAGACCTTTTTACTATTGGACTTAAAGGTTCGACGCTAATGTTCCTGTGCCATTTGCCTACTTAACCCTGAAACACCCTTAATATGCCACATTTGACAGTTACATCCTGGAAGGAATATAAGCAAATGAAACGGCAATCTTACAGACCTCAGTTACGTTACATCACAAGCACACATCATAAAGACTACTTGATTGGTGCTAAACTATAATAGACACCATTCAACTAAAAATAGACACATGACAAAAGTTTTCTCGAGTACATTTACAACACTCTATTATCCTATTATTATAGGAGAATGATGTGGGGCGCGTATACAACGTAAAAAAATGGCAAACCTTAAAACAAAAATTCATGTACCAACTACTCAGATGACAATCCAGATTAAAACTTACCAGAAACTTGCTAAATTGTAGATATAGAGCTCTTCCAACTAGTGCAGGAGGTAAGGTTTATCCTACAGGTTACCAACCTATAATAGTTCAGGGTCGAGAGGTCAAGATCTATGCTCGTGAGTGTTGTTATCGAACCTTTAATTATTTTATTATTATTATTATTATTTTTGTGGCATTCATTCTGCTTATTTTCCGAATATTATAATATGATCTTATATACTAAAAAATATATAGTTTAAAAAACTAGAAAAACACGTTTTTATAGCAAACCTAACTAAAAAGCTAAGTGTGGTGAAGAATTTGTAGCTGTCAGATCTTTTAATTTTTTGAGTTCAAGGCTCGAGGCTAATTTCTCTGCACTATTCGTGATTTGTTTGCATTTTAAACACATTTTATCCAAAATCAAACAACAATTTTTGGTTTTTTGACATATCTCAGGGTAGGAATGGGCAAATGTTTACTTTAAAAATACTATCTTGCACAGAATGTAATGACCTACAACTTTTAGTGGGGTCAACTGTGGTGCAGTGGTTAGCATAGCAACCTACTAAACCCAAGATCGCGGGTTTGCAGCCCGGCAGATGACCTTGGGATTTTTTAAAGGGAGTAAAAAATCCTTAGCTACGCCGTCCTTCGGAAGGGACGTAAAACGGGGGTCCCGAGCCTGTGCGATGTCAGGTACTCGTTAAAGATCCCTATCCTAATTATACCTGGATAGGCAAAATTTAGGACTCCCACCGTAGCATCGTCCGATTAGCCATAGCAGCATAAAAGTGTGTGTGATGTGCTGATTTAACTAATCTCAGCCAGACAATTGTACCTTTTATTGTGCACTTTAATTATTCTTAGGGGACAGTCTGACCCAGAATAAAGTTTATTTTTCATTCATTTCATTTCATTTATTTCAAAAGTGAGCTTAAACGAAATAAACAAATAAATAAACAAACAACTCTTAGTATATAAAATTTTTTTTAAAATTGAATTAGCCATTTCTGCGTTTTATACTCTTAAACACCAAAATTTCGATGTTTGACATTCGATTGAGGCTAAACGCCTGGATAAATTCAGTTTACTAAAGGATGTCTTTAGAAGCACAATTTAATAAACTTTAATTTTGTAAATAAAACATTTTTCGATTGAAAGCATTTTTCTATATGTTTTTTTCCCAAAATCTGAAAAAAGTTCAAAAAGTTTGGGTTTTTTTTTGACCCCCCAACATTTCCCCCTTATCAAATTTAGTTTTATTTATGATATTTTATTCTCAGGACCCATCTAAAATGATAAACCCTACTACTCCACCTTTTGCAAACCAAACACCCCATTTCGGGGGTAGTTTAACTAGACTAAGTGAGAACATTAGGAAAAAAGTTGTGCAATTATTGTATCGTTATTGGTCCTTGAAACGTGTCCAAATTTTCAAGTTAAACAGATTGCTGAAAATTGGTTGAAATTTTGATTCCGTTACATACAGGTGAAGTTAATAAAAGCGTATTAAAAAGTAGGAAGTTAACCTCATTGCATGAAAATCGACAGAACTCTATAATTAATATCTACAGCCAACTTTATAAATATTGGTTAAATGACCAAATTGGGTATAAAGGGCTACGGAAGGTTAGATAACGAAGGCTGATAAGGAGAGGTTAAGTCACCGCCATAAGAGATTCCAGGAAATAAAACACATTCGAATACCATTCTTTAATGATACTATTATCCAATAAGGTAGCGATTTTGTCTAAAAATGGCAGTAATACCAATCCAACAAGTTCATTTACGGACCTAAGCATCCAAGAAGAGAAACGGGTACAATGGGCAACGTAGTAATAGACGCACCATTTCTCAAATTGCGGAAGAAATGCACATCATCACTCCTGGATCAGGGAAAGGCGAAAGACATTCCAGTCTGCATTTATATGTAGATGTAAAATCAATTGTAAACTTTTACGTCTAAGTCGATGTAAAGCAACGACAGTCTTAAAAAAATACAAAATCCAACAGTTAGTTTGTTGACACAAAAAATGCGGGAGTTAATCTATATTTCGTTTGAATGTTAAAACATATTTTCTCAACAAAAAGGAATTTTTTTAAAGCTGTAAATATAGAAATTTTCTTTTGTCAATTTAATCTACCTTTTTTTTTTTTAAATATAATTTTAATACTTGTAGATTTAAGTAATTAGCATTTGGTTGTTTGTTTATTTTGTTTAACGTCACTTTATGCTGCTATGGCTAATCGGACGATGCTACGGTGGGAGTCCTATATTTTGGTATCCAGGTATAATTAGGATAGGGATCTTTAACGAGTACCTGACATCGCACAGGCTCAGGACCCCATTTTACGTCCCTTCCGAAGGACGGCATAGCTAAGGATTTTTTACTCCCTTTAAAAAATCCTAAGGTCATCTGCCGGGCTGCGAACCCGCGATCTTGGGTTTAGTAGGTTGCTATGCTAACCACTACACCACAGATGACCCCAGTAATTAGCATTTTATAAACTATATGTTGGGACGTATCGGAGAAAATATCCCAATAAATTCATCTGCATATTTAGAAGTTTGTTTGTTTGATTTTGGGGGCTTAACGTCCTTATGTACTACAACTAGGGCAGGAAGGGCGGGTTATCCTACAGGTTAGCAACCTATTCTAGAGTAGGGTGGGAAGGTCAAGATTTATTTGTGGGTTCGCCACGAAATAAATTTTAACCCGCCCAGGTGGGATTCGAACCCACGACCTTCTGGTTACGAGCGCGAGCAATTTGTTTTGTTTTTTTAAATAACTGAGCTGTTTTTAGCTATATCTCAATACTTTTTCTTATTTTTTTTCCACATTTCTGAAGGAAATTGCTAAATAACTAAAATCTCTAATTTTTTTTTTCTCTAATCTAAGAAGATGGCCAAGAGACCTTCTAATATAGAAATTTTATGAAAGGGCTACTAGTGAGTAGTTCTTCATATGTTATTTACATATATAAAATATAAACAGTTGTAAATATCAATAATTAATTTTTTTTAAATGATAAGTTACAAGAGGCTCTCTGAATTTCGAAAAGTTACCACTTTGCCTCATAACTGGTTGAGAGAGCTTGGTAAACTGCTTGCTATGGTGGGAGATTCTGGCATTTTGACTTGTTCGAACTTAGAAATCATTAAACAGCACGGCGTCGACCTCGAAGACGCAATGAGGAATCATCTCATGAGTTTAGATTTCGATCGAGTAGCTCAGTCCGAGTTTAATCTGTATTATAGAAATGTCGCAACCTTAGGTATGCCTCAATTCTCGCTCAACTGAGGATGGCCAGCAAAAGGAATACACGACTGTCGTACGGTGGCATGCATAGACAATTTAACAATGATCAATCCTGTGAGTTTTGTGACACAAATGTTAGAGATGGAGTCACACACTTTTTCCTGGATTGTTCGGCATTTAGGAGACAAAGGCAAAAGTATTTAAGCAAGTATCTCCTGCCCAAACCTACTCCTGACTTGATCATGGAAAATCTTTTAAGAGCATAAAGCATTTAAAAACTATTTATTTATTTATAACACATACATTTAATTCAGATTAGTTATCTCGAAGTATTTTGTTTAATTTTTGTTTTTCTTTTTCAGCCGAAAATTTTCTTTTTTTAGTTGTATTTATTATGTGTAGTATATTTATTTAATTTTATATAATGTGTGATATATGTATTTTATATTATCTTCAATTTGTTTATATATTTTATTTCATTTTAACTGTTCATTCTGAAGTCAGACCTCCTGTGATTGTAATTATTTTTACAAAATGCAGTAATTCATTGATTCAAAAAACTTAATAGACTTGAATTGTCTAGAAAACATTATCGAGTTATTCAAGGTCTTTTTACTAAAACAATAGAATATTATTTATGTTTGGACAAAACAAAAACTTGTGAAATAATAAGGTAATTATTATATATAATATGGAGCATCAAGTATATAATGACAGATTTAGATTTTAAAGATTGAATACGAGAGGGATTTCTATTGTTTAATGGAACGCTAAAGATCACCTCCTTATGTACAATTAGGTCTAATTATAGCCATGATAATGAGCCTGTTATGATTAACTGCGCATGTCTAATAAGTGTTGTATAAATCGAAAACAAGAAATTTCTTGATGTTCGTTTGGTAAGCGGATTCCAGGTTTGTCTTTTGTTCAAATAAATACTATTTTTATTAATATTTATAGATATTTAAAACTGTATACATTATATACAAGAAGTAAATTTAATGAAAATGATTACAATGACATACTAATAACACGTAATGAACTACTCAACAGTAGCCCTTCCATAAAATTTCTTCATTAGAATGTCTCTAGGCCATCTTTTCAGACACCTCGGATGATTATAGATTGAGTGTGAGACAAGTTGGGAGACTAATGGATTTGAGTGGGTATGGAGTTTAATATGAAAGGATAGATATCTGTTTTGGGCTGGATCAGCAACATATGGAACACTAAGATCTTTACGGATAAGTTTATTTGTAACAAAGTAAGGAGCATTAGGGATTGTAGTGTTTCAATTGGTTTAGTGGAGCCCCAAAGCTCAAATACGTATGTCCAAATGGGTTTAATTACTGTCAAGTAAATTAGTCTTTTGCAATTTATTGGGAGATTGCTTGCCTAGTAAATGTTGAAGTAATCGGAAACGTTGAGCAGTTTCTAGTCTTTTATGTCTATTAAAATAGGAATTCACTTAGAAAATTAGAATTGCACTGAAAAGACATACTCTAGTTATGTAATAACAGAATGTTTTTATGGTGAGGTGTTATTGACGAAGAGTTTGTTTACGAAGACAATTCTGTTATAATAGGTACTTCAATTTTTTTTTTTTTTTTTTAACCCCTCTACAATAAATAATCATAAGTAAACTAGACGAGACTCCTTGAATTATTAGAAAGGAATGAATTACGTAACCTTATCTTATCTCTGTCACTCGAACCAGTATACAATGGACAAAGGAGTAAATAGTTGATAAAATTGTTTCCAAATTGACCGATTGGTACGGAATTATTGTTTAATGGCTACTATAAAACGAAACGGTATGAGCTAACTGGGTAAAATATGCCATTCATATAAGTAGTAATAATATGAGATGAGATCTTTCCTCCGGGGGGGAATTTCAGAAGCCTTTGCACTTTTGGGGGTGATTTGGGGATCTAATAACATAAATTACATTAAATATACGAACAATATCTTAATTTCTAATGAAGACATAAAGATACTTATGAACTTAATGCCTCATT
Organism: Euschistus heros; assembly: GCA_003667255.2. NCBI lineage: Eukaryota > Metazoa > Arthropoda > Insecta > Hemiptera > Pentatomidae > Euschistus > Euschistus heros. The sequence goes on along the minus strand of RCWM02000447.1, from coordinate 542,086 downwards.
ATTAAAGTTAACAATCAGCGAGGAGATATACAATAGAGCAGTCACGAATGGAGTGGGATTGGGATTCTTTCCCCCTCCACTATGCTACCCTAACCTCAAAAGTTACAACTAAAGTTACAAGTGTTTGCTTTTAATTTCTTATTTTTTTACGTTAACCTATTCTCGTTGAGTTTTTATTTTGTTTATAAATTCATTCCACTTAAGTATCTCTTTTTGTGCTGCAATTGGATGTAAGAACAACAAGACTGGGACTAAAAATGATAAGCAGCTTAGCTTTCATAGGTAAGTAACTAACGCAAAATTCTTTCATTGTACCTAGTCAAATAGTTCGCGATGGTGTTAAATGCAATTACTTTTATATAATAAACTCTACGTCAAAAGTATTACAATACTTTGAAATATTTGAATTTTTATTAGTAAATATAACTTTTATATTCAATAAAAATCCTTTTTATTAACAAAGTTTAAGTAAAAAATGATACACTGTGTTTGAAGGAATTTTATTACCTAAAACTGCATCAGCAGCATTCTAAAATAATGTTGGTGAGTAGGGAACTGGGCTAGCCCTGGGTAGTATAGTGGTGGGGGGGAATACTGGTCCCACCTGCCTGTAGCCCCGTCTTATCTCAATAACAGCTCTATTTGTATATCTCCTTGCTGTTGATAAGCAACATTACTCATTTGTCATTTGGGGGAAGTTTTAAAATGGTTAGGGGGAAATTGGGGATGTTTTGCTTTGACGTAGGGGAAAAATGTTATATCAGAATCGGCAGCACTGTTATACGTTTAAAAAAAATCACACTAATTGAATGGATCCACCGAAAAACGTTTTAAGCGACAACATTTCTGAAGTGGCGATTTTAAAAGTTTCAAAATGTATTATGTTATTATACATGTAAATGTAACAAATTAAAGGTGAACAAAAAAAATCTAACCATAAAAACTGACAAAAACTTTATGATTTTTTTGCACTGATTACACAAAATTTTATATTTGTCGCTGAGAACGTTTTTCGCCGAATCCATTCAATTATAAATTTACCTCCAACAGAAACAATTTTATAGGAAACTTAATCAGCTTTAATTTTGATTTGAAACATATATTTCTTGAGCTCACCGTTTTCAAGATATAATCGGAAAAACCCAAAAAATGGGACCTTCTCTACAATATGTTTACTGACTGGACTAATAGGTCTGCAGAATATATACTTTTTTTTTTTTTTTTTTTTTTTTCAGAGATAGGTAAGGCTATAATAATACTGTTTCATGAAAAGTTTTATTGCAACTGTTCAAATCATAAATCCTTCAAAGCAAATAAAAATTTTCACACAAAAATGACAATTTAAATTTTTTATTTGTGGTTTGCTCTGAAACAATCTGTGTGTAATTTAACATTATATCGCTCAAACAATTTAATTGTAGCAACCGTTATTTTACTGAAATTAACAGTTAAATCTTACTACTCGTTACCGTTGAAAAATTACCAATTGTACTATTATTTTTCAACACATAAAAAATACACAAAATTTATTTTTTTTAAATTAGTTTTAATAATTACAAACCTTAAATAATAACCTGACTTAATGATATATAAAAATATTTGAACTTATAAAAATAAAAAATACAAAATTCAAAATTAATTCCAAGGAGATCCGCCTGTATCGACTGCATAATGACCAACAATGTTGCAACAATGTATCCTACAATGCTACTAAGGCGGGGCAGCTAGGTGTGTACTGGTCTCAGCCCCAGAACACATCATCAGGCAGTGACTATGTTATAGTGTTCAATATTATAGCGTAAGGCTTTGTATGTAATATATAACAGTTGTTTGGCATGTTAAATAGCATCAATATTTATTTATATGATGATCTATGCGACAAGATATTTAACAATGGGACTTATATGTTATTCAAGAAGAGGCAGACGAAATAGCTCAAACTGAGACATATATTTGGCATAACAGGAACAGCTGCAAATAGAACTAGACCGTCTTATGTTCCCCTAAACGACTCATTGTCTAGAAATAACATTTTTTTTTTCTTTTAAAACAGCCTAGTTCACGGTGGCATATCATGTGTGTGTATGTATATATATATATATTATTATTATTATTATATAAAAGGACAAGCCATTTTTCGTTTGTGATCACTAACCAAGAAAACTACAGAACCAATCTAAACCAAATTTTAACCTCATCATCTCCATAGTTCAAGGAAGGTTTAGCAATAATAAAATTTAAATATTTTCAATTATATTGTCTTAAAAAAGCGATAAATATTTGGCGTGCTGTGAAGATTGGTAATCGACCGATAGGTGGCGAGCACTATTGGAGATAGGTTACAAAAGTTCGGTGTTATATAGAGCTGGAAATTTATGATGTAAATTACTAATTTTCAATTCAATTGTTAAAAAAAAAAAACCTATAAATATATGGAGCGACATGTGGATTCCTGCGCAGTTTAAAAATCAACCCATATGTGGCCATTCTGCAACAGAATTTGCAATGGTAAAACTATTAAAAACTAACTGTACCAACTTTTAACTAAAACATCACAGTTCTAGGGAAGGTTTATAATAATGAATTTTACTATAATAATAATTAAAATGTATAGTCTTGAGTGCCAGAAACGAGGTTTGCCAAAGTGACATATACTTATATGGTTAGAAATTGAAATCCAACCAGATGGATCGATAAAATTATTTCTGCCAAAGTGGATGTTAAATTAAGCTTTTGCTTACCCTTTGAACACCTAATCAATGCAATTTTAACACGGTTAAAATTACTGGCATTGAAGAAATAATGCTAAATTCCATACTTCAATATAAGATTTTTATCGATAAACAAATGAAATTCAATTATTAGTTAAAATAAGTCCTTTATTATGAGAGTGGGCGAAGCCGAAGCCAGGTATGCTAGTATAAGTATAGATACATAATTCCATCTGCTCCGTCATTCCATTATCTAATGGTGATTGAAACCTGACGAATTTTCAAAACGGCATTATGTAAAAGGCGATTGTCCAAACATACAAGTGGAAGGAGCTCATTAAAGAGGTAAAAAAAACACGAGTAATTTGAATAACAATCTCTGACATTAGCATACAATTTATAATTTTCTTAGTTAACCGCGAAGGTGAAACGCAGTAGTTTCAATTCTTTAAAATATTTATTTTTTTATACAAATGTTAAAAAAAAAAAAAGTTTAAAGAAAGAAATACTAAATTTGTTTACCAAAAAGAAACAGGATTGGAGATCGTTTTAATAAGCAACAAGAAATACTAATGAATTATATCAGTTTTGTTATACACTGAAAGGCAAAAATTCTACTTAGTGTGATAATTTATTATTTTTGTTAGGCCTTACAGTGGATGACGGTCAGACAAATGTTACCTGCAAAAATGTTCTTCTGTTTTTTAGGAACGATTATAGCGCCAAAAACAAAAAAAATCTTAAAATATTTAACAGTAACAAGATATTTTGATGAAATGAGCCAATTAATTTTCAACAAAACTTCGAATAATAAAAAACATTTCAAGACAATAAGAAAAAGTGGGAAAATATTGAGGCATTTTTCTCATTAAAAATCATTGAAAGAAACTTAAATTTTGTGGAAATACCATCATCTGTCTTAATAAATCCATATACCTGGCGTAGCAACAGATAAAGTTCTAAACATTTCCTTCCAAATTTTTTATTCTCGGTAAAAAATTAAATACAACTAAAATGTACAGAATATTTAATAAAATACACATTATAGTTTCGCCGAAAAGTTTCATTCTTTTGAAGTATTTATACCTCAGCTTAATTTCAAAGTTCATAAGAAACATTTTACGAAAATTAAAAAAAAATAAAACAGCATTTAAAAAATATTACCAAGCAATTTTCAAGTAATACGATCATATCCTGCGTTCATTATGTCTCGCATTAATAGGTATAATGGGATTTTGAATACATTCTTGGAGGATATGCCCTATCTAATGCAAAACTATAAAAAATCATATTAATTTAGGACACATTTAACGACAAACGTTATTAATTAAATTATTATTAATATATATACATATGTATATATATATATATTATATATATATTATATATATATATAATATAATTATTATTAATTAATTACAAAAGACTCATTTACATAAAAGTAATTAGACATATAGGTATGTATGTGGTACTCGTATGTAGACATATGGAGCTTCGGGGCTCCACTAAACCTTCTAATTCTTCTCGTATCCAATCCTTACAATCCAAATTTCTTGTAAAAATTCTTAATGTTCTTTACTTTAACTATCTTTTTATAATAAACTAGCATATCCCGTCGCGGCTTCTACCGCTCTCATAAATAAAGAAATTAGATTATTTTTACTTATAATTAAATTTTATTTATTTATCGATGAAACTCTTGTATTGAAGTATGGAATTTAACATTATTTATTCGATGATATTTTCACGCTAGCAGTAATTTTAACCTGGTTAAAATTGCATTGATTAGGTGTTTGAAGAGTACGTAAAAGCATGGATGTCTAATTAACATTTATTATTTTGAAACTTCCTATAACTATAAAGACGAAGTTCAAATTTGGTACAGTTGGGTTTACTAATTTTACCATTGCAAACTATGTTGCAGAACGGTCGCATATTGGTCGATATTTAAACTTCACTGAGATCCACATGTCGCTTTATATATTTATAGCTTTTTAAATAACAGTTGAATTGAAAAAAAAGAAGTAATTTTTATAATATAAATTTCTAGCTCTATGTGACAATGTACCTCTGTAACCTCTCTCGAATGGTGCTCGCCACCTATCGGTCGATTACCAAACTTCACTGCGCACCACATATTTATCGTTTTTTTATGACAATATAAATGATAATCTTCAAATTTGATTGCTGCAAAACCTTCCTTGAACTATGAAGATGATGTGGTTAAAATTTGATCAAGATTGGTTCAGTAGTTTCCGCGGTTAGTGATCACAAACGAAAAATGACTTGTCCTTTTATATAACAGTATAGATTCCATAAACATTCAAATCCTCTACTATCTCAACTCGCTTCCCACTATTCTAGATAACCCTTCGAAGCGTCTGAAAAGAAGATGGACTCGGGACCTTCTAATAAAGAACTTATTGAAAGTGCATGTACATGTTATTAGAAGTATTATTATCTAATTTACAAGATGTATTTTTATTTTATTTGTAAACAGTTGTCAATTTTAATAAATAAACTGCTAAAAAAAAAATTCAGAATTTAGAAACTATTTAAAAAAACTACTTGCTTTTTATTGAATAAATCTTTTTAATAATCCTAAAAACGTTTGATCGAGAAAATTAAAAAAAATTAATCAACTGATTTGAAGAGTTACAGAAGAGAAGTAAACCTTTCTATATTTGATTTGTTAGTAAATAAAACTAAATATATTTATTTTATTAATTTATTGAAATATTAAATTATATAAAACTAATACATAAATTAAATATGAGTAATAATAAATAATACTAAATATAAAACAAAACAAAACCCATCTATAACAGCCATTCCAGATCTCCAACGAAGGTTCTATATAAGGAGATCTCACAACCTTCAAATTCCTCTGAGGATTATCGGGAACGGAGTGGGAAGCAAGTTGAGAAACCAGTAGGTTTGAATAAAGTGGGGTTTCATTATGGATCTAAACAATCATCAGCATAGGGATATTATATCATTGTAACTGATGAAAACAGTAACATTTTTCAATTTTGAAATGAATTTAATAACTTTAAGATTAATAAGATGTAACTGAAAGGTTTGGCAGATGAAAGGGTTATGTATCAAACCAATTTTTGAGTAATTTATTATTTAGGTCGGAAAATGTTACACAGACCCTTCATCTTCTTCATAGTTCTTTTTCTAGTTGTTCAGTTGTTTTAAAATATTCAGATTTTGCTACATAACACTACAATTCCAATTTTACTATTTAAACTTCAATTAGCCCAGTCAATAAACACATTGTAGAGTGCATGGAATATGCGATAAATTTTTAATTCATATCATCGTTAGGAATAGTTAGAAGGTAAACATACTAAAAGTCCTCGGGTGTGAGCCAACGGTGGGGGGAGGGGGGAAGTTCAATTTTTTTGTTTTTTCGATAATATATAGAAAACGTTTGACTCTAGAAAAATATGTTTCAAATAAACATAAAAGCTAATTAAATTTCCTATAAAATTGATAATATATAAATTTGTCGTAATTCTAATCGTTTAATATGTTTACCTTCTAACTACTCATAACAAAGCTGTGAAGTTAAAAATTATTTTAAAAGTATTTTTCCTACTTTTAAAATAAATGCATTCCAAATTATACCCATTTTAGCTAAGCTCAGCTGACTATGCAGTGTAAATTGTTTTATTACCAAAACATGTCAATATTTAATATGCGCAATTGTAAACTGTTTAATAATTTGAATAAAACTTTTATTATTATTGTTTTTCTAGAGTCAACCGTTTTCTATATGTTATCGAAAAAACAAAAAAATTGAACTTCTACCCTCCCCCCCACCGTTAGCTTACCTCCCAGGGGCGGGAACTTTTAGTATGTTTACCTTCTAACTATTCCTAACGAAGCTGTGAAGTCAAAAATTATCGCATCTTCCGTGCACTCTACACCCCTCATTTCCGCACTCTTTATCTGGGGTCGCGAATGAGAAAACGCGTTTGTTGGTATTCATTCCGAAACTAATTGTTCGATCCACAATTTCTATTTTTATATGAATTTACTATCAGTCCCTATATATGAAATTTTGATCAAGTTAAATACCCATACCAGGACGTTAAAAACCGCTTACTATTTTGAAATCCAAGTTTTTTTAGCATAGTTTTCACCATAACTACAAAAATATTTGTCATATCAGGAATTTATTTTTTTAAATTAAAATCTAATGAAATTTAAAATTAGGTCCTATATATGAAACTTTGATTATGTCACGTAACACACCCATATCCGAATGCTAAATATGTATAATTTGGCCAAATATGACGATATCGACAAATTCAGTGGGCTGATTTGAGTGTATAACGTGACATCTCATAAACGGTTAGAACTACGACAAATTTATATATTATCAATTTTATATTAAATTTAATTAGCTTTTATGTTTATTTGGAACATATTTTTTTAGAGTCAACCGTTTTCTATATATTATCGAAAAAACAAAAAAATTGAACTTCTACCCTCCCCCCCACAGTTAGCTTACCCCCCAGGGGCGGGGACTTTTAGTATGTTTACCTTCGAACAATTCACTTGAGGTACGCATGATGATGTAGAAGGATCAATCCTACTTCTAATTACTCCTAACTAAGCTATGAAGTAAAAGATTATCGGATATTCCATGCACTCTACGGCCCTCATTTCAGAACTCATTGATTGGACTAAATTGATAAAATTAAAATAAAAAATTGGTCATTATATTTTAAAATTAATAATTTTACTATTGTAAGGTGTGCTCCAATGATGCTGAATTACCCATTTGGACATACGGAGTTGAAATTTTCAATTTGAATCCACTAAGTCTTCCAATTCTTCTAGTACCTAATCCTTACAATCCGAAATCCTTCCTCAACTCCTCAATTCTCCTTATTATGTCACAAAAAATCTTATCCATAAAAATTTTAATGTTCCATATGTAGCTGATTAGGCTCAAATCGGATACCTATCCTTTCATAATAAACTCCATTCCCACTCGAATCCATTAGTCTCCCGATTTGCTTCACATTCGATTCCTGATAATCCACCGAGGCGTCTGAAAATAAGATGGCCTAGATACCTTCTAATCTAAAACTTTTATTGAAGTGCTAGTACTGAGTAGTTCTTCACAAGTATCATTGTAATCATTGTCCTCAAATTTACTTGTATTATATTCTATACAGTTGTAAATATCAAGAAATCGTAAAAAAATATATATACGTAGTTTGGCTAGGAAATAGGTTACTACTGTTTCCACTGCAGTGCCAACAGTGCAATGATTTATAGAGCAGAACAGACCTTCACCCTAAGAAATAAATAAAATGGAAACATTTTAGGATAGTAAGTTTTCCTACAATCCACTGATGACGATATGTGGAAATTAAATTGTTGCCCTCATAATATTGATATCTAAGCCTTTGCACCTACTGCCTTGTTTGATTCATAATAAACTACTTTTAAATTTTAAACATTTAAAATTATTGTGAAACTTAACTGCGATAGTTATAGGGGAAGGTGCTGTACCTGTGGACAATATTCACTCATAAATTTTTCTAATTTTCAGCACTTTATTTATCTAAGTGGTTATTGTACCGTTCGATAAGAAATTTAAGGGGCTATCGAACCCTGGTGTCTTTATTTTGAAAAGTAATTTTATTTTTACAGAAAATAATGTTTTGTAACTTACTGATAAGTGTCCATAAGTACCTTCCCCCTTTGTACCTGTGGACACTAGTGGCTGTACCAATGGCCATTATTTCTTCATAGGTTTATAGGGATAATTGAGATGATATTTAGAGAAACACATCAGCAATAATTTTTTATATAATGTACTAAACAAAATAGAATATTTAAACAAGAAAAGTCAACTTGATTATTAAACTAGAAGGCCGACTAGAAAGGTGACAACAATAAATTTAGCGTATGAAAGTAAATAGAAACATAACTTGTTTTTAAACCTTTTAACAAAAATAAATCTTTTATATAATTATAATTAACGAGTGTCACAGACTTTTTTTTTAATGGAACAAATCGAATCATTAGACATTGTATCCATGAAAAGATGCAGGAAAATTTAATTGTTTACATAATCCCCAGTGCCAGTTATAAAAGATGGCGGTGGTAATTTTCTTTTGATATCTCCTATTTCAATTTCATAATCAATAGAGATGTCCGGAAGAATAAATTTTGGGGTTCTATCATTTGATCAAATTTTCTTCAAGTAACAAATGTCTCACGTTCAACATTTGTTACTTAAAGAAAATTTGATCAAATGAGCCTACTTTTTCTTTGATCAACGCTATAAAATGCTTTACTACACAAAACATAGCTACCAACATATATTTCTTCATCCTCAATTTCTTTACCTTGTTCATTATCATTCATCAATTCATCCAAAAAATTACAATCTTCACTTGATGGAAAACCAAGATCACATTTGTGAAATCACTATTATCATAAGTTGAATAGTTTGTTATAAATAGGAAGTGGCGAGTTTTCTCCTCTTAAAAAAAAGGTTATGTGAATAGTAGGTATCTAAATTTAGCCATTTATATCACGCGGAATGCCTACAAACTTTTCTGCAATATTTATTATTGAAATGATGAATTAATAAACAAAAAGAAAAATCTGTTGTACCTGTGGACACTTTAACTATCTGTCCACAGGTTCAGCTGGCAATGGTGTCCACAGGTACAACTGAACGCCATGTTGTGCGGAAAGCTCTGTTTCACAAAACCCCTAAGTGATAACTGATATGAAAACATATGAAGTTATGATATATTTGTCCGGACAACCCAATGAAATATTACTGCCAAGAAAATTTCTAACTGCAGGTCTTAAAAAAATTAAAATCACTGGTTGGATTCGTCAGGATTTGGAAGAAAAAAAACTTAAAAATAATAATTTCTACTAAACTATTGATCTGACAATCTTGAAAGCACACACGCAACTGCAGGGAGATGATTGCAGCACTAACAATCTAATAATTTAAATTTCCCTCCTACTCTCTCCTAATTACAAATGTCCACTGGTACAACTGTGCTTTAGGTGCAGCACCTTCCCCTATATATATCTATATATCTATATATATATATATATATATATATATATATATATATATATATATATATATATATATATATATATATATATATTTTAGTTACTCTATCTTTTATTTTGTATTTTCGATTTAATTTTCTGATTAAAACGTTCTATTACAGTGGATAGAATCAAATTACGAGAGAATAAATAATAAAAACATCTCTTACCTATACCTTCATGTATAGCAAAGTCTAGCAAAATCGTTGACCATTACCTGCAAATAAAAGAAATAAAATAGTTATAAAATTATATGAATGTAAATATATATATATTGTATAATACAAGTTCATTCAATCTATATCAATTTTTGTCAAAAACTACAATAAAAATAAAATAAGCATAGCTTAAGTTTCTACACAATCAGATAGAAATTAATACAAAACTTTTAATCCTATGAGAAATATGAATCTTCCATAACAATAGGAAATAAATATTCTCAAGGATAACAAAAACCAGGAAATTATATTTATTTTATTATTTCGGAAAGTAATTTATATCGTTATAATAATCACAATACACAAATTATAATGTAAACAAAATTTCAAGAGTTTTAATAGAAATGATATAAAAATATGAAATTAAAAAAAAAAAAAAAAGTAACTGATAAATTAAAATTAGATTGACAATTCAACCGTGGTCTTGGTACCGCGTATCGTCATTTCGGAGTGCATGAAACATGCGATTATTTTTAACTTCACAGCTTTGTTAGGAATAGTTAGAAGATAAACATACTAAAAGTCCCCACCCCAGGAGCGTGAGCTAACGGTAGGGGGGAGGGGAGAAGTTCATTTTTTTTGGTATTTCGATTATATCTCGAAAACGGTGGACTCATATAGAAAGATATGTTCCAAATAAACATTAAAGCTAATTAAATTTCCTATAAAATTGATTCTATATACATTTGTCGTAATTCTAACCGTTTGGAGATATTCGTTATTGAAAGTCGGTGATTTTCGGGGAAAAACAAATGTTACCTCACTTTTTGTCAAACCTTTGCTTCTAGTACCATCCACGATCGTTTCTCAGAAACAATGTAAAAATCAAAATTGTAAGGCATTAAATTTAATTTAATTTCATATATACGTTTCTGGTATTTGAAGCAAATGTTTAACAAAAAGTGAGGTACACATTTTTTTTTTTATTCCTGAAATTATCGATATTTGATACCGTATATCTCGAAAACCGCTGGAATTTCGACAAATATGTATATGAACATTTTTATAGGAAATGTAATAAGCTTTAATTTTCATGTGAAATATATTTTTTCTAGAGTCCACGGTTTTCGAGATATAATCGAAAAACACAAATTTGGGACAATCTCCCCTACCTCCCACCGTTAGCTCACCCCCAAGGAGCGGGGGACTTTTAGTATGTTTGCCTTATAACAACTACTCTTAACGAAGCTGTGAAGTCAAAAATGATCGCATATTTTATGCGCTCTACACCCCTCATTGACTGGATTATGGTGTAAATTGCATTTTTTGAAAAAGAATCACATTCTTCATACATAATCTTATGAGTGTAAACATAAACAACAAGCAGATACTTTTTTGTTTACGTTTTATCTCAACTTTTTTACTTAATTATGAAAAAAAAAAAACAGTAAACAAGTGTCCAGTTTTATTTTTCCTTGAGATTATTTATTGCTAGTATATACATTGCATTATTATAATGGCTTCAACATCAAGAAGATCCATTGAACATCAAAAAAGCTAGGACGAATAATTGGATGTTTTATGGTTTAGTTTTTAATATTAAATTATCAACTACAATTTACCCTCCCTACACCTTTAATAGCGTGCCGCTAAATATAGCCGAACATGTATGTTATCTTGGATTCCAGTTTAACGAAGGACAATGCAAAGAATTATTGAACCCAAACAAGACAGACACAAGAATAACTTCAAATCTTCAAATGCACTAACTTTAATATTGTAGGTTCTATTTGAACTTACGGCATAGAATTAAGAGTTTCGTATTTTTTCCCCATTTTTTAACAGTCACTTAAACACAAATAAACCAGTCCATAAAAAAAAAAAAAAAAAAAAAAATATATAGATCACAACATAGATACCAATCCTAATTATACTGCATTGTACTCATATAAGAAAAAAAATGAAAAATAATCTTTATTCTGGACAATATTGTCCCCTAAGAATAACAGATATGTATAATAAAGTTGTACAATATGAATTTCAAACGAAGATGATAATATGTATAAAAGATAATACATGTATATACAATTGAAAATAGCACTTTTTGTATAAATATATAAATAAGAAAAAACAGAGAGAGAAAAGAGATAATGATAATAATAATATGATGATATAATAATTACATGCTTATATAATTACAATGTGTTCGAGAAAAATAAAGAAATATATAAAATAAATCAAAACAAAGCACAAATAATGAATAGCAACGAAAAATATAAAGAAAAAATTTAAGAACTACTTGAATGTTGATAAGACAAAATATTTACAGATAAATAAAAACATAATGCACACATCTTCTTTCAACTTATGTAGATATAGTCACATATACCTGTGCACACCTGTTAATCTATACAACGGCATGTATATATACTTATATGAGGAAAAAAAAACACAGAAAAAAAAACAATTGTTAGGGAAACAAATGTCAAAAAACAAAAACAAATTTAAATGTATACAATGAATGCTAATTGAGGCAAATTCATTGGCATCGGATATGCTGAGCTTGATTTTTAATTATCACTTATATTGGCGGCATCTAACTTTAAGGAGATATTGGAATAGGAGAGTTTTGAATGAGTTTAAGGAAGAAGCATGTCTCATTTCAGGAGGGATCGAGTTCCAGAGGGTAGAGGATCGAGCTAGGAAGGAGTGTTGGTATAATGCTGTTCGGTGGAAAGAAGTATATAGGTCAGAGGAACGTGATCTTGTTGTGAGTTGGGAATGAACGGAAGACTTAAATTTCAATAGGTTATAGATGTAGGGTGGGCAATGGATATTAATGACTTGGTACAGGAAAGTGCCCAAGAAACATTGTATACGGGAGGATGGATAGAGCCACTCCAAGGCAGTGTAGAGGTGCGATACATGGGAACGTCTCGGGGTTCCGAAAACAAATGTATATGCCATTCAGTTATACAGTAAACATCCTCTAAATACAGTTTTCTCCTCTTAACCTGCGCTCGCAAATAACAAAAAATCTTACCATATATACTTAAAAAAAATAATAATAATTTCTCCTTATCTCGGAAAAACAATAGATCTATTATAACTCACTGCATTTATATTTGCTGCTTCTGTCAACTGCCGACAAATTCCCGACCCGAGTACTAACATAGCCTAGAGCGTATTAATAAAACCCATAAATTAAAAAATGTAGGCAAAACGTTAGTTTCTTCATTGAAAAAGTATTGCTCCTTAACAGGAGAACCTAGCGATAAATATATAAAAAAAAATACAGCCGAATTGAGAACCTCCATCTTTTTTAAAGTAGGTTAAAATATCCCCCATTAAATTTCTAACAAGTGAACTGTCGTCATATTTTCGATCTTAACAACACCAACAGTGTGTCAAAAAAGACCCAAAACTTTTTAAATATGTTTAAATCAGTTTAATTTAAATTATTTTTACTATATGAATTATCAAGTTCTCTTTAATTGGCGCTCGTCGATACGAGGTAACGCTATGGATAAAGATACCAAGAGATGAGTATCTTTGAGCGCACGAATGCCCTGTCAGATCATTACAAATCTAGCGGCGAGATCTATATCCGACGGTCCAGAAATAGATCTCATATAGATCCTAGATAACCAACTATAAATAGACCTTCTATAGATCGTCGATAAAAAACTATAAATGACTGCCCATAATTGTAAGTCTATTCTAGTCAAAGTAGGTTCCTTTTTATATCTTACAATAGGATAGCGTTCGCAACTAACTCTTAAAATAAACAAGCAAAAGACTATTTTATAAAAATTATATTGAAAACAAAAATATAATAAACTCTTTACTAATTTACAAGAAAGTTAAGTATGAGTGATTTTAAAAGGTCAGAATAAAGAAAAAATATTTATTAAAATCAAAATTACTTTTCATTAACTTCGTAAATTTTTGTAGAAAACAGATGTAAGACTGTTTCAATATACAAGAAGAAGAATACGTAAGACTAGAATTCTTGAGGCAAAAAAATAAAAAAGTAAATTAATCGTCCCCTTGAGCTGTTCGGCTAAAGAAAAAATAACATGGAACATATTTTAGGGATTGCCATCTGCATCTTGAGTGTCGATGCTCATATTTTCTCCATTTTTTTTTTTTTTTTTTTTTTTTTTTTTTTTTGGTTACTAGTGATTCATTTGTCTGTACGAGAAAAATTTTCAAATTAAACAAAACACCAACAGAAAATGAAAATAATTTATCAATTCCTAAAAATATTGTTATGTTCACTAGCAGTTGGTCAAAATTTAATGATAGCGAAAATTTACTCAAAATTTAATAATTTTTCAATCAATCATTAGTTCATAAAAATTGACTGAAAGATTTAATCAATTATAGAGTAGGTGATTGATTCCAGGAAATTTGTTGTTAAATTGCTGATTAAATTTTAGCTATGTCGTTGACTCCATTTACTGGCCCATTCTTAAGTATTTGGATTCTAAAAATACCTGTAAATGACCTACCGGTTTCACCAATTTAGGCATCGCCAGAATTGGCCACGACAAAATCTCTTGTCGAATCACAGCCCAACACAGAATGGAATCGAAATTATACCATGAAATAAGAACATTCATTACCATTACGTTAATTTGTGTCAGGCTGTAGAAGTAGGATATGGGCCATTCTCTTATCTTGTTGGAATTTCGACATTGTGATTCTATTAGAAAAAAAAAAAAAAATTCTTCATAAATATCTTTATAATAGTCTACTAATGGTACAAGCGAAAAATCCCTTCATTCAACAAAAAACATTATGTGTGTGAGGGTCTCATTGTGTCCGGTATAGACGGTTGTAGGTTCGATTTTCGTCTGGGTCGGTTAATTTTTATTTCGTAGCGATAAATAAAAAAATGGAGGCAAGGTTTCTCAGTGGGTAAGGTGCTTGACTACCAAGCTCCCGGGCCCAAGTCCGACTTGAATTTTCGGAACTGAAGGAAGAAAATTTATTTTCTGTTATTTCGGCCGTGGCTCGGTTTCGGGGTCAGGAGACCCTCGTGGGGCTCACCCAGCATCGTTTAAGTGGGTACCCTTAATTGAACCTGGTGGTTGAGCGAGAATTCTGGCTAAATCTCCTCCTTTCACAACGGTTGGCTCAGAAACAGTACAACCTTACCTAAGTACTGAATCAAAGACCCTTCATGGGTTCTAAGTGGTACAGGTATTAATAACACAATCTTATTAGTTTTCAATTAAATAATTCTCACAACTTGTCATTTATTTATGGCTTATTAGGCTTTCTAACATTGTCATTTTATTATAAATAGTTGTTCGTTTCATTTAGAGACTGCTTATAAAAATTATAAGTTTAAAAAATTTTACTCATTTCTTTTCTAGCTATTTTTTCTTTACTTTTAGAATACCATGTACATTTAATACTAGCATAACCCGTCGCGGCTCCGCACGCTGTCATAAATAAAGAAATTAAATTATTTTAAATAATAATTGAATTTTATTTGTTTATCGATAAAAATCTTGCATTAAAACATAGGATTTAGCATTATTTCTTCAAAGATATTTTCACGCATGCCATTAATTTTAACCTGTTTAAAATCGCATTGATTGGATGTTAGAAGAGTATGTAAAAGCATAATTAGACATCCGCTCTGGCAGAAATAATTTTATCAATCCATCTGGTTGGATTTTAATTTCTAACTATAAAAGTATATGATTGGCAAACCTCGTTTCTGGCACTCATGACTATACATTTAACAAGCAAAATTTATTATTATAAACTATCCTAGAACTATGAAGATGTAGTTATAATTTGTTAAAGTTGGGTTTAATAGTTTTACAATAGCAAAGTAAAAGTATGTTGCAGAATGGCCACATATCGGTCGATCTTTAAACTGCACTGAGATCCACATGTAGCTCTAATGTAAAAATTGAATTGAAAATAAGTAATTTTTATCATTAATTTCTAGCTCAAAATAACACCGCAACTTTATAACCTCTCTCGAATGGTGCTCGCATAAACGTCATGGTGCACTACATATTTATCGCTTTTTTACGGCAATATAATTGAAAATCTTTTAATTCTACTATTGATAAACCTTCCTTGAACTATGAAGGTAATTTGGTTAAAATTTCGTTCAGTACTTTTCGCGGTTAGTGATCACAAACGAAAAATGGCTTCTCCTTTTATATAATAGTATAGATTAACAACAATTTCATATTGATTGTACAAAACAAAATTTTCAACATTGAAGTACTATTTGCTTATGTAGTGTTATTTCTATTTGCATCTAGAAAAGAATCTGAGGATCTCGTGCTGAAAGGAGACTTATGTACCTCGTTGCATGCGCAGCCGCACACAAAGTTGCATGTGGTATTGCACGAAAAAAAGCATCGTCTAAACGCACCTTTAGGGATTTCCCAGTGATGACATAATAATAAAGTTAATGACAAAGTAAATACTTATTATACCAATGATACAACACACGTTTTGAACTACAACAAATAAATAAGATACTCATGACAGACGTGTGGTTATTCTATTTTCCAAGTTTCTCTGCAGCTATCCCACTGTCTCCCCTTATTCGGAGATAACACCACCTACTTCCCACCGACGGGTTGGATTATTTTTTTTTTCTTTCTTTTTTCAGTTCCCAAGGGGAAAGTGCTGTTGTTTGTAAGAGCAGCGGCCAGGGTACATCAGGTTAGCGGCGACACCTGTTCTCACTAATTAGCCTGGAGAACGATTTCACTATCTTTACTAACGTTCCAGGTATTTTGAAAAACATTTTTGTTTCGACCATTTAATCTAAAATGAAGATATAATAAAAAATCCTTGATGTTCCTTATTATTTCACAAATTAACTTGAAATATGCGATTATATTTGCCCTCAGAGCTTCGTTAGGATTAGTTAGAAGATAAACATACTAAAGGTCCCCCCTGGGGGGTGAGCAGACGGTGGGGGAGAGGGGAGAAGGTTCCTTTTTTGGGTTTTTGGATTATATCTCGAAAACGGTGGTCTCTAGAAAAATATATTTTGAATAGACATTAAAGCTTATTAAATTTCCTATAATTTATTTTATACGAGGGTGAATCAAATATAAACGGTAATTTTCAAAATTATATTTATTGAATAATATTATACAGAAACTATACCTTCAACATTTTTCAATGTAGTCTCCTGCATTATCTACACACTTCTGCCACCGATTTGGAAGCTTGAATATTCCCTGTTCATAAAAAGACTGAGGGCGAGTTTTTAACCATTCGCGCACGTGCTTTTCGACGTCTTCATTGTTTTCAAATCGTTTTCCTCCAAGATTTTTTGAGGCGCATCGTCACATGTGATGAGACGTGGGTCCACCATTACACCCCCGAATCGAAAATGGCAAGTAAGGAGTGGCGAAGGAAGGATGAAGGCTGCCCAGTGAAAGCCAAAACTCGTCTCTCAGCCGGAAAAGTTCTTGCAACAATTTTTTTTTTTCGACTCGAGGGGAGTTCTACTTGATTTTCTTCACGATCAACGAACAGTGAATGCGGCTTACTACTGCCAGGTGCTACAATCAGCAAAAACCAGTTACCGGAACAAAAGACGAGGTGTGCCCATTAGAGATGTCATCCTTCTCCATGATAACGCAAGGCCTCACACCGCATTGTTGACAAGGGATAAATTGGAAGAAATGGGCTGGGAAACTCTCGAACACCCTCCTTACAGTCCAGACCTGTCCCCTTGTGACTATTTTTTGTTTGCGCCCCTGAAAGAATCACTTGGAGGAAAACGATTTGAAAACAATGAAGACGTCGAAAAGCACGTGCGCGAATGGTTAAAAACTCGCCCTCAGTCTTTTTATGAACAGGGAATATTCAAGCTTCCAAATCGGTGGCAGAAGTGTGTAGATAATGCAGGAGACTACATTGAAAAATGTTGAAGGTATAGTTTCTGTATAATATTATTCAATAAATATAATTTTGAAAATTACCGTTTATATTTGATTCACCCTCGTATACATATTTGTCGAACTTCCAACCGTTTTTAATATATACGTTATTAAAACTTGATAAACGATTGTGGAAGGCACTAGAAGCAAGTGTTCGACAAAAAGCGAGGTAAAAATAATTTTTCGTGGAATATTATCGATTTTCAATAACGTATCGGAAACGGTACAAAAACGTTCGGAAGTTCGACAAATATGTATATGAACAATGTTATAGGAAATTTAATAGGCTTTAATTTTTATTTGAAATATATTTTTCTAGAGGCCACAGTTTTCGAGATATAATCCAAAAACCCAAAAATTGGACCTTCTCCCCTTTCCCCATCTTTAGCTCACCCCCCAGGGTCGGGGACTTTTAGTATGTTTATCTTCTAATTACTCCTAACGAAGCCATGAGGTCAAAAACAATCGCATATTTCAGCAATCATTGACTGGACTATAAACATAATGTCCCATGAGCCGCTGATTCGACTTAAACCTGGTCTTTATCATTTCGTGAAACACTCATATCAACACAAACCTACTTATTTCAATTGAATACTTAAAAGCGATTGAGAAGAAAATTGTGGAACGGTAATACAAAACTTTTATTGAGGTGCTACCAAGTGTAATTTCTTAACAAATCATTTTTGATTTAGGAATTCTGAATAGTCTCCAGAGTTATTTTTATAACTTTCAAAGAACAATGAAACGAGAATTACTGATTGCGTGGTGACAGAACGACCCCAAAGGCTTTGCTCTAATGACAGAACTGTTTTGTAACAAATGGCAAAATCACTTCAAGGTTCTTTCTGCGGTTTGGAATAGGCAATGATGTTATTTAATTCAGACTAGACAATTCAACAAAAAAAAAAAAAAAAAAAAGAAAAAAAAAAAAAAAGACGGACATAATTTGAAAATGGTTTAAATAAGCAATTAAGTTTAAATAAGATACCAGACTTAAGAGACAAGAAACTGCTCGTCGTTTCCGACTGCTCCAACATTTACTAGAAACGCGTTCAGAGCTACCAATAAATTATAAAGGATTTATTTACATGACAGTAATAATGAATGAGCTTTGGGAATCCACTAAATATTTCAGTTCTTCTAGTATCTAACCCTTACAATCCAAAATTCTCAATGCTCTTTATTATGTCACAAATAAACTTATCCATATAGATCTTAATGTTCCTTATGTTGCTGACATTATGTGGAGACATGGTAAGGTGCGTTAGTTATGGTAAAATCGATACTAAAAAATTATATGTATACAGCCAAGAGAGAAAAACTTAAAATCATTTGTGTGTTTGAAGAGGTTAAATTTAGGTTGAACCTACGACCTCAATAGAGAGAAGGCATTGTTGTAATGAGGCTCAATTTACACCTGAGAGGGATTACAACTTGTGCATACAAAGTGCCTCATAACAGGGCCTATAGCGGGCAACTGGACCAAACCGGTTAACTGTCCGCTCTAACTAGAATTAACACATATCTGAATAATAGATACACATTATATGTGCATGTTCAATTATTGAAATGTGAATTACTAAATACAAGCTAATTAACTACCTAACTAAATAACTAACTATTACATATCAGTTGGAGTACATAAGGGACCTTAGGCCCCAACAAAGAACTTTTACGTTATAATAATCTACCGAATTCTTTGGAAATTGTATTTTATTTTTTTATTAATCTTTTATTAATTGATATTTACAACTGTACATATTGGAAAACACATCCAGTAAATATGCTGTATACAATGCAATATGATAACCTGCTTAAGATTTGTAGAGGAACTACCCATTGGTAGTACTCTAATTTTTGGAAATTTAATATTTGTCCTTTGTCGTCAACATTTAAATCTTTTAACACAGGTGATTAGGATGGATGTCGATACACACCGATACATCGAAATACCAATATTTTTTCATTCGATAAATCGATAAGTAACTTAAGATATATAGTTTTCTCTATATTTAAAAAATACAGTTGACTCTCGCTAACTCGAATTCCACGGGACTACGATATTTCTTAGAGTTCGAGTTGTATATATGGGACATTCCTTGTGTAATTCGAGTTACAGAGGTAAAGAATAGTGCTGTCAACAGAAAATACAACAGTATAATTACATAGTAAAAAACGTGTACAAACATTAAAAGTAACATTAAAACATTATCATCTAGGGTACGTATGATGGTATAGGAGGATCAATACAATTAGGATTGATGAACCAATTGCTACTTCCACTGGGATTATTTATTTTGAAAACTGGTTTCGATTGTTAAACATTCATCTTCAGTTATAAAACATACAAATTTTTTTTTTATTTTATTTTTTTCAACACATCAGTACTATGTTACATGGATTATATCATATACTTATGTTTTCAAATATTTAAGACAAGAAATCAAACATCAGGGGAAGGAGGCAGGTTAAATTTAACCTACCTGCCCCCTTCCCCTTTCCACGATGGATATACGAGGGTAAGTCAATAATTATCCGCAATATAGCTATATTTTTGTTTATGTTGGCAGTACTGTTCTTTTGTGTTGATGGCGCATGCTTTGTTTATTCGTTGTTATGTTTATGTTCGTATCAAGCTGGTAGGTTAGTTTTGTTATCGCTGTCGTGCTGTTAATAATGGCCGCTCCACTTTCTATTTGCACCAAAGAAGAGCAACGTTCAGTGATCCGTTTTTTGTGGTCGGAAGGTGTATCCGGGGCCGAAATTCATCGAAGACTTTTGGTACAGTACAGTACATTGTTTGCCACAACGGAGTGTCTATGAATGGATTGAAAAATTCAAAAATGGTCGCACAAGTGTTACGCAAAATAAAGGAGCTGGACGACCAGTTACCGCCATAAACGAGGAAAACATTGAGCGTTCACGTGAAATGATTCTCTCAGACAGACGGATAACTGTTGACGACGTGACAAATCGTCTGCAAATTAGCCACGGTTCTGCCTACGAAATCATTTACAGCAGACTTGGGTTTCATAAAGTTTGTGCAAGATGGGTTCCAAAACAACTGACACAGTTGCATAAACAAACGCGCTTGGACGTGTGCACAAAACATTTGGATCGCTATGTTAACGAAGGGGACAACTTCTTAGACAGGATCGTTACTGGTGACGAAACATGGATCCATCATTACGAGCCGGAGAGTAAACGGCAGAGTATGGAATGGAAAAATCCAAATTCGCCGTGCAAGAAAAAATTCAAAACCCAACCGTCCGCAGGAAAACTTATGCTTACGGTTTTTTGGGACTCACAAGGTCCATTACTGGGTCATTATCATGAAAGGGGCACAACAATAAACAGTGAACGTTACAGTGAGATGCTTACTGCTAAGCTGAAGCCTGCAATTCGAAGCAAACGCCGAGGACTGCTGTCAAAAGGCGTTGTGTTGTTGCACGACAATGCCCGTCCGCATACAGCTGCCCACACTGTAGAAACGCTTCAGAAACTCAATTTTGAAGTATTGAATCATCCTCCATATAGTCCCGATCTCGCTCCATCTGATTTTCACTTGTTTGGTCCACTCAAACAGGCAATTAGGGGCCGTCGATTTGCCTCGGACGAAGCATTGAAAGAAGCGGTGTATTCCTGGCTCGCATCTCAACCCAAAACCTTCTTCCATGAGGGCATCAGGAAACTTAAACAACGTTGGACCAAGTGCGTTGAAAAGCAAGGGGACTATGTCGAAAAAATGATGTACTTGTAAGTTTCCTATTTCATTTCAATAAAATTTTATAACTATATTGCGGATAATTATTGACTTACCCTCGTATTTGAGATATCTGTTAGATCTCCTCAGGTGAGTACCAATATCTGATTTCTTGTCCTACGTTTTAGAAAACTTTAGTAAATATAATCCATGTAACATAGTGCTGATTTGTTGAAAATTTTGTATGTTTTAGAACTGCAGATGAAATTTAGCATTCGAAACTAGTATTCTAATAAAATAATCCCAATAGAAGTGGCAATTAATTCATCAATCCAAATTAAAACACTGAAACAGTCCCTAATCTTTTTCTGATTAACTGTTGTCAAAAAATTTGTGAATCATGTTTTCGATTAAAGCAATCGAAGAAAACGCACTGTTTGGTACATCAATATTGCTCTTGCGTATGTACACCGGGATTTCGACTAATCTACTGAACTTCGAGTTATAAAATTAATTTTTGTGTCTCTTCGACCCAAAGAGGTAAAATATAATTAAAAATATTTCGAGTTATGTATGGTTATTTTTTTCAACTGTTTTCCATGGGGGTTGAAAATAACTCGAGATATCGAAGATTTCGTGGTATCCAGGTTCGATTTAACGAGAGTCGACTGTATACTAAGAACGAAAATAACAAATCCACATAAAATATGTAGCTACTGTTTCCACTTCAGTGCCAACAGAGCGATTATTTTCTAGACTAGGGCGAACCATCTCAACCGCACGGACTAAATTGAACTGTTGGCATCTTAGTATTGATATCTAACTAATAGTAAGTATATGTATCTGCTGCCTACTGATTAATTGATAATAAACTAGTTTAAAATTTTAGACATGTGCAATAAAATTTTCTCACATTGGGGAAACTGAAATAACAAAATATCAATATGTAAAACACTAAACTCATGTTGAAAGTTATGTTGCTAGCTTGCGTTACACATGGATTATTCTAAATGACAAAAAAAAAAGAAAGAAAAGAAAAATTGAAATAAAAAATGTTTGGTCACCTATAAATCGTGTGTTGATATTCAGAGCTCAAAACCACACTTGAGACAATATGAATAATTAAATGGATAATTATAACAGTTTTTAAAACACTCAGTGTTGCCAGGATTTTACATATTTATTGAAGGCATTGAAATTTAATAAATTTTGGTTTTACAATTAAAAAAGTAAAGTTTAAAAAACTAGAAAATCACGGTTTTATAGCAAACCTAACTAAAAAGCTAAGCGTGGTGAACTATTTGCTGCAGTCAGACATTTTAATTTTTAGAATTCAAGGTTCGAAGCTAAATTCCCTGTACTATTCGTGATTTGTTTGCAATTTTAAAACAGTTTATCCAAAACCAACCAACAATTTTTTTTTTTTTTGACATATCTCAGAGTAGGAATGGGCAAATTTTTACTTTAAAAATACCATCTTGCACAAAATGTAACGATCTACAACTTTTAGTACATAACATTTTTTGATTGAATTAATCATTTTATTGTTATGGACTCTTAAACATGACCAAACCTAACATTTTTTGAAAGTGTGCAAAATTCGTCGATGTTAGACAATCGATTGTAGCTGAACGCCTAAATCAAATTCAGCTTAAGAAATGTCCTTAGACACACAATTTAATAGACTTCAGTTTTGTAAATATAAAATTTTTCGATTAAAAGCATTTTTCTATATGTTTTTTTTTTTTTTTTTTTTTTTTTTTTTTTTTTTTTTTTTTTTCAAAAATCTGGAAAAAGTTTAAAACTTTTGTGTTCTTTTGCACCCCAAACATTTTTCCCTTATCAAATTTAGTTTCATTTTTGATATTTTAATCTCAGGACCCATCTGGCCCATATAAAAACATAAAATCTACTACTACACCTTTTGCAAGGCAGACCCCTATTTTGGGTGTAATTCGACTGGACTAAGTGAGAACATTGCAACAAAATTGTCAAGTTATTGTATTGTCATTGGTCCTTAAAACTTGTACAAATATTCAAGTTAATCAGATTGCTGGAAATTGGTGAAAATTACTATGAAAGATTTCTTTACATACAAGTGAAATTAATAAAAGCGTATTAATTATTATTAGGAAAAATGTTGTGTTTTGTTTATTAACAGACTATTGTTATGAAGTATGTATTATAAGCAATTGATGTTTTTATTTCTTTTCTTTTTTTTATAAAAACATTTTTTTCACTCATCCGCAGTGAAACAGGTTTATTATTTTTTGCAGGAACATCTTTTCAGGGATACGAGGATGTGTATTAACGTTGTTTAACGAGATCTGCATGTGTCCTTGTGGAGCAGCATAGCAACTAGAGTTGGAGACATGAAATTAACGGCTGTTATACAAGCAGTCGTGAGCCAAACAGATTTTTTAGATACCTATTTAGAATTTCCGTAATGATAAAGAAATCATCCTCAAAGATTGTTAAGAAATACTGAATTATTTAACGAACAACTAATTATAAAAAAATCATTAGTAGGAAAAACACGTGGTAAAGAATATTCTTGAGATAGTATGTCTTTTGGATGTTGTCTATAGTTTTATTCTGTAACTTTTCCGGTAACGGTTTCCGAGTTATTGTATCGAACTCCTAAAAACATACAAGTTTAAACACTTTTCCCTGATTTTACTTTTTTTTAATTAACAAAAGAAGTATTACACCTACAGGCCTCAAACTGTGCTTAAATTAAAGCTAATTAAATTTACTACAACTTCATTTCCCATAAGATCACTCCTTCCGCCGTTGTTCCTCACGAGAGTCGGCAAAAACTTAAAATTTTGACTTTTTGGAAAATATGACGAATTTTCAAAGTGACGTAACTCAAGATCTATAAGACCCACAGAACTTAAATTGAGCTCAAATTGTAGCAAATTTAATCTAATTTAAAAATGGTAATAAATGTTTTTTTTTTTTCTAAAAACTTGGATTTACAATACTCAGATATGCCCTTACAACAAATCAAAAATTCAGTTGAGGACCTAAAGTTGAGGAGCGGTATTGATTTGAGTGTAAAAAGTCACGTTTGAAATCCCTACTATCTCTTAACTTAATTTATTTCGAATAAACATTAATATTTAACTTAATTCAATTAATTATTTAAGTAATTTGATCCTTTTAATTAAACTTGATTTCTCTCTAACTCACAGTGCGGCCACCAATGGACAAAAGTCTAAAATGCGATTATTTTTTCCAACTTGGTTTCCTTTAGTAATCCATATACATCATGAAAATACAAATCATTCCTGCTTTAAATGGTTCTCTGTTTATTTATTTCAGAAAACATAGACCTGAAAAACATTGACGTAATTAATATTTTATATGTGTATATATATATATATATATATATATATATAATATTTTAATATCTTCGGACCCTTTAATATCTGCAAGCAGGAAAGCAAGTCACTCAAAAAAAAAGCACAATTTAGAGGACATTAAAAAATATCTTTGATGACGAATATTCTATGGATTCACTTCAATCTCATCTACGTCATCTGATGAGAATATGTCAAGGAGCAGTGAATCAATATAATTTTCAAATGTACCTTAATCAATTCATGTATTGTAAATTTTATTGTTGTTATATTAGTTATTATTTTGTAAGTCTAAAAAAACTTAATTTGTATTCAAAGATCTTTAATATATTGTTTTTTTAATGATCAACTGAGAGTTTTATTAAAAAACCCGTTTTAAAGAAATTGTAATATGTCGAATTGATGTTGTTTTTAAAATGTTATAAAGATTTTATAAGTCTTTCCCATCAAGAATGACTTTTGTTTACTTCGACCGTAAGAGCGCCGCACTGTGTGACTGGAAGAAGATTCCTCCTACAGTTTAGGAGCAGCATTGTTTGGGGCATGAAAAAAGTCACGTTTTGCCTAACTTTTTTTTTTAAAAAGTGTTTTGAAGCTTATAGCTACTAATTTTGCTCCTAAACGATAGGCCCTAGCGACAAATTTTATATAACAAAAAATATTCTTCATTAAATTTCTGAAAGAAACTCGTCAAATTTTTAATCCGAGCAAGCTCCGTTGAGTCAAAATGTAACATTTTTGAGGGTGAAAAAAGCTACAACAAAAAAGGATATCCATGCCCATAGGAAAAAAAAAAAATCAAACGTCAGTTTTTTTTACAATTAAGTCGACCCACGGCCGAAATAGCGTAAAACAAATTTTCTGCTAAATGCCGGACTTAAACTCGAGCCAGGATCCTAACAATAAAAAATTCTAAAATTACATAAGTATATAACTTTTTTTGAATATAATAAAATATAAACTGAAATAACTTGTAATTTCACTAAGCACCGCTTATCGATTAGAGATGAAAATATAGAATATTATTTCAGTCAAGATTTTCTGAAAAGGGAAAAGGTTAATGTTCCCTGAGAGAGGAGAGGCAGGCGGACCTTAGGGAAAAAGGTTCTTTGATCGGTGATGGATGGAACATCCATATACCATCAATATTTGGGAGCGCTCTGAGTTTCATAACAATATCGCGGCCATCATGACTCACTGTCATGCTACACAAACAGAAAGCAGAAAATTCTTTTCATATTTTTCATTCGTTCTTACTTTTGCTTAATCTAAGAACTCAATGCAATATAATCAGCAAAACATAGGAATGTGATGGTTACTTTATAACATTGGCGGATATGTTTCGCGTGGTATGTTTATCTTTTATAGGTCAAGGTAAATAGAACAAACCTTGAAATGGCACAAGACCTTTATTCCTTCATTACACACTCAAATCATGGTCCTAGTCATCTTTATTTTATATTCTACTAAAATAAATTTTTACATATTAAATTTGTCGGCGTAGGTTTTAAATTTGTTTTTTCTTTTCAACCTTTTTTTTTATTTTTGTGGTAGAAAGTAAATTTTCAGTGAAGCTCAATGAATCAGCTGTATTTCGAAGCTGTACAGATCTTTCATCAAGTTATTTTTTTAGTTCGTTTATGTTTTTATTAGAGATCGCTAACGGGGTCGCAAGCCTTATTATTGGCCCCCTTTCCTAAAAAAAAAAAAAATTCAACATTAAACTTTTAAGTTTAAATACCTACGTATGTGGGTAAAGCAGGGAAAAAGTGTAAACAATTATATATACCTTAATAATCCTCTGTCTCAAATGATCTGGAAAACCAAAAAACCGACTGAATCGCACCTTTCTTTAGATTAACTCGAAATGAAGAAGATCTATCAAAATCGCCCTCTTTAAAATGTTTTGAACAAATAACACTTGTTTTTGTTGGCTTCCATTTTTCTTGCCTCAGGGCTTGAACGCACTTATTTTGTTACTCTTCAACTGAAGGGAAGCTGAGGAAAAAATAAAAGGTAAAATTAGAATTGTTTTACCTTTTACAGATTTATTCAAATCCAAAACTATATTATTGATGTAAACCGTCTTCTTAAAGTGTTAATATTTAACATTCGAAACTTGTTTTCAAATAAAAATAATTTCAATAGAATTGGCAATTAGTTCATCAATCCTAATTGAATATACAGAATATTCTGTATTATGTGGTTACAATACCTACTATTGTTAATATAGGGGAGTTTAACAATATAGTTAAAAAAGCTCCACAATAAACATATTTTTACTGTGGCAAAAGGGAAAAAAGATTTGTTTCTCAATTTATTGAAAAACTGAACTGTGTACGTTTAAAATGTAACGGTGAAGGGTTATTGGAGGATTTAAATCCTTGTTGGACTCTGTCCTAGAACATTCAAACGCGGAACAACACGAAATTTTTTAATCCAGTTGAGAAATAAAAAAAAAAAAAACACATACACACAACAGAGACCTAACAATTACCAACTGTTCCAAATAATCACAGGACAAACAGTGCTACTAATAGGGACAGCCGGAGTTAAGGTGGTAGGGATAGCGCTCCTTGCCGGGAGCCTTCTCTCCCCCCCCCCCCACCCACTCACCGCTTCTATCATATTCTGTATTCTGTGCTCATACCAGACAAGCAAACTCCCCTAAAACATTGTGACACCTATACGTTGAGTGCCTCATTTTTATCTAAGGTCAGCCCTGGACCTAGGGTGGGGCAGGGGGTGGGGGCACATATCCCGGGCGGCAGATTCCAAAGGCGGCAAAATTTGAAAATTTTATAAAAAAATAAAAAATAAGCTATCAAAAACGTTTCATTTCACTTTATTCTACATTATACCAAGTTAATTCTTATAAGACATATTTTAATGGTAGGGGAGGGAGGTGAATGGGGGGGGGGGACGGCAAACTGATTTTTGCCTCCCCCCAATTCTCCTAGTTCCGGCCCTGTCCAAAGTGAGGCTCGCTGACTATCGACTATCTCAAGTAAACTATATCATGTTTCTGATTTTCTGGACTATTATAACTATTTTTATAATTCAGATTCCACTTAATACAATTTTTTTTTTTTTACACTGTATATACAATTTAGAACCTTTTAGAGCACTAAACATGTGGGGACGCAGCCAGGAGAAATATAAAAATACGTCTGATTAAAAAACCTTTAAGTATTGCCGACGTTTCGACCTTCATTTCAGTCTTCAGGGCCACCGAACCACTCAGGAGAGGAGACGATTGAAGAAAGTTATCATCAGACAATTGATGAATAATCGATTATCTCCTCTTCTCAGGGGTTCAGTGGCCCATAAGAAGACCTATACGGCAGGTCGAAACGTCTGTACTCCATAAAAGTTATTTACTTGGAGGTATTTTTTCCTTTCTCATGACTGCATTCCTAATCATCTTCTTGAATCACTTAACAGTCAACTACATATTTCTAATTCTTTCTAATCACTACGTTTTGCCGATGTTCCTGTCCTCTCAAATATACCATTATATTGGTTTCACTTTTACATTTTAATACACTCTATACTTTCTAATATTGAATAATTTAAATAGAAACCTAATAAACCGTTAGTTAAAGCAGATATACAAGTTCACAACTATAGCCTGTAAGCAGCGTCAGGGAAGACTTCGATCACCCTATCAGTGGACAGCTGTTTCCTGCGATAAGAGAGAACGGGCAAACAGAGATAATGGATTTACACTCAAAAACAAAAGAGTATCCATAGCAGGAAGTTAAAAAATTAAGAAATAAGAGAAAAGTGGTTTTATTTCTCTTTATTACAGTGGAAATAGTAATGGAACCTATAATTTTTATTTTTTTTTTTCCCATGAATATTTATTGAGTACGAGATGACGACATTTGTAACTAAGCCATTTATTCAAATGATGAAAATTTATAGAATAATTATTTTATTAATAATAAACCATTATAAACAAAAACACTTAACAAGCCACTAAATAGAAGATAATAACACCCAGTTAGAACGAGCTAAATTAAGAAGCGAGGTAATTTCTGCAATATTTACTGAACACTTCTCCAGTTCCAGGCAATTATTGAATTAGCTGTCATCTTCAAAATCATCCAGTTGTATCCAGTAGGCGACACTGTTCCAGTGACGCCATGCTTTCAGCTATATCATCACCGAAGGCATTCGAATCTAAACAATTCTCCGTGTCTTAAAATCAGACATACATGAGCCTAGATCAAGCGTTGGTGTAAATAATTACACGGAATACTGATATCGCATTGTGATGTTGGTTTTATTGCTGCGTTAAAATGATAATGATTAGGATTGATGAATTCATTACCACTTCTGGTGGGATTATTTTATTAGAATACTAGTTTCGAATGCTAAACATTCATCTTCGGTTCTCAGGAGATCTAACAGATATTTACATTTATTTAAATGTAAGAAATTTACAGTTTTTTAAATGCAGATTTTTGAGGTGTGTCACTTGTGAAATACATGTGCGAAATGTTAATGAAATACGAAAAATGAGGCCGAATCTTGACAGATTAAATCATGTTTACGCAAAATATAAAATAATTCTTACTGTAAACAGTTAAAAAAAAAAAATAATAATAACAAAGTGAGTGTCTCCATAGTTATTTAAATTTCAGGGATTAATCATTGACCGTAGACTTGTTTGAAAAATAAATTTAATTTCTGTTTCTTCAGCCGTGGATCGACTTCGAGGTCAGGAGAACCTATATAAGGTGGGTACTCTCAATTGGGGGGGGGGGGGGGGGTAGCGCTTCAGGTGTTATTTTTTTTATTTATTTTTTTTTTTTTGTAAACTCATATGAGGAGATATAACATACTTGTACACAATCCTCGTGCTAGGTGTAAAGTTTTAAGTTTTGAAAAATATAAAAAAAAGTAGCACAAAAGTGCAAATATATAAAGAATTACATATTCACTGAAAACTCAAATGTGCACGGCCGGCTAAGACTCGTGACTTTAGTATCACTAACGAAGGCGCAGTAACCCACTTTTGATCTCCCATCATTACGGGAGAGAAAGTGGGATGATAACTGTGAGAGCACTTATACAGTCATATGCATTTACACTGTAATATTAGCATAGATGTTAGCCTAATTCTTGTTTCAGTCCTCTTAAAATATCTTCTATGTAGAAAGCTTATTTATTTATAATTTCACTATTCCTTCAAAATTGTGTAGAGCCTAATTTTATTGATTTATTTTATTTTATTACTAATACTTATTTTTATTTAGTCCAGGAGCCGTTGACAACATTTATCCTAATTCATTGTCCTTGTCGGATAAAATTAGGATTGCCAAATCTTGCAGTCCCAAGCTTGGATTTCAGTTTTTTTAACGTTCTGGCGTGGTATATTACAGGACTTCAACAAACTTTCTTATATAGGCTCTGATAATAAATTTAAGCAGCTTTCAGAAGGAAAATAGAAGTTTTGGATCAAACAAATATTTTCATAGTTACAGCCAAAAGAGTAGCGCTTTCGCGGAGAAGTGCTTGAGCCCGTCAGTTTTGAAAATGCAACCGATTACGTCAATTTCCGCTAAGGTTTAGACATACTGAGTGTAATTTAAAAAAAATTCATATTTTACCACAGATGCACCCACTTGCGACTGTATGGCTTGGTGACCCTAATTGTACTCGACAAGTACTATTAATTGAGATTATCCGTAGCTTTACCTTCGTCTGTTGAATAAACATGTCATTGTCTCCTAGACCATTATGGGGAGAACATTTAAAGTATTTGAATCATTATTATTTTCCTCTTCTTAAACACTATTATTTTCAATGTTACCACTTACAAGATTTATAGAAATGTTTATCTTCATGAAAATAACAAATCTTAATTTACGATAAAAACCAAATCCGCTTAGAAACAACCAATTTTAAAATTTAAAAACATAACAGTTAAAATATTGAAGATTGAATAATATATATTTTTTTCCTCTTAAAACGACAAGAAATTGCTCCTCTTTACAGACTATTGCAACATTTACTAGACATTCGTTCAAAGCTCCCAATTAATTACAAAAGACTTATTTACTTGATAGTGATTAGACCTATTTGGACGTACGGAGTTGAGCTTTGGGGCTCTGCTAAACCATTCAATTCATCTCGTATCCAATTCTTACAATCCAAAATCCTTCGAAAAATCCTAAATGCTCCTTACTTTGTCACCAATAAACTTATCCATAAAGATCTTAATATTCCATATGTTGCTGAGTTAGCCCAAACCAGATACTTTTTACAGTAAACTCCATAACCACTTTAATCCACTAGTTACTCATCTTGTTTCCCAATCCATTCCCGATAATCTTCCGAGGCGTCTGAAAAGAAGATGGCCTAGAGATCTTCTAGCGCAGAATTTTTATTGAAGTGCTACTGATGAGTAGTTCTTTTCAAGTGTTGGCATATTATTGTAATCGTTATCAACACATTTACTTGATGTATATATTTGTACAGTTGTAAATTTCAATAAATTGATATTAAAAAAAAATTCTCATATAATAATTATTAATTATTCACATACATTACATTTAATATTTCTTTTATAAATGTATTTATTAATATACATTTTTGTATCAGATAGTAAGTCAACATATTTAAGATTACACGGTTTTATCAAAAGAAAAAAAAAAGTACCCATGAAAAGGAATTATTTTTTAAAAACCTTTGTTTTTCAAAGTGTATCGGGTTTATTCTCCTGAATTGAAAAACTGAGACCCGGAATCCCTTGGACCACCTCACACTGATACCAATGACCATTCGAGCATTTGGCAACCAAATCGGAGTGCAATTTTACCAAGACCTCAGCTATTTTTAATGCGATAGTCACTAGGGCAGGGTTCTAGGAATAACGCGTAATTTTGGATATGAAATATATAGAGGTTAGTTACACCGTGGGCGAATGGCGAAAACTTTTGGAGACGGCCCTGATTCAGCAATGAATTGATGCGCCGCTTGTATGTAGTTACTCCGTGGGTATTAAATAATTGCCTTAATTGGATTATTTTTATATCATAAATAATCCTAATACATAAATTGTTTATTATTATACAGATACGGCTGTTGAATTAAAACAATTTCAAATTCGACATTAGCCGATACAGATGTTTTGAAATTACCTCTCCAGGTGTTAGAGCAAGTCAACAAGCATTTCTGTGCATTTACTGTGCAAAGCAATAGTACAAAAAAAAAATTAAATACACTGACACACAGTGCGGCGCTCTTACGGCCGAAGTAGACAAAAGGCATTCTTGACAGGAAAGACTTAAAATATCTTTATAACATCAATTTGACATATTTCAATTTCTTTAAAACAGGCTTTTGAAGAAAACTCTCAGTTGATCATTAAAAAAACGATATATTAAAGATCTTTGAATACAAATTAAGTTTTTTAGAGTTACAAAATAATAGTTAATATCACAACAATAAAATTTACAATACATGAATTAAGATACATCTGAAAATTATATTGATCCACTGCTCGTTGACATACCCTCATCAGGTGACGTAGATGGGATTGAAGTGAATCCAAAGAATATTCGTCATTGCCCAAAAGATATTTTTTAATGTCCTCTAAATTGTGATTATAATTTGATTGGCTTGCATATATTAAAGGGTCCAAAGATATTAAAATAATAATATATGTATACATATAAACACACACACACACACACACACACACACACATAAAATATTAATTACATCAATGTTTTTCAGGTCTTTGTTTTCTGAAATAAATGAACAGAAAACCATTCAAAGCAGTTTAAAGCAGGAATGATTTGTTTATTCATGATGTATATTTGTTATCAAATCAAAATATTTCAAAAATTAAGAATGTTTTGCGTTGAAATATGTCGATTTGAAGTTGTTTTTTTTTTAAATGTTAAAAATATACTAACGAAAAAATGTTACTTTAAGGTATTAAGGAAAAAAAAATTGAAAGGTATTAATGAAAAAATGGTTATTACGCACCTTCTTCGATGCCTGCCATACTAAAACTTCAAGTGACGTTGATGTGTACTTAACATTAAATAAGGGCC
Source organism: Euschistus heros (assembly GCA_003667255.2). Classification (NCBI taxonomy): domain Eukaryota; kingdom Metazoa; phylum Arthropoda; class Insecta; order Hemiptera; family Pentatomidae; genus Euschistus; species Euschistus heros. The sequence goes on along the minus strand of RCWM02000447.1, from coordinate 509,021 downwards.
CAATAAATTGTTCAAACATGATTTATATCCTTTGTTTTTGTAATATGGGTTTAACAGCTACAATTCCATATCATTGAGGTCACTATGATAGGATTACTAAACGAAACCAAGTTGGAAAAAATTATCGCATTTTAGACTTTTGTCCATTGGCGGCCGCACTGTGTGACAGGTGGAAAAAAGTGTTTACGTCTCCATATACTTCTGGCAATTTAAAACGTGGCAGGATTATTTAAAAAATAATCAAATATAATGGATTCAAAGATTACTTCGTGAGAAAGAATCATAAAAATATTCTGGAATATGGAACAGCTGTTTGAGGATTAAGGAGGATTTTTTTAATGAGAGGTGTTGATCGAAAGTGATCCCGATGTTTCTGATAGAGCTGACGTACGGAATAGGAATCTTATTGAGGCAAAGTAATAAACATTGAGAGGAAATGGCAGTTGTTTTAAATTAAAAAAAAAAGAAACGTAGAGCGATCATGTAACATGAGAAACATGCGAGGTTAAGCATGTAAACCAGTCGCGTGGTTTGCTGTCCTTCATAGTCCAGTTTCGTAAGTCAAGATCGTTTTCAGAAGAGATCTGTATGTGAGGAGTTTGTTAACCGAAAGATGAGATGTCCTGTTTAGAAATATATACAGAAGGTTGAATTTCAATTTGCCTGGGATTGGTTTATAGTAGGGATGGGCCGACTAGTCGACTAATCGGCTGCATTAGTAGTCTAGTCGGCCATTTTATTTTTTTATGTTTCTACGCTTAAAAAAAAGTTGATTAAAATGAAAACATGGCCTTCATTGATTACAATTTTTATTTTAGATTCATGTTTACAGTTAGTTATTTATTCTAGGAATAGGAATTTTTTTTTATTATTTATTTATTTATTTTATTTTATTTTTTAAACCAATCATCGAACTTTAACAATGATCATGCATGATATTAGCAGAAAAAAAAGAAGAATATAACTTCTAAAATACTGAATAATGAACTTACATAACCTACTATTTTTTTTTTTAATCACAGTTTTGGTTTTAATAAACGTTCTTACACGAAAAGGAAACTGATGTGTGTGTATATATATATATATATATATATATATATATATATATATATATACATATATGTGTGTGGGTGTTTAATAAAGTTCTTGAGGTTTAGTCAATAAATAAAAACAACTACCTATTTTGGCGACGTTTCGACACTACACTGTTCTCATTTCTAAGAACTTTCCGTTATATACCGGCCCGTTTAAAAAAAAACAGAAGAAAAAATATAAGAGAAAGAAAAACCTTTAGCTACTGACGAGTAGAAACGAAGTGCCACGAACATTGGCACCCGAATTCCAGTGGAATCAATCTGCCTATTTGCCAGCTAACGAGTCGGCCGAAGTCATGGTTTTCCCATCTCTAGTTTAGTTTATTAGGAGAACTATTTGTTGTTTCTATTTCTCTCCAGAGCCAATAGGAACAAGAACCTATCTTTTTGAAACAATGAAAATGGTTCCATATAGATGTTTTAATTTGTGTAGTATATAAAGTTAACATTTTTACTAGTTATAAAAATACCTTTAATCTCATCAATACCTATTTAAGCTTCTCGAAGGGATACTGTTGCTAAGTGCCATGACCTGGCAAAAATGTCTCACAGTTGAACCGTCTGTTTATCCTGGCATAGCGACAGAGATAAAGACGCTAAACGGATAGAATCGCTACGTATACCAGGTATGCAAGTTTAAAATGTCGTTTTAATTCCAATAGAATGCGCTCTTTGCCTATTGAAGGATTTGCTTATCTCTAAACGCTATTTTGTTTGTTAGTCATTTGTTTAAAAAAGTCAGTTGTTTTTTAAGTCGTTTACGTGGACGTATCATACCTTTCTTTGGTGTTAAAAATGTCTAATTTTAAGCCAAATAAAGAGCATTTGCGGCATGTCATGATTTTCTTATTTAGTCAAAAGAAAAAGGCATCTGAATGTCATCGAATTCTTGTTGAGACTTATGGCGATGTTGCTCCAACCGTCAGGACATGTGAACGTTGGTTTCAAAGTTTCAAACGTGGTGATTTTGATGTTACTGATCAAAAACGAGAAAATCGACCAAAAAAGTTTGAGGACTTCGAATTGCAATCTTTATTAGACGAAGACAATACCCAAACCCAACAAATGATGGCAGAACAGTTGAATGTCACTAGGCAAGCCATTTCCGATCGCTTGAGAGCTATGGGAAAGATTCAAAAGGTTGGAAAATGGGTTCCACATGAATTGGACGAACGACAGATGGAAAAACGAAAAACTGTGTGCGAAATGCTGCTTTTACGCCACGAAAGAAAGGGTTTTTTGCATCGAGTTGTAACTGGCGATGAAAAATGGATTTATTTTCAGAATCCCAAACGAAAAAAATCATGGGTAACGCCAGGACAACCATCCACATCGAGTGCAAGACCGGATCGTTTTGGGAAGAAGACAATGCTGTGTGTGTGGTGGGATCAGAAGGGAGTAGTCTACTACGAGCTTCTCAAACCCGGCGAAACAGTCAATACCGAGCGCTACCGACAACAAATGATCAATTTGAGTCACGCATTGATCGAAAAACGCCCAGAATGGGCTCACAGGCACGCCAAAGTCATTCTTCAGCATGATAACGCTCGTGCACATTCAGCCAGATTGACTAAGGAAACGATTTCTTCGCTTGGTTGGGAACTCCTACCCCACCCGCCGTATTCACCTGACCTGGCGCCTTCTGATTATCACCTCTTCTCATCGATGGGACACTCATTGGCGGAGCAACACTTCAACAATTTCGAAAACGTACGAAAATGGCTCGATGAATGGATTTCAAATAAAGATGAAGCATTCTTTTGGAATGGTATCCATATATTGCCCGAGAGATGGACAAAATGTGTAGAAAGCGAGGGTCAGTACTTTGAATAAAATATATTATACTTTTTTTTAAATTACTGTGTATATATTTTAAGAAATAAACGACATTTTAAACTTGCATACCTGGTAAAAAGGGAGGTAAAGTGAGGAATACCGAAAGCGGTAAAGAGGATGAAGAGGCAGAAACGGTGTGGGAAGGCTGAGTCATTTCCAGGCGATCCATTGACCATTTGAGAAAATGGCGAGAAGGTCGCTATGTAACAGGAATTTAGGCAATTATTTTGAAGGCAAAGTATTACAGGAAGGATACTGTTCTTTTTATATTAGAATCAGCCCGAGTTCGAGTCCGGCTGAAGTAAGAAACTTAAATTTCTGTAATTTCAGTGGATCGACTTCCAGGTTAGGAGTTCTTCCTGGGAAACACCCTTTTTTTTCTATAAAGAAATTATAAATTAATTAATAATTATAGTTTTTTACCCGAAAGTTATGGTAATTAAATTAATAATATATTATAAATATTCTGCCTTCATCTGGACTCGGGTACGGGAGCATAACCGTCTTGTGCCTTACTCACTGAGCAACCCCCTCCCCCAAATGTAAGAAAGGAAAGAAAATTAAACAATCAATAAAGATATATATATATATATAAGAAATAAAAATCAAACTTATTTTGAGCAGCTCTGCCAACTAGAACTTCACCTAGACATTAAACTGATGCTAATTTCCTCATACAGGATAAAAGCGACAAGAAACTGCTGTTTATAAGAAAATGTATTAGAAAAACTATCAATGGTCTTTGCTTATTTAGATTAGTCAGTTTAAGTAAATATTTGATTTTCTCAGCCAAATGTTTTTCTCAAGGTAAATAAGTCTATTTAATAATCCAGTTTGGTGTTTATTCTAAACGGTGCAACTATTTTCTACAGTTCTTATTTGTTGCGGAAAATAGAAAGAACGGTATTAATGATAACAAAAAATAAATTACACGATTAACAAAAAGTTAAAAATATTAATTGAAATTAAGTAGAACCTCACTAATCAGGGACCAAGGTAAAGGGAGGAACGGCTAAAAGGTAGGATTAACCGGAAATATCAATGAAACATATGTTTTCATAGTTAAAGGAATATTATAATTGATGCATGTAAATGGAAAAGGCTGTAAGTGATAAAAATAAAATATAAACATTTTTTAATTGGAAAATGAATAAGTTCCATCACCATTGTAATGGAAACAGTGCACAGTGGAACGAATAACGTATTTTAAGAGGAAAAAAGTCATATCAACGAATCATCAATTTCGGTTCACTGTTAATAAGAACGATGTTCAATTAAAGGATTTCATTAATATTATTAGATTTATAGCTCTGCAGCGCCAGAGAAAAATAAATGACGGAAACTCGGCAAGAAGAATTTTAAAAAATTACCGACTAAGTGCAAAAATAACAGGATTAAATGAGGAAATTCTGCATAGGTTTTATTATATTCTTAGTGTGATTAATTCTAGATTTGAGGTAGATTTTGACAAATTCGAATCATATCTGGAAGTAACAATATATTTATTCCTCAACCTCTATCCTTAGTTTTATATACTAATAACAATGCATATCACATGGCACAGAGATTGTTAATAGAATATATTTAATAGAACTTTCTCATACTGATTCTTTTAATTAGTATAAAATAATCATTTTACTACAAAACTGCAAATTTTTCAGTTCAATTTTGCAAAAAAAAATTTCATTCCGAAGTAACTAGGTATCATTCCTAGCCTTCATCCCAGATTGATCCAAATATTTATGCAAATAATAAAATTTTATAATTTTTTGACAAAGATAGGTCGAGATTATTTGTCCGGATTAATGAATCGTGGCTTATTTTAATGATAGTAATATTTTAATCTCCTATCTACTTCTATAGGAAATTGTTTTAAAAATTTTTTTTTTTTCCAAAATATCGTAAATCCGTTGTACTAAAACATTTTTCCCAAACACTATGACTTAAAAAAAAATACAAATTACTAACAAAATAATTTTTTCCAGTCAGAAGTGCTACTCGGCCCACTGTGCGCACCTATCATAAAGGGCTTAGTACCAAGAAAGGAACGTACCACTGTTTCCATCACATTGGCGATGGAACTAATTTATTTTCCAATTAAAAATCTTAAATCAATGTTTTTTTTTTTTTTTTTTTGGCACTTACAGCTTTTTCCATTTACATCCAGCAATTATATTATTCCCCCGTAAAAATATAAATTAGATAAATGCTAATTTAAAAAAAAATATATATAATTTTATTATTCAAGACTTATTTTTATTTCTATTATATATTTGTCAAATACCACTCACTCACTTAACACGAAATCTCAGAAACCACCGATTGGATTGGAATGAAATTCGACATGTAGATTCCTCTAGGGCCGTAGGTGCTCGCTAAGAAAGGAATTTTCAAAAATCGGCCTGGATCGCGGCTAATTTGCGAAAAAATGCGATTTCAATTTTTATTGGGTGAATAATAAAAGATTAATTATCATATGGTATTTGGATATAAGCTAAGTTAAAAAATAGGTTAGATCTTTAAGCCGCAAACTTTGACCATCGTTTAAGTTCCTTATAGTTGTAAACAAACAAAAATACGATCGATGTCGAAACCTTATAATATTGGTACTTTCTGTGAACTCATGGTAGCTGCAGAGGTTACTTACAACTTACAAGTTTGAGTTGTTTCGTGAAGAGAAGCTATTAAAAGACTTATGTTAAAGAGGAGGTTAAAAGACTTATGTCCTTTGGTGATGACATGTAAGGCCAGTTCGATGTAGGGACTTCTACCAAGTGTATGATTCTCTTTAGTATCGTATCATGTTCTACCATGGAAAAGAAAGTTACAGTATTAACATCCCTCAGCGTGACCCAAACTCTAATACATTACTTAAGAAAACTGTGTCTGCAGCTAATTTTTACGTCTAAATGTTAGTGGAGCGAAGAGCCTTATTTACTTATTAAGAAAAGCTGATGGTCTGGTATCAGAGCTGGGTAAGATGGTAGTTCTGCCTCGAAGCTTCACTGGAGAACTATAAAAATAATATAAAATTAACTTTTGCAAATTGTCAAATTTACTTATTGAAATTATTCTAAGAATGGAATTCTTTAGGTTTATTTAAGTAATAATAATTATCAACGTTAAGCTTAACTTTTACTAATTTAAGTTGTCCTTAATCCTAATGATATTAAACCGTAGCGGAGCAGGGTGCTTTCAGCTAGTTGTTTATAAAGGCATACTTTTATTTTTTTTTTCTCCTAAAATCAAACATAATAACGTCAAAAATGATAATAAAAATATTAATTAGTTAATACAAATATTCTCTAGAATTTCACATCACGCTGTAGAAAACTATTCGCTATTTTTACAACCCCGATTTCTTTGATGTTTCTACGTCTACGCCGACGGTAGTTTGTCATAGAGAGCTTTCCATAACCCGAAGATGACCTTCGACCTTGATCCTCAACCTTACCGGTTTCTCTCAAGAAGTGAAAGTTCAACGACGTTCTCAATTCCCCTTTCTTTTCTCTACAGGAAGAGCGGTACACAACTCCGTCACCGTGAGTAAAAATTCCTGCTTCTGATTATTGGCGGTATTCTCCTAGTACGACATACCAGCTTCTTATCTTTTTCCCAAAGGAAGAAGAGGAGAGACAGGGATGGAAATATAATTCACATACATTGCATTCTGGTTTCAAACAGAAGAAATATCGATATTGAGTGATAATTCAAATAATACATGAACGAATGTTAATGATGCTCAAATGATGCTCAAATTTTTGCTTAGCAAATTTTCTCCCGCGCCGTGGATTCGAATCCCGCCTGGGCTGGTTGAAATTTATTTCGCGGCGGGCCGACGGAATAAATCTTAACCTTTTCACCCTGGCTAGAATATTTTAGTAACTAAGGATAACCGTCCTTTCTGCCTTATTTGGAGTACTTATGGACGTTAACCCCCCCCCCCCCAAAAAAAAAAAAAAAGAGAAAAGGATATTGAATTGAACTATATTGAAAACTAACTACTAGCAAAGATTTTTTTTTTTTTTTTTTTACTTCATGAAACCTTGAAGTAAGAAGTGATATTTAAAAATATGCTAATTATAAAATACATAAACTATAGGAAGGGATTTAAAAAAAATAAATAAATAAATTTCAAGGTCAATATGAATCTTGAAAATAAACAATTTTAATATTATAAATCATATAAATATAAATTGTATATAATACAAATAAGCGTGGAAAAACTGACAAACTTTAAATGTAAGGTTCTGTTTTTTTTTTTTATCAGAATTAAAAGACAAGCGTTCATAGTTCCCAATAAATTACAAAAGACTTACATGACAGTAATGAGACCCATTTGGACAGAAGGAGTTGAGCTTTGGGGCTCCACTGAACCATTCAATCCATCTCGTATCAAAACCTTGCAATCCAAAATTCTTAATGCTCCTCAATGCGTCACAAATAAACAAAGACAATGCTCCATATGTTGCTGATTTGGCCCGAACCAGATCAATATTGTTTCATAGTTAACAACCCACTCACTCGAATCCACTTGTCTCCCACTCAATTTCCGATAATCCTCCGAGGCGTTTAAAAGAAGATGGCCAAAATGTATAACTATTGAAGTGCTACTAGTGAGTAGTACTTTATATGTTATTGTAATAATTTTCCTAAAATTTACTTGTTGTTTATAATGTGTACAGTTGTAAATATGAATAAATAGTTATAAAAAAAAAGGTGTGTTTTTATAATCAACTCATAACCTACTTACCATTTAACCCATAATGATGTATTAAATATATGATATATTTATACAAATATTTTGTTAAATTAATTACAGAAAATGAAATTTCTTTTGCTTCAATATTTTATGATCATATTTAAACATTCACTACTATAAATAAATTATATATTAGTCATTTAAAATATATGAAATAAAAACTTCGGCAATAAATATTAAAAATAGATAACAAGACCCTTTAAATTTAATTAAAAGAATGAAGAGAATGACACGTCTTTTATTTCCTTCTTTCTTTTTTTCTAGAGTTATACAACCAGCAGCTGCATCGTAAACTAAGATATGATAACAGATGTTTCTGGCGTCATGATTAAAGTTCCTAGATCTCGTTAAATTTATTATAAATGAAATTTAAAAATATATACATCGTGAAAAAAAAGATAAATATAGTTTTATAAATTGAATTTTGTAAACTTTTGACTGTAATGTAAAATTTTCTGAGATTCATGGTGAAATTTTTCCAACTCGAAAAACCTTCTTATTCCACAATAAGATAGCTAGTAAAGCGGTCATTATCAAGGACATATCATAAACTTAATAGAGAAATTAATATTAAATATCAATATATTATATCAAGATATGTATTAATACATAAAACATGTCAAACTAGTTATCCTGATAGTTGTTATAATTTATTATGGATATAAATTATTAAAATTTAAATAAATCAATAATCCACATACCATACTTTAAGTAAAGAAACTGCTCGTCGTTTCAGACGATTCCAACATTTACTAGGCAAGCGTTCAATGCTCCCAATAAATTACAAAAGATTTATTTAAATTACAGTAATTAGACCCAATTGGGACATACGGAGTTGAACTTTGGGGCTCCATTAAACCTTCCAATTCTTCTCGTATCCAATCCTTACTATCCAGAATCCTTCGTAAAATCCTTAATGTTCCTTATAATATCACAAACAAACTTATCCATGAAGATCTTAATGCTCTATATGTTGCTGATTTAATCTGAACCAGATACCTATCCATTCATAGCAAACTCTATACCCACTCGAATCCACTAGTATCCCAACTTGCCTCACACTCAATTTTCGATTAGCATCCAACGTGTCTGAAAAGAAAATGGTTAAGGGACCGTCTCATCAAGAAGTTTTATTGAAGTACTACTAGTGAGTAGTACTTAACCCTTTAACGGGCAGGCCGGGGATTTTTGAATACCTTTCTTTCTTTTTTTCCCTGTGAATGGCTATAGCCATGCTAACCCCCACTCACGTATCATGAAATTCAAGTTTAATTAATGATATTAGACAATAATGAGTAGGATAATACATCGGACATTGCATCATTTATTGAGCAAAAGGCATTCAATATGTGTATCCTCCAGGATACATCGCTTATTAAAGGGTTAACATGTTGTTGACATGTCATTATGATAATTTTTCTCAAATTTACTTATATATAATGCATACAGTTGAGAATTTAAAAAAAAAAAAATTAAGTTTCTTAAAATGCTATGGACGGATAGATTAATTACCTTACAGCTTTTAACTCTTGAGTCATGAAATTGCAATAACTATAATAATTTTAATACAGTTTAAAAAAATATAAAGAAACTGGTCATTATTCTGTAAGATTATTTCATGCAATGAAAATATAATGTTATCTGTTTGAAGTCATATCATTAATAGCACGATGACAAATACACTCCTATCAATGACGAAAACGCTAATTCAAAACGTTTAATTTTAAAATTTATTCCATAAAAATAATTGTTAAATAAATCAAAAAAATTGTCATAACACTTGAAGGTATTAAGTTCATTGAGCCATTATCGCCCCAGTTTAACGTCCGATAAGAGAACATATGCTCATGAATCGTTCACATATGTTGTTTTAGGTTCAACAAGCGCTCTTTATCAGGCATAATAAAACCACAAGTGTCGGAAATGGGAAATATTTAACGACGAATATAAATAACTAGCGTTCCCCCTCGCAGCTTCGCCCACTTTGATAAGTAAAGAACTTTAAAATCTTGTATTGAAGTATAAAATTGAGCAATATTTCTTTAATAATATTTTGCGTAGAACAGCAATTTTTAATCTGGCTAAAATTGCACTGATAAGGTGATTAAAGATGACGTAAAACCATTGTTAGTGATTCAGATGGAATGAGACCATCGAGTAACTCTTGCGGATAATGGACTGCATTATCAGTGCTTACAACTTAAAGCCCATGAACCATATTTTTATACACAAAAGCAAAAAGAAAAGGATCGACATTTAGGTTTTGCAATCTACCACTGGCCTCACCACTTACGCTGATGACACGTGTGCTATGACTAAATAATTATCCCTCCATTGCGTCCCAAAACACTCCAATTCCATATCCTAAGAATAAAGTCAAAAATGGAGAGTCAAAATAAATCCAAAAAAATCTCACCAAATAACCTTTACCCTTCGTCGTAAACGTACCACTTCCTGTCCTACAGTATCCTTTAATGATATTCCACTTAAACCTGTTGAACAGATCCGTTACCTAGGACTCCACTTGGACAAACGTCTTACTTCGAATCCACATACAAGACTAAAAAGACAAGAAACTGCCCGTCGTTACCAATTATTTCAAAATTTATTAGACAAACGTTCAAAGCTCCCAATTAATTACAAAAGACTAATGCACATGGCTGTGATTAGAGCTATCTGGACGTAAGGAGTTGAGCTTTGGGGCTCTACTAAACCATCCAATTCATCTCGTTTCCAACCCTCACAATCCAAAATCCTTCGAAAAATCCTCAATGCCCCTTACTCTGTCACCAATAAACTTATCCATAAAGATCTTAACGTTCCATATGTTGCTGATTTAGCCCAACACAGATACCAATCCTTTCATAGTAACCTCCATAACCACACAAATCCCCTAATGTCTCAACTTGCTCCCCACACCATTCCCGATAATCCTCCGAAGCGTCTCAAAAGAAGATGGCCCAGAGACCTTCTAGTGTAGAATTTTTATTAAAGTGCTACTGATGAGTTGTTCTTTTCAAGTTTTAACACGTATATATTGCACATTTACTTCTATATATATTGCACAGTTATAAATTTCAATAAATTGTTAAATTTAAAAAAAAAAAATTGTAATAATTTTTATTCAGTAGACATTTTTTAATTGTTTTTAACCGGGTATATTTTAATTTATAACTGTAAAAGTATATGTCAGTGAACAAACCTCGTTTCTATCAATTACTCAACACTCCACATCTATATTGTAAATTTTATTATTTCTGAAACTTCCTAGAACTATGAAGAAAATGAAATTGAAAGTTGGTGTAGATCAGTTCAGTATTTTTACCATTCTAAACTCTTTTGCAGGATGATGCTTCCACATATCGGTTGATTTTCAAACTTAACTTTAAATTTCATCCCGTATCCAATCCTTACAATCCAAAATCCTTCGAAAAATCCTCAATGCTCCTTATTTTGTCACCAATTTACTTATCCATAAAGATCTTAATGTTCCATATGTTGCTGATTTAGCCCAACACAGATACCAATCCTTTCATAGTAAGCTCCATAACCACTCAAATCCACTAGTTTCTCAACTTTCTTCCCTCTCGATTCCGGATAATCCTCCGAGGCGTCTGAAAAGAAGATGGCCTAGAGATCTTCTTGTGTAGATTTTTATTAAAGTGCTACTAATGAATAGTTACTTTCAAGTTTTACCATGTTATTGTAAGCGTTTTTAACACATTTACTTAATGTATTTTTGTACAGTTGTAAATTTCAATAAATTGTAAATAAAAAAAAATAAATAAAAAAATAAAAAACTTTAAATTAAGTTACACTTATCGCTCTTATTTAAACCTTTTGTTATAATTTAATTAAATATAAGTAAATTTCCTTCTCTATTTCAAGCTCTATATAATACCGTAAGTTTGTAACCTTTCATGTAGAATAGCGCTCGCCAACTCTATTAATCAATGTTAAAACTTTACTGTTATCCCCATACTATGTTTTTTTTTAAATATTAAATTATTTGAAAATCGGTAGATTTTATTATTGCTAATTCATTCTTGAACTATAAAGATAATGTGGTTTAATTTTGGTTCAGATTGGTTCAATATTTTTTGTGGTTAGTGATCCCAAACGAAAAATGGCGTGTCCTTTTATATTATAGTACAGATAACATCAAACAACCAAATATTTGTTATAATACAGTTGTCAATAAAACACTCTATGTATACCACGTTTAAATTCCCAAACATTAGGCCTGTTACCCAAATTGTTTTTGTATTTTGGTTGAGACTGTTTCATCCGAACTACCCTTGACAACATTAATTCGGATAATCGACGCTGTATTCATATTTATAGAGGCTAAAAACTAATAACGAAGCGTGTAATGCAGCTCCATGCTGTCAATCAAGACGTCACTGCACAACTATGAAAGCCACAAAAGTTACAAGTATAGATATGCAAAACCAAAAAGTAAACGGCAAAATATACCTAGGCACAAACAATTTAAAATGTAAGATAAAGACGAATTATTGATGTATATACTCATCTAGTAAATAGAGATGATCAGTGGAAGTCAAAGATCAAGGTTAGTTGATTCAATAACAGAAAAAAAATAATAAATCAACAAAAGAGATCGTGTTATCTACGAATACATTAGGAAATGATTTTTCTATGACTAACAGATCTAAGCGATTAGGAAATGTTTTTATATAGAATTTTATTTTAATATACATATTTTTAGGAACTGAAACTTCTACATTATTTTTTATACATGCGATTAATTTTGAAAAAAAAAAATGATATACTTGCACTTACTCGCTCAAATACTAACAGCAGGCAAGGTTTTCCGATCATTCGCTGAAATAAATTAAAAATTTATAGGCTAATTTTAAATGAGAACGGTTTTAGGAAAAAATTCATTTTTTAAGTCGCAATGGAAAATAGTGTCCGAACGTACTTAAAATGGCAGCTATCGCCGGATGTAGGTAAACCGTTAGCTTTAAATGGAAACCTTATCAATGGCTTTCTTTTTTTTTCTCTAGAGTTTGTTAAAAGGGCGTAGTAAAGAAGGATAAGACGTTACTTAAAATAAAAAGAAAGACTATTTCACAGAATTCATTTGTTAAATAGTTTTTATAAACTATACTTCAAAATCATAATTGATTAATCGACTTAATTAATAATTTAACAACATAATTACATATTAATTAAAAACAATAAAGTTAGCTTTTAAGATGAAATATTTAGATAATACGCGATTTCAAAACTTTAATAATAATTAAAATGATATATATATATATATATATATATATATATATATATATATATATATATAGAGAGAGAGAGAGAGAGAGAGAGAGAGAGAGAGAGAGAGATACAGTAGGTCTACGCTACAGATGTTACAAATAAAAAAATGTTCTCCATTAAATTTCTGATCAGGAAACTCTTGTCATTTTCGATTCGAGCAACACCAACAGAACTAGAGCGTGTCACAATGTTACATTTTTGAGTGTGAAAAGATGTCACACAAGTAAACTATAGACCCCCAGCAAAAAGACATATCCATTTAAAAAAAAAAAAAAAAAAAAAACTATCAAGTAAACATTAGACCAATAAGTGAACATATTAATAGAACCTACAATTATTATGAAGGTTAAAATATGGGTTTTAACTTTCAGTTTACTTTATCTATTTTAATTTCCACACTTTAAAAGATAAAAATCAAGACAATAAAAAATAACTCTAAGAGTTTTTTCACTGTTTTATTATATCAGCAGAAAATTCCAGTGTTATTTTGAGGAGAAACTCTTAATAGTCCAGTCAAAATAAGGGTTTGCCGAAGAAAAAACTGCGGAACTTTTATTCTCAACGGATCTTTATGTTTTTTGGGGTGCTGAATCCGAATCTTGCTACCACGACAACCATCGGCTCATATTCAAAATCGCATAAAAATGCCAAAAAAAAACCCCGTTGAATCGGACAAATACTTTCAGAGTTATAATGATAAATGTGCCGAAAACCATGGATTCAACAACAGTATGGGTTTTTAGGCGTCTGGGATATTATATTATATGGGATACTATAACTACGAAAGTATTTGTCCGATTCAAAATGTTTTTTTTTTTCAATCTGAAAGGTGGTTAAATTTACAATTAGATCCTATATATGAAATTTTTATCAAAATTCTTGAAATACACAAGCTATCACGCTGAAAGTCACTTACTCCTAAACCATTTGTCCGATTCAAAATTTAATATTTTTATCTAAAAGCTGGTTAAATTTACTATCCTATATATGTAACTTATAATTAACACCGTGAAATACCAACACCAGTCTACTGAACATGTCATAATTTACATATTTTGCCCAAAACATACACATTTAGCGCGCTAGCTTGGATGGTTTACAGGATTTAATATAATTTACATATATAGCATCTGATAGCGAATTTATTCAGCTTTGAGATAGAAAAAAGAAATTTGGAATTGGACAAATATTTGAGGAGTTAGAGCGACAAATGTGCCAAAAAAACACTTTGATTTTACAACAGTACGTTTTTATTAGGGGGCTGTCATGTACATTTTACGGGGTTTGATTAAAACTTCATTTATAGATTCTTATAGTAAATTTAATCAGCTTTAAGATGAAAAAAAAGTAATGTTGTATCAGACAAATAGTTTCAGAGTTATAGCCAAAAGAGTACGACAAACGAGTTTTCGCGGAGCTGTGGGACTGACGGTAAGTTGGCCAATTTCTCCATTTTTTCCGATAACGTAACTTCGCAAAAAATGGTCCGATTCGGATTTCTTTTTTTCATTATGTAGGTACTAGTTCCAGCTACAATTAATGTTTGAAGACTTTCTTCGAAAGAAGCTTCGTTATCGTGTTATAGATAAAAAACAAAAATAACGTTGCTGTTTTTTTTTTTTGGCGTTTTTTTGCGATTTTGAATATGAAGCCGATGGTTGCCGTGGTAGCAAACTTCAGATTCGGATTCAGCACCCCAGAAAACATAAAGATCCGTTGAGAATAAAAGTTCCGCAGTTTTTTCTTGAAAACGGCCTTTTGGAGCCTTATTTTACTGGACTATTAATATGGTCGATCGATTGAAGCCATGCGGATTTAAACGGCCTGCCTTTCACGCCAGTTAGAACTGGGAGAATCACTGAAAGTAGTTCTCAATCATGTCTGCTTAGTCGATGATATGTCTAATTACATTTTATGACTTTAATAGTCGTTGAATGTTGAAGCTATGCAGATACATAACAATTAAGATAATTAATTAATATGAGCTTTGTTGGAATTTAAGACGCCAGTTCAGGCTTGATTAAATAAATAATGTTTCCAATATTTCAATTATTCGAGTTCGAAAATAATGAGTTGGATCCGCGCCAATGTTGAGAACACGTAACCTTACAACAACAACAACAACAACAACAAAAAAACATGACTTTTGAACGGCCTGTTGTTTTCAAAAATTTATAAAAATAGCAGGTGTTTTATGAGTTATTTTTTCAAAAAAATTATCATTTGAAACTCAATGTATCCCTGATTGGGGATAACTATATATCATACATATGTCTATCAACTCTCTACTGATATTCCCAATTTACATTTTAGATTTAAAGGGATCAAATTACTTATATTAATAATAAAAATTAAATTAACAATCAAAGATTATTCAAAATGAACAAAATTGAGGGAAAAGGTGGATTTCAAACGAGACATTTTTCATTAAAATCAATACAGCTCCTAAACGATTTGTCCAACGACAAATCCCATTTAACAAGAAATATTCTCCATTAAATTTTGACGGGAAGGGAGTCATCAAATTTTCGATCCGAGCATCACGAACAGTGCCAGAGCGTGTCAAAAGAACCCCATCACTTAAAAATGTGACTTTTTTAAAATTTAAACCAATATAGTTCGTGAACGGTGTGTCCTAGCTACAAATGTTATATGATAAAAAAAAAAAAATTTTTCCATTTAATTTCTGATAAGTAAATTGTGTGATAAGAAACTTTTAGAATTTTTTTTTTTATTCGAACAACACTAACAGAGATAAAGCTATGTTACGTTTTTGACTAAAAAAACGTTACACCAAAAGAAAAAAAAGAAAAAAAAATGCACTTGATTACATTAATCACGAATGTAAAAGTTTTAATTAAACTTTCATGAAACAATATTAAATTTATCTATTAATATACATAAGTTGATTCCCCAAAATATTAGATACAATTATTAAAATTGTTTTTTTTTTTGTGTTTTTTAAATGTACTAGCTAATCAATAAAAACAAAGAACAAATGAATAAATACTTCAAAATTAATAATCGATTATAAAAGGGAAGAAGTATCGATATTAGAGACTCTAAGTCGATAGGGTAAGGTGAGAGCAGGAACTACCAAATTCTGGGCCACCTACATCCCATCGGGGTGACCTTCCTTCAGTTTCGCCCACTCTCCTCGCGGTTTTCAACTTAGGCTGACACAGCCTCCTATATATATTGTTAATTTTATATATATACACATAATTTATAACAATTACCACATCCTAGAGGAAATATAGTGGTCACTGTCAGGATAGAACAAAAAATCAGAATCGAAAAATCACGGAAAGAAAATCAAGCATCAGATCAAAGATTTGGCAATTCGAAGACTTCAACAACATATATTGATGTTAAAATATACAATATAATTTTTTTTTTTCTACTTAAAAGAGTATTACAATCTGCCTCAATGTGGGCAATAAGTAATACGGATTGCTTAATGGATCCATTCACACAATATGCATGATAAGAAATAAATACATAAAAGAGGTTAAAAAAAAAAAGAAGTGAATTATATATAATAATAATAAGTAAAGTATCTCATAATACATAATACAATAAATAATACTAGTAAAAATTAAATGAATAATCAATAAAATATATAATAAAAATATAAAAAACAATAATAATAATAAAAATAAAAACATCTGAGGGATCCCCCAACCAGACTTGCCCTTCCACTTATGGAGGAACAAGCCAGATCCCAAGAGATCCCAGCACTTTCCTCTCAGCTGCGTCACTGGCGTAAAGATAATACCAGTGGAGGCAGAGTGAGAGCGCTATAGTACAGTCAATTAGGGCATGAGTAGAGAAGCTGACCATTGCCAGGACTCCATGTCGAATTTTATAACAGATCAAGGGGCCTCTGTTTTTTTAACTTGCGAGGAGGATTATAGGCCTGAGTGGAACTGGATAGGGATTGTGCC
Organism: Euschistus heros; assembly: GCA_003667255.2. NCBI lineage: Eukaryota > Metazoa > Arthropoda > Insecta > Hemiptera > Pentatomidae > Euschistus > Euschistus heros. Next base: position 492,087 of record RCWM02000447.1, on the reverse strand, counting down.
AGTGGATTAGGATGAAATGAAAGTTTTCGATGAAATTTTGAAAATTTGACAGGTATGGATATAAAAACTATATTAAGGTCGTTAATAATTTTTTTAAAATGTTTTCATCTTAATTTAATTTTTTAAGTATTATTTTTTTATTTCTTCTTCCTTTTTCTAACTTTGTTCTCCTATACACTGACCTTTCATTTAACTTTTAGATTAAATTTTTTCATTTCCAGGGTTAACAGTTTCATTATTTTTTATACTTTGACCAGAGCACATGAAACATGTTAAGATTATTAAAAGTATTACCTAATTAAATAAAATACAATATTAAAAAAAAAATAGCAAGCAATTTTACATTTACAAAATTTTAAATTAATTAGGTTTATATCTGCCCCTTATATATACAGTATAGATCTAATGTGATTTTGAATAAATATCTGAGGAACATGCACAGTTAAGTGCAAAACTATAATAACTCATTAATTTCAAATTTGATAATTACAATTTTTTAAAAATACTTCTTGTTTTTATTTAATTAATCTTAATAATAATATCCTAATAAGTTCCATATGCCCAGGTTAAAGAATATAGGGACGTAGACATATAAAGAAAAATCAAACGTTCGACCGAAAAAATGAAACCTTTTGCCTGTCAATATATCTTACTTAAACTTAAATAAAAACATAATACTTATAGATATGCATAACACTTTTATAAATTTTTAATTTACGTTTTATTTAACTATTTTTTTCGAGTAAGAACAATTCATATGAAAAGACTATCTTTATCTATTCATAATTTTCTTAAAAGAAGTTGTTAATAGTCATAATAAAAATAGTTAAAATAATAATAATTAAAATAACGTCAAGTATTTGTCAGGCTCATTCGTGAAAAGTACTTCAAATGGAATGGAAGAAGGTAATAATTTATGTTTAAGGCAATTATTTAAAAATAAAACGACAAAATAACAAAAAAAAAGTTTCTATAACCTAGTCTGTTGGGTTCATAAATAAAATTAACAAAAATCTAGAGAAAAATATATAGTAACATTATTTCATAATTACAATACACCCTTTGCGTCTAAAAGGGTCACACTTTAAGTTAGAGATACATCCCAATTCAACAAATTCAGAAAATCTAAATAGGTATGGACATCAGCTGTAGACATATCAACACTAACTGAAGGAAAATAGAGGAAATATCATAGCAATTTAAAATACATAACATTATAATAAACCAGAGTTAAGAAATCAATTGATAGGAGTAAGAGTTTTAAAATGCAATAAAAAAATAAAAAGGAAGTATATATTAGTGACAGAGGAGCGAACGACTCATTGAAGAACGAGCGCCCAATAAAGAGACGTAGGCTATTAGGTTTTTTTATACAAGCCACCGATCTGGTTTGTTAAGCATCCATTCATATTGACTGATCGAGTGTCTACTGTTATAAATCTATTAGTGACTGGTGCCTTAACACGTTGTTACAGACATAAAAAATAACGATGTGTCGTTTTCGAATCACTGATTCATCGGGCGGTTAACTTTGAAAAAAATTAGGCTTTTTCAGTCTGAATCGTGAACATATTTATATCTACGTAATAAGGTCCATAAGTTTTCGGCCTGTCCTGCTTCCCCTCCTTCAAACGCACGCCTATGCAGGTCCATGCCTGCTCACTCCATACCCATCGCCCGCACTTCCTCAGTCCTGTCAGTCATTGTCGAGCCTTAAAGGAAACTCCCCATTTTTACAATGTTCAAACTCGAGTACCGTGCGGTTATTAAATTCTTTTGTAAAGAGTGTCTTACTCCTGGGCAATTTAAAGAGCGCTTGGATTGCGTATACAGACAGTCCTCCCCCTCGTATTCCACAGTAATGGTTCAGTAGTTTTCGTGGTTAACAATCACAAACGAAAAATGGCTTGTCCTTTCGTACAATATTATATACCAAATAAATAAACAAATATTAAGTGATAAACACTATCTCCAAAATGTATCCTATGAGAAAGTATTTGTATTTTCTCTTTTAATCAACAAGCCGGCAGACCGTTAGCCGGCGAGAAAGTGGTTTCGGCTCTAATCCTCCACCTTCACCGCATTTATTATTCAAAAATTAAAACTGGGCCACTCCCCCCCCCCCCCACCACCACTTGGTACAAATTAATAAACTTAATTTCACTCGGCTTGGACGGAAACCATAACTTGATTTAACTTTCTACATTAAGATTTATTTTGAAAATGCGACAGATGTGTTCCAAATAGAATTCTACATGAATCCAGAGCGCTCTATTAGAATATCAAATCACATTTCACACCTTAAGGTAAAAAATAATATTAGAAATTCACCTAAGAAACTCGAAAAGTGGATACTAAAGAGCGAGAAGTTTTAAATGTCTGTAGAGAAAACGTAGCAGGTAATAATAAAATAAACCAAAACAGATAACATATGGAACATTAGGATCTTTATGGATGAGTCTATTTACATACTTGAGGTACGCATAATGGTATAGAAGGATCTAACAAATAGCTGTTAGATCTCAGAACTGAAGATGAATGTTTAGCATTCGAAACTAGTATTATTATAAAATAATCACAATAGAAGTGGCAATTAATTCAGCAATCCTAATTGTAGGTCTATTTGTGACACAATTAAGAGCACTTAGGATTTTACAAAGGGTTTTCGATTTGAGGATAGGATAGGAAAAGAGTTGGGAGGTTCAGTGGAGGCCAAGTAAATAAGTCTTTTGTAATTTAATTGGAAGCTTTGAACGATTGTCTAGTTAATTTAGGAGTAGTCGAAAACGATGAGCAGTTTCTTGTCTTTTAAGTACTTAGGTACTCGTATGTGGAGTCCTAGGTAACGGATCTGTTCCACGGTTGTCAGTGGAATATTATTGAGGATTACAAGAAGTCGTAGGCTAGTGACGAAGGTCAAAGGTAATTTGATGAGATTCGTTTGGAATTATTTTAAATCTCCATGTTGACACCATTCATGAAGGTTTGTGATTGAGCACGACTCACTGATTAAGTAGCAATGCGTTGGCCTGTAGAAGGCAGGAGAGAAGGATTAAGATTTGTTTTACTTAAAAGGGTGATAAGAAGAGATTGTTATGATATCGATATTTCACATTGGAGGGTTTTGCTTCTTTAACTGTAAATAAGTAAATCTGAATTATTATTATTTCAAGTATTTTAGTCTCGTCTGAGGCTACAAAATAGTTGCGTCTGACCATAATTGTTTACTAGTTATACTTAAACATTGATAGTTTTCTTGACATATGCAGTTTTAACAATGAAGCCAGTATATCCAAATTAAAAATATTATGACAACTGGTTTCTTTGAGAAAGTTGTTTGTTATTGTTAAGTTGCTAGACGTGAACGCGTCATTGCTCTATTTAAACTAAGAGGAAAAACAACAATGGTTTATGTTTGTTATCTTTTCCGAACAGAATCGAAGAGGCACTGAATAAAAAAAATATAATAAAATAATAATGAAGGTTCCACACGCGATGCAGGCACGGATAATTATAAAGAGGTTTCCCGATTTCCTGGCTGTTCACGGTAGGCCGCTTTGTAATTATGCAAATCCTGTGAAAGGGGAGAATGCAAGCCTGGATGCAATTCAGCAGTAGCCCGCTTGGCCAGCAGAGGGAGATGGGTAAGAGAGTGAAACAGAGAAGTTTACTGGGACAGTGCATAACGGTTGGTGTATCGGATACAGGCAGGGAACAAAATGCATACCAAAGTAGGGACGGATGGAACTCAGAAAAAAATTATAAATTAATTATATATTTTTTATATTTATTTATTTTATTAGAAGACCAGTTTCGAACGTTCATCATCAGTTCTAAAGACACAAACGAAATAAAAAAAAAAAAAAATTGCTACATAATTATAAAAGTTGATTGTTTTAAAAATATAAAACAATAATATTTTTTAATGTTTTTAGATCTAATAAATCGAAACTAGTCTCCAAATAAAATAATTCCAATAGATCTGGCAAATAATTCTACACATTAATAACGATTCTTAACATAATAATAAAAATCGTAGTTATTTTGTAACCTTATGCTATATCAAAATATATGTATATATATGGAGAATAAGTGTAATGGATGTAAGGTTAAATGTAAGTGTAATGGATAAAAGATTAATAAATGAACAATAAAAAAGGACAGAAGGAAATGTAATGTAAATAAAAAAATAAAATAAAAATATGGGAAAGAACGAGAGAAATAATGTAAAAGGCGATAAAAGAATAGAAACGCATAAAAAATAATAAAAGTAAAGGGAAATAAAAGTGGAATGATAAATAAAGGAAAAGGAAAAAAACATTATCTATGCCATTCTGTATTCCATTTGTCATTTCTTTATCTCTTTTATTTGTTTGTCACATCTAGTATTTTGTTCATTATAGCACTGAAGAAGACCTGCAAGGCAGGTCTTCTACTTAGGCACGTATAAAAGAATTTCTTCTTAGGCGTGGTGTTCTTCTTTGACTGCATCCCTGGTCATCTCCATTCATCATAACAGTCAACTATACTTTTATCATTACGTAAATATATGTTTAATACGTTTCTTGAGGTCAATAAATAATAACTGCATATATTACATACATATGTATATATAATACATCATATTAAGAACCATTTATTCATTTAAACAGTTTCACATCAAACGGAAATTCCATCAACCTGTAAAAAAAAAAAAATACCGGAGAGTATAATGTCTGGAAAAACCCATAATTGCCCTTATCTCACCTTTTTCTCAAATGTCCCCAGTCCAGTTGTATACTATAGCTGTTATAGTTTGATAGCAGATAACAAGATAACTTTTTTCACTGTAGAGCATGATTATGAGAATAATATAGTTTCGAAACATTGTCATAACAGTTGTTAATTATTGACTGAACCACAAGAACCGTACGAAACATCTATTAATAGTAAAAGCATACACACACAACACACGCATACACACACAACTCACACACACACACACACACACACTAGTATAATAGTATTGATTTACACACACTAGTAGTATTTTTCCGACTACTTTCCTCTAGTCTTGGGCCCTACAGCTAATTTTCTATTTCTAAGTTCTATCTGTTACAACGCGTTGCAAACCTTGTATTTCCAGGTTGATCAATAAATAAATATTTCCAACAGTCTTATTTTAATTTTTTTTTTTTCAGTAGGAACAGAAAAACCGACCACTCATAAGGAAAATCTAAAGGATACTATATTTACCTGACCATGGTACACCTCTTCCCACATCCGATATATAACGTTATTTCTTTGCATCCAACAGTTATCTTTAAAGATTTACAGGAAATTTCATCTTCAGTTGTTAATAAAATCCTCATATACAAAACCTATTTGAACTTAAGAACTTAAGGACTGCACCAACTGTGCGAGACCAGCAAACAATCTAATTTCAAACGCATTCATGGATTTACGGTAATATCTGGCATCTGTATCTTAACAGTGTGGAAGATAAAAGGTGAATGTAATATCTACCATTACCTAATAAAAGCTGTTTAAAAAAGACAAACAAATAAAATAAAATAACTGACTATCCTCCCATTTTTTATTAACAGACATGTCACTTTAAAGGCAATCAGCTTATTTGAGTTCCAAAACATATTTGATTTCTAGTCAAACTAACTTTCTAACTTAATTTTAAGTAAATATATAAAATCTTTATAATAAAATTTCTGATGCTTCCAATTTCTGTATCTCTTTAGAACTGATGATGGATTTTTATCAATCTAAACTAGTATACTAAATTAACAAAATACCTAAAAAAAAAAATGGCAAACAATTCATCAATTCCTAATTGTAATCGTTTCAATAGTTTTAACGACTTCCAGTATTCTAACAATTAGTTCCTGACTGAATAAAATAGGACCATCTAGAAAAACAGTTCCTACTGATTGCAAAAAAAGATGAAAACTTCTTTTCGATATAATCAAGAATTTCCATCTATAAAAAAAATCGAGGCTAACTTAAGATGTCTAGAAATACACTTAAGGCCTAAAAAAAAAATGAAAGCCTTCTTTGATATTTAAATTAAGACATAAAAAGCCAAACTTTTGCCAAAATTCGATAAAGCTTATTTTGGACAAGGTTGAAATCATAATCTGCACCGAGCCTACATAAAAAAAAAAAAAAGTCATGGACCTAAATTAATATCCGAGCCGAAATTCTGTCATGATTTGGAAGATAATACATCATATGTATTAGATAAGTTAATAGCAAGCTATAGCAGTTATCTCTAGGACTACAAATAAACCATATAATAGTACCGTGTATGCATAGATAATGCAAATAGATGAGTAATAATTAAAGTACACGAGAGACTATATACAACAAAGAGTTATAAGTTTAACTATATGGCACATCAGGAACAAAGGAGGTGAAGCTCAAAGTATATATATATTTTTAATTTAGGCCTTCTTTATCAACACAAATATCCCTCTGATAGTAGAATGGAATAACTGATCTATATAAAGGATGAGAAACGAAGCAAACCGGAAATAAGTTTCAAAAGAAAAATTAAATAACTGAATAACGAAAACTTAAAATTATTTTTTCTATACTCCTAAGTAAAGACAAATCATAACGTAGTAAAACTATTTAAAAAAAAAGAAAAAAAAAAAAAAAAAAAAAAAAAAAAAAAAAAAAAAAAAAAAAAAAAAAAAAAAAAAAAAAAAAAAAAAAAAAAAAAAAAAAAAACCAACAAAACTATGACTGCTGAAGAGTTTTAGGTTTAGATATCTATTTGGGAATAGTGACACTCAGATATCTAGGAATGTCAAAACATTTCTCTAACCTATTTTCTGTAAAAGAAAGGCTTGAGCATAATGTTTAGTAATGGATGTTTTACTGTTTGAGCACCTGTATTCTGGTGGTCAAAAATTTACACTAACACCATTTCAGTAATGTCATAAAAATTCACAATAATAGTCAATTAGACTTCTTCTTGTATTATGTTCCTCATTGTACCTTGCCATTGCTTTTGCCCATACCTCAATTTATTAGTTTCCAACTATGTACCTTTTCTTAATCCAAAGGTTTGTATGAATCCTCTGACGTTGTATCTCCATGTGCCATTTTCGACATATTGTTTCATTTGTTGGCCCTCAATAACATTTGTCCACCTTCCTTTAATGTTTTCATGGATGTTTATGATTACTTATAATCATTTCAGTGAACCTTGGTACTCGATAATATTAAAGTTACATTTTTTAACATGAAGGACATAACCATGAATATGATTGATTTAGCTGCTGAAGTAGACACGGAGGAAAGCTCGTATTTTTTTTTTTTTTTTTTTTTTTTTCTAAAAGATTATTGCATAGACAACAAAAGTGTTCTAATAGTCATCGAATGAAACTTAATCTAGGTGAAAAGGACAAAGAGAGATGCAAAGTGAAAGGATGCAATGAAACCTTTAAATTGTGAAATGGTACATATTTGGAAAGCAGTAATTTGCCATCAATGAATTGAGTTACAATAGACACAAGCAAGAGGAAGATAAAAAACAAAAAAAAAAACAGTTTTACACTCATATTTGTGTGGTATTTTATGGCGCCACAGAAATAGAGATATTTGTGAGAACCATTGTTAATTTTTAGCCACCAGAATAAATATGTCTAAAAAGTCAAATACCTTCAACAAAACACTTTCCCCAAGCCTTTATTTTACAGATAATATAACAGAGAAACGATGAAAAATAATTTAGATATGAGTAGGCTCCTTACTCCAAATTCAGTATGTAGTACTTTTCCATGGTCAACGGCAAGTTGATCTAGCCAAAAACCATTTAACCGAAGGTTTCTTCCTATTATGGGTACCCACTTCACAGAAATAGGGTGTGCCCCAAAAAGGTTCCCTTATTCTTGGGTCAATTCTCGAATGATAAAACACAAAAAATAATTATCTATCTCAGCGAGAATCGAAACTGGGTCCAGAGTTTATAAGAGTTCAGTAAATTAACCACTTGCAGCGCTCATGTCATATAATAATAATAATAAAAATATTTTACTACTTATTGTTATTATAACCTATAATAAGGAGTAAACACGTGGAATAATAAAGTTGTTTACTGTTTCAGACCAAGGCCGATCTGTTTCGAGTAGGAGAAATCACTGAAACGAATAAAACATATCCTAACTATTTTAATAACTAATTTTTTAAAGTTTATATAAAAAATTAAAATATTTTAAACAAGCCTCAATTCTCAATATACTGTTATACATCCTATCCAATAATAAAGTCATTATTAAATAAAACAGGAACATAACGTATAACAAAAACTTTAAAAAATACTGTTTGCATTACTAAATAAAATAATATAAAACATAAGAATTACTTGAATACAAATATAATTATAGAAGTGATAGAAAACAGTTCTAAGAAAAAGGTTAACTTACGTCAGCCTTCACAATAGGTGCATGAATAACATACCTGAAACAAAGAAAATCATAGATTAAAATATAGGTAACAATAAAAATGTAAAAAATAGTTTTCCTTATTCGTGTGAAACCTATAATGTTTAAATATCAAGAAACTCATACTACATAATATTTTTCTTTTTATTTGTATCATTTTAATATTGGACTAAAATAATTGATGCATCTCGTTTTATAGTGACAACTATAATGGAATAAAAAATCCTGAGTTATACAATTTGAGCAGAAAATAAAAAAATAAAATATAAGAAAATAAGCTCTGTTCTTTCTGAAAATAGGGACAAAGATAATGGCTTTCAAATTTTCGGTTCTCTCTCAAAAGTTAGCAGAAATATTTTTTTTTTTTTTTTTTTTTTTTTTTTTTTTACAGCATTTGCTCTACAAAATCTTGAACAAGAACGTTTAGAGCATACTTTATTACGATCGATTTTAAAAATGAGACAGTTTGCTGTAAACTAATCACAATCCAGTGTTATTACGCCCAATGCTTCTATACCTAAATAGCAGGCTAAAACATAGGTTTAAAATGAACCTCCCTACTCGACATAACTCTTTGGCCAACGATCAGCCGAACACCCTGTACCATATATGAAATTAAAGTAAATTTAATGCTCTGCAACTTTGAATCTGACATTTTTTCTGAGAAACGATTGTGGAAGGCACTAGAAGCAAATGTTAGATAAAAAGTGTGGTAAAACATTTATTTTCTCGAAAATTATTTATTTTCAATAACGTATATCTCGAAAACGGTTGGAATTTCGACAAATATGTACAACACTTTTACATGGAATATTGATTCGTTAACCAATGGCTTACGGAATGTTATTTTTAAACATGTTTTTGTAAAACATGGGGTCTTTAAACTTGTAACTTGAAATAATTATTGAATGTAAAACTAAAAAGATTTAATTATATGAATGAAAGAACGGAAAAAGCTGATTCAGCTTAAAATATTCATGTGATTCATATAGGGGCAGCTGTGCTTCTAAATAAAGGCTCCAAGTCATGAGGTCCTTACCTACTCAGCTGAGTAAAGATGTTTCTTTAATTTTTTTTTTTTTTTTTTTTTTTAAAAATAAACAATAATATCAATCATGATATGAGGCGTGGAGATGCAAAAGGGGGTAAATCCACTTTTTATATTTTTTAATTTTTTTAGTTAGTGTCCTCAATAAGGTAGTAAATCGCCCAACCTTCAAAGTTTGGGTTGAGAGTATGTGTATGTGTGTTTCGAAGTCATCATGGGTTCAAACTTTGAAGGGTGGACGATTTACCACACTATTGAGGACGCTAACTAAAAAAATTAAAAATTATAAAAAGTGAATTTACCCCCTTTTGCATCACATTATAAATATTATTATAACAGATTATATATGTAATAAGTATGGAACGGAGCGCTTTTTCAGTAAAATAAAGGAAAAGTCAGAAATACACTTTACTATGCTTAGATAGTTAATTTAAAATTTGGAATTCAATCATGCCGAAAAAGATATCGTGTTTAGGACGTTTCTTGGACGAATCTAGAATGAAATATAATTTATTTTATATTATATCTTTATTCAGTATAATAGAAGTAAATTAATTTATTTTTTTGTTAATTTCATAATCTCTTATTGAGATCGATAATTGATTGATAATTGAAAAGTAATTGGGTTTAACGCAGCGTTCTTAAAGTGGGAGGCACGATGAAGGGTTTGGAGGGGCGCAAAGCTTCGTTATTTTTAAAAAATACATTATTTTCTTTGTGAAAAATGAATGCTGTGAAATATTCTTTATTTTTCTAACAACCCATTGTCCTAATATGAATAAGCTTTGAGCGTGTAATTTAAATAAGAACCATCCGCAAAAATAAAAGTATTGTACAAAAATGCACCGTTATATACATGTAAGGAGGATGGGGATTAAAGTTAAACCATATAGGAGACATCGAAATATGAAGTCTGAGAATCGCTGGTTTAACGTTTCTTTTGTAGATGAAATCCTTGTTAAAGGATTGGTTGAAAAGGATAAGTTAAATATTAAAAGAAACTGCAAGATACAGTACTAACACTGAATTGACGACAGAATTATGTATGTTATGAACTAATTCTTAAGAGTCGGTTAATTGTAATTCGATGTAGACTGAGGACTTATCGAAAGCTAATTTTATGAACAGGAAGTCTGGCACAGTTGAAGGGGCCTATTTGATTTAGAGCCAAATTGGTAGGCAGTCTTAGTTCTTCCGCTTCAAACAAAATAACTTCGCGACAAATGGTTTCTTCTTGTCCGAGGCTTGTCCTACAATTTTTTTTTTACTTATAATGATTTCCTTTTTTAAAAAACAGAAAACAAATATTGGCTCCGCGTTTCGTTAAAAAGTAAGAGAAGGCCAACTCTCAATAACTAAATAAATGAAATGACAGCTTACTTCGAACAAAAAACTAACCTCACATTTTTAGGACATATCTGCGGGGTTTGAAAGTTATTTTAGTCATAAAATAAAAATAAAAAGATAAAAAGCTTTATATAAAAAATGTGGGTGGGTATACAATTAAAAATACATATATATTGATATCGGCTAAAGTTGAAAAGTAAATTATTTAATAAAGTTTTGCTAATATATCTATAAATAACCCTTCAGTATCTTGAAACATATTTCAAATTTCGGCACACATGCCAGACAAGAAACTACCCGCCATTTTTTACTGCTATTTATTTGACAAGCGTTCAAAGCTCCCAGTAAATTACTAAAGACTTACGTACATGATTATAATTAGACCCATTTGGACATACGGAGTTGAGTTTAAGGGCTCCACTAAACCTTAAAATTTCGTACCCAATCCTCATAATCCAAAACCCTTCGCAAAATTCTTAACGCTCCTTATTATGCCATTAATAAACTTATCCATAGAGATATTAATTCTCCACGTGTTGCTGATTTGGCCCAACCTTATCTTTTATACCTATCTTTTCGTAGTTAACTTCATACAAACTTGAATCCAATAGTTTCCCAACTTGCCTCACACTCCAATAATTCTCTGAGACGTCTGAAGAAGACGGCCAAGAGACCTTTTGGAAATTTTTATTGAAGTGCTACTAGTGAGTAGTTCTTAACATGTCAATGTAACCATTTCCTCAAATTTACTTGTTACATATAATGTATACAGTAGTAAAGATCAAAAAATAGTTTAAAAAAAAAAATACATAGTTCGTGAAAAGGAAAAGACAAAGAAAATATTGTGAAGATAAAAGTTAGCATAAACTATGCATAAAAATTTACATTTTAATTGCGTTTTCATGACTGCACACCTCAACTACCTACATCTTAATTATATTTATTGTTTCAAAAATAAAACAAAAGCACATAAACTATTATATTATTACAATAGTAATTCTGATCTATAAGGCAGAGGCAGGGTGAGTAAGAGGAGATCCTACCCCAAGGCGAGAAGCCGAGGCAGTCGTCCAAATATTTATAAATAATCCTATCCCAGGTTAATTGTAACGTGACCCTATTTCATCTCTTTTAAATTTTAAATTTAAATATGTAACACATGAATCATAAATGCAAGACTATTTAATTTATTACTGCCAAATTCATATCATGTTAATATACATTAAAATGAAAAAAAATTAATTCGTATAACTTTGATCTACACTGCATTTTTTTAGTTATTAAAATAGCATATCTTGGAAATTTCAATTATTTTTTTTTTACGATTCGTCAGCAATATAAATATTCCTTTGAATAATGTGTGGTTAAGTTTAAAAATTCAGCACCACATTACTGACAAATAAGATCTGCCAAGCAACATCAAAGTCGCAGCTCTGTATCTATGGCATGGCAACTGTAGCTATATATCCTATCAGTCTGTGGTAATACGCAGTTTGCTCGATAAGTGTTATAAAAAAAAACATAGTAATTTATCATTAAAAATTTCTTTACTGTTTATCACAATATCTTGTATATGACTCATATATATCAGTACAATATTGCGACCGCTCATAACATTCATAAGATGTCACGCTTAGGCTAATACATTCAGCTTCTTCTGAGGTCGAAAGTGGGGGCTTCATCAGGAATGTGTGGTGAATGAACCATTAATTTATAATATAAGTTTGACAGTTTAAACACTGAATTGTCTGAGCCTACTGTTGTGAAATATCTTTGTTATGGCATAATTCGTCTTCTTGAGTTGTTTTCCCTTGTGTTTCGGAAGACTTCAAGCAAAGAAATTGTAGTGTACTACTTGAGGTACGCATGATGGTATAGAGGAATCAATACATTTAGGATTGGTGAATTAATTGCCACTTCTATTAGGATTATTTTATTAGAAAACTAGTTTCGAATGCTAAACATTCATCTTCAGTTCTACAACATACAAAATTTTCAACACATCAGCACTACGATACGTTAAATGGATTATATGAAGCGTGGAGATGCAAAAGGGGGTAAAATCTACTTTATGTCCTTTTTAATTTTTTTAAGTTAGCGTCCTCAATTCAGTGGTAAATCGTCCACCCTCCAAAGTTTGGATTGAGTTTAAAAGCTTAAGCTTTTGAAACTCAACCCAAACTTTGTAGGGTGGACGATTAACCACCTTATTGATGACGCTAACTAAAAAAATTAAAAATGATAAAAAGTGGATTTACCCCCTTTTGCATCTCCACGCCTCATATATACTAAAGTTTTCAATAATGTAAGAGAAAAAAATCAAACATTGATACTCACCTAAGGGTAAATTTAACTTACTTGCCCTCTTCCCCTTACCACGATGGATATATTTCATATATCTGTTAGATCTCCTCAGGTGAGTACCAATGTTTAGTTTCTTGCCTTACATTTTTGAAAACTTTAGTATATATAATCCATATTACATAGTGCTGATGTGCTAATTTTTTTTATGTTTTACAACTGAAGATGAATGTTTAGCTACTAGTTCGAAACGAGTATTCTAATAAAATAATCCCAATATAAGTGGCAATTAATTCATCAATGTTAATAGTAGTGTACTGTTTAGAGTCAATAGTTTTTCAACTGGAAAGGTAGCCAGATGAACACTTTTTTTGAAGTCCTAACCACTTTTGTAGTGTTACGTTTACTTTTTAAATACCCTGAGTCAACAGCTGTTTAAATTTTGGTTCACAGGCAAAGATCCATAACTCATCACATGTAAATGAGCTTCATATTTGGAATTTAACAAATCAGAAGTAATATTCTTTCAACATCGTCAAATTATTTACGGCCAAATGTTGATGCCTTTAAATATGTTTGTATGCTACTCATCCTAAAACCTAAGGAAGTCAGGATCTCACGTTTTGTCATAACGTAGGCCGACCTTGCATTATAAGTTCACGCACAGCATTATAAGTTGGATTTTAACTAGAAACGCCTGGGTTGCTAAGTTTCAATAGTAGCTTATAGTGGCATTTCGTTTTATTTTAGTATGAGGGTCCCAAGTTATCTCGTGTGGAAGGTATGCCCCTAATAAGGTTTGGAACATATCAATTAATTTGCGAGTAACAGATTTTTTTTTTTCACGTATAGGCCCCAAGGACCACGCGAATATCACGGTTTAGGCTTCTTTGGGATTCTCGACTTTCTTTCCTCCCATCTTAGCTTCATTATTCTTGAATGTCTCTCCCTTCTTTCCCTGGACCACATTGTACCCCTCTTTTTCTCTCTGCTAATTGTAGTGAGATTTTTTATTGTTTTTCGGAACACCTCTCTATCCAAACAGTCGGTTTCTGACATTTTAAGGTTCTTTAATTCTTCTTGCATTTGCTTTGTATATCCACCTACGCTTTTATAGCTTTAAATTTTATTGAATATCTCTTTATTTAGTCTTTCCATCTTCATCCTTTTCATATGTCCATAGAACACCAGCCTTCGGATTCTTATTTCGGTCTCCAGGTCTTTCAGTTCTCTGTAGATCTCTTCGTTAGATCTTAGCCTGTAACCTTCCTGTGTTTTCCTGGGCCTATAGATCTTTCTCAGGATCCTCCTTTCTATTCTTAATAGCCTTTCTAGGCTAGGTAAGCAAGTGGTCTCCATCCCATATTAAATCACAGGCCTTATCACAACATTGTAATGCCTTAATTTCGCATTGGAGGAGAGGTTCTTCTTATTGTATATTTTACCTGTTTGGAAGCTCAAATGTTTCAATTTTTTTATTTTCTCCTGGATGCCCTCCTTCTCCGAACCGTTGCAACATATTATTTTCCCCAAGCAGTATTTTTGTTTTTATTTTATTATTATTATTATTTTTTTTTTTTTTTTTTTTTGAGGGGGCTTAATGTCCTTATGTACTCCAACTGAAGCAGGAAGGACGGATTATCCCACAGGTTACCAACCTATTCAAGACATGATGGGAGGGTGAAGATTCATTTCGTTGGTCCATCAGTACCATCGCTCCAACTTGCTCGGCCATCTATATCCCGCAACAAGATTTTATATTGTTAGTTATGATTGTAGTAATTCGATCGCATTTTATAAAAAAATTAACATTTAGCATTATTTCTGCATCATCAGCAACGGTGATTTAATACCTCGGAGAATGAAGGTATCTCCGATGTAAATTAAATGTGCGACAATCGAGATAGTATTATGCCTTCAGTTACTCTTCCTAATGAAACAAATTAAAGAAATCTCTGTGCCTAGCCGGATTGATGTTAACATGTAAACATCCACTTTTACAGTTTCAACTTGGATTGTGTTGTTTAGTGTATTATATTGATATATAGTAAAATGTAAATAGGTGAAACAGAATCTAACAACATGAGTTTCATAATGGATTTAGTGTTTTATAAATTTATTCATTCTCATTTCCTCATCCCTAATGTGTAAAAGTGTTACAAAAGTTAAGATTAATTTCTAAATGGATTTATGTATTTATTTATATATTTAGTGTTTTATATATTTATATTTGTTATATCAATTTAAGTGGGAAATTTTCAGTTTATATGTCTTCCGTATTACTTATTGCCCTAAAGAGAGACAGATTGTATTAGTAATTCAATAAAAAAACATCAATCTAAAAATGAATGTGAGAAAGTATATAAAAAGTTTCATTTTTTTCTTATTTCCACTTCCCTTAAGAAAATATAACAGAAATAAACATATTAACTTTCAACAAGGATTATTTGTTATATACATTTATGATTTGTTATTTCCCCTTCCCTAACATGAAAAAAGTTTATCATAAGTGAACAGTACTTGTAATTTAGCATTATATTAATTATGATTTGATATAATATTAATTCAACATTGAATTAGTGTATAATATTTTCATCTTCGAATCACTAGGTTGCTGAGAGGACTTTTTATGTAATGAGGGAAATTATTTGATACAACAAAAAGATGATATTTTGCGAAAAATAACGACCCACCTTTTATCCATGGATATAAACAGGGCTTTAAATTTAGCCGCTAACCCAATCTACAGGTATATTAGCAGTTTAAACATTGGTGAACCAGAAAAATATATAATATTTAAAGTTGGCTTTCATGAAGTGAGAATTGTGAGTCAATTAAGAGTTTCTAGCACGGCAATCATCAAGCTGTACCTGAAGAACACGACAATTTCACTAGAAGGAAACAAAAATTGTACTTTCTGTGAGCATTTTGTGGAGGACTGCATGAGTCACCTGCTACTGCACTGCTCTAAATTCAATGAGCCCAGAAAAACCTACTTGGAGACCTTTATCACAAACACCAATGACACTGCCAATGTTAAAAATATTTTAAATATTCCTGATATTCAAAAAATAAATATTTATAATTATATCTGTAAAATATCTATAGAAATGAAAACCAGTATTTAAAATTTTTATATCTATCCATACAAATTTGTATAAACTTATGAGCTCATTAATGGACTTAAATAGTTGACCGAGAGAACTCCTTATATTTATTTTTTTTATAATTTATTATTAGATTAATTCATTTATTTGTATGTACAAAGTGTATTTTTATATCATATTCTTTCCAATTATGTAAATAAATTTAGAACTGTCTGAGAATGTACCAGACTCCCATTTGTACGAGATTTGTCTTTTATAAATAAAATTATTATCTATCTATCTATTTTCTTATTTCTCATTTTAAAATCAGAAGGTAAACAGAAGTTATTATTAGTTTGCAAATGGTTTTGCAGCTTCTCCGTAAATTAAGGAGTATAACCTTTCCCCTCGAAAAGTAGCGACTAAAACACCTAAATAAATAGGAAGAAGGTTAGAAACGATTAAAAATATTCTGGGCGCGTGAAGGGGCTGTACCCCGCAGCTGAAAGGCTACCTAAATGAGTAACAACAATAATTGTTTTGAGAGGTATCGGAGGTTTGCACTCTTGAAACCCACAGCTAGTTCCCGTAAAATCTTGTACCATATTAAAAATTCCAAAAAACAGGCAGCATTAATTATTTTTAAATAAATTAAAAATCGAATGCCTAGTGTAGTGTTATAATTCAAATACCCTACAATTATAAATATTAATAAGAAACAGATTAGAAACTGGAATATAATATGTATTTCAGTTATTATCGATAGAAATTTTGAACTAAAGTATGTAAATGAGCATTAATTCTTTGATGGTATTTTTTAACATAGTTAAAATTGCACTGATTAAGTGGTTGAGGTTCACGTGAAACCATAATTGGACAATCTTAAATTTTAATTTATGAGTTGATAATCCAGATGGACAGACTATTAAGAAATTCTTGCGGATAATGGACTGTATATTCATGCTTACATCTATAGGCCCATTAAATCATATTTTGGCACACAATATCAAAAAGGAAGGGTTCGATATCTCATTTAAGCGATAATTTTTATTGCAACAGAAATAACTTTATCGATTTCATATGGTTGGATTTCAATTTCTAACCATAAGAGTTTCTAACAGTGTTTTAATGACAGTGTTACAAACCTCGTTTTCGCCACTTATCCACTGTACATATAAGTTATTATTATAGTAAATATTAAATTTGCTAAACCTTCCTAAAACTATGAAAATGAGTATGTTAAAATTTTGTACAGATGAGCGCAATAGTTTAGCGGAACGGTGCTAACCACATTTCGGTTAATTTTCAAATTTCACTGGCATCCGCAAGTCACACGACATATTTATAGCTTTTTTAAAAAATAATTTTATTAAAAATAAATGTATTTCATCATAAATTAATGCCTCTATATAACATCGTACCTTTGTAACCTCTCTCAAATGGTGCTCGCCACCTATCAGTCGATAATCAAACATCACTGAGTACCAAATATTTATCGCCTTTTTATGACACATTGAAAATCAGTAGATTCTATTATTGCTAAACCTTCCTTGAACTAAAAAGATGATGTGCAAAAAAGAGCTTGTCCTTTTATATAATAGTATAGATTATTATTCATAATTTTTTTTTTCATAGAAACCTTTTATCGATTTCTTTGCTCAGATTCAACATTAGTTCTTTGCTTCAGAACAAGTAGTTTTTGTATTTTATTAAATAAATTGTATGAATCTGACTGGATGAACTAATTTTAGTCACATTCTTTGAATTCTAACAATATTTAGTGCGATATTGCTAGCTCGTTTCCTAGGTTATGTCATCGCATATACTATTTCTGAACTAGTTGACTGGACAGAACTAAAATAACATAGACCACTACAGTTCACCGCCCCCAGAGGCGGCTCAGGGTTGCCCAACGAAGACTGCATGGTCAGATCTTCTCGTGATAGGTCGACCAAAGGTGAGTCCACTGCGCAACCTAACGACGCAAGGCATCAGCATACCGTACTCGGGAGAATGTACAACAACGTGGTAATCTTGATTAGGGCAGTTAATACGGGGTCGAAGGTCATCATAGTATAGCTCATGAACCGAAACTACAGTTGAACCTAAGGAAGAGAAATTTTCTGACTGTACAACTCTAAAAAATAGAGGATACAGTTCATGACTGAAGCTACAAATAAGTTCTAAGTTGTCAGTTTTTTTTATTGGCATTGGAGAGTTCCATACAGCCAAATAAAATCAATTTGATCAATTAGTAATTAATCAGTAAAAAAAAAATTATTTTCATAATTATATTTTTAATTAATTTTTGGACTCCACTAAACCATCCAATTCATCTCGTATTCTATCCTTACAATCCAAAATCCTTCAAAAAATCCTCAATCCTCCTAATTTTGTCACCAATAAACTTATCCATAAAGATATACTTAAAACTTAACCACTCAAATCTGTTAGTTTCTCAACTTGCTTCCCACTCCATCCTGACAATCCTCCGAGGCGTCTAAAACGAAGATGGCCTTGAGACCTTCTAGAGCAGAATTTTCAATAAAGTGCTACTGATGAGTAGTTCTTTTCAAGTTTTGAGATGTTATTGTTATCGTTGTCAATACAGTTACTTGATGCATATATTTTGTACAATTGCAAATTTCAATAAATGTACAAAAAAAAAATTATTGATTTAAAATAACTAGATATGCAATAAATCTCGTCTCTTCCGTTTAGTAAGATTATTTCTTAATACGTAACGTTGTTATTCTTGAGGTCTTGTAAAGATTTTTCTCTATGAGGTGTATATGCTTTACATTGCATGACGATATGGTGCAGTTTCTCCTTTATTGCAGTTTTGGCATGCGGCCGATTCCGAAATTCCGATACGGTACAAATAACTGTTACATAAACATCTACAATATGTTGTTTTTTTTCATGTTTATTTAAATTGATGTTTAAAAACCGTGGCCTGCGTGAGACACTAGGAAATACAGATTTGTAATACTGCCCTGTAGGAGAAAGTGAATATGGATCCTGCAATATGTTGTGACAATCTTCTTTTATTGCTAAATAAAAATTTGTGAATGGGACCTGTTGGAGGTGATCGTAGCCTCTTTGGCTAATTTATCAACCTCTTCATTTCCTTTGACCAAAAGGAATACGACCTGTTATTTTGTGTGCATAAACTATAAACATTTTATTATATCTATTAACCCTTTGCATACATTAGCCGATTATAGTCCGGAAAAATAAAAATGCAATTCCACTCCGATTATAAGTTCCACTTGTCTGGCACAGGACTCATAAGCCGGGTACAGACTGGCATTATTTTTTTCAAAATCCTCTCTTAAAGATAACATTGTTTTATTGATATTTTTTTAAAATTGTTTGTGTTTGTATTACATTATTGTACTTGAAGTAATAAAAAAACGTTTAAACAATATATATATATATATATATATATATATATATATATATATATATATATATATATTTTTTACGTTTTTTAAAAAATATTGAGTATCGTGCTACAGAAAAGTGTAAAAACGATCTGAGTGCTGGGGGAGGAAAATAGTCCCAGCCACCTGAGTGAAAGCCACGAAAAGAATCGCCGGCTCATACCCGGCATGAGTTATGTGCCAGGCATTGGGTTCGCGGCTGCGGAGTGCAATGGGTTAACATATTGTTACTATTTATGCTTTTAAAGTTGTTTATTAATTGTTAAAAGTTGTCAGTTATAGATAACAAAAAAGTGACTAATTTCAAGCTAAAACTTTTTGTAAATCTTCAATACTCATCCTCATCTTCAGACTCATCCTAGGAACGTCCACACCACTCACACGATGATGACATGTTTGTTACCACATAATGATTCCTCATTGCATCCCAATCACTAAAATCTCACATTACTAATACTCAAGAATGGTGTCGAAATGGAAGTATCAAAATAAATCCAATAAAATTTCATCAAATAACATTTAACCTTCGCTGTAAACATACTACTTCTTGTCCTACAGTATCCTTCTATAATATTCCACTGATCTCTGGTATAGAACCTTGTTATTGAACAGATCCGCTACCTAGGACACCATCTGGACAAACGACTTACTTGGAATCCACATACAAGACTAAAACGACAAGAAACAGCCGTTCGTTATAGACTACTCCAACATTTACTAGACAAAAGTTCAAAGCTTCCAATAAATTTCAGAAGACTCATTTACGTGACAGTTATTAGTCCCATTTGGACATACGGAATTGAGCTTTGGGCTCCAATAAACCTCCCAATTCTTTTCGTATCCAATCCTTACAATCCAAAATCCTTCAAACTCCTTAATGTTTCACAAATAAACTTAACCATAAAGACCTTACTGTTCCATATGTTGCTGATTTAGTCCGAATCAGACACCAATCGTTTCTTAATAAGCTCCAATTCCACTGGAGTCCATTAGTTTCCCAAACTTGCTTCACACTCGATTCCTGATAACCTTCCGAGGCGTCTGAAAAGAAGATGGTCAAGAGACCTTCTAGTTTAGAACTTTTATTGTATAGCTACTAGATCTTCACAAGTTATTTACATGACATTATAATATTTTTCCGTAAATTTGCTGGATGTTTATTGTATATAGCTGTAAGAGAGTTTATTGTGAATAAGAAAGTGGAAACAAGAGAATTACGAGTACTTTCACTAAGAAATAAATAAGATTGATGAAATTGATGTAGGGTTGAAAAACATCGAGGGGGGGGGGGGTTTTTGTAAGGTCGTAAAGAACAGTAGCAAGCGTAGAACTTCTCTTAAACGGACATGGCTGAGGAACGATAATTTGTCCGCTTATTAGAAGATTTCACTAGTCATAAAGTCTTTATGCCGATTTGAAATAGTTTTCCTATTTTATTTGCAATATTTCTTAACCTGATCCTTTATTATAATTTCTTACTGTTCTCCAACTTTTGTCTTTGACCAGCTCCAATTAAAACGAATCTGAAGCATTATTAAATCTTTCTAAATCCGTCCCTCAATCTTATGGAATTGGCCGAAGAAATATATGTATTCTATGTAACAAAGTTTTAAAAAAGAATCACGCGACTAAACAGAAAGAAGCATAACCTTTTTGATCAAACATTCGACTTGAGAATATTTCGTGAATCTGGCTATAAAATGACAGTAAAAATTTTACTAGCGTTATAAGGACGTCCTCTCAAGGCTGTAAATCAAATTGATGGCATTTAAGAATCCTAGATTGGAATTTAAAACCTCACGGTTATGAAGCAATAGACATTTACATATAATTACGTAAAAACTTCTGAATTCTGAAGGAGTCTCGTCTTTCTTCTTGCTAATCTATCTTAGACAAAATCTAATGATCTACAGCTATTAGTATATAACATTTATTGATTGGATTAGCTGTTTTTGTGTTATAGACTCTTAAAGATGAACAAAACTAACTTTTTGAGAAAGTTGGCGAAATTCGTCGATTTTGGACAATCGATTGTGGCCAAACGCCTAAATTAAATTCAGCTCAAGAGATTTCTTTAGACGCACAATTTAATAAACTTTCTATTTAAAGTATTTTTGTGTATGTTTTTTTGCAAAAATCTGAGAAATTATTTTTGCCTCAAAAATTTTCCTCTAATCAAATGCAGTCATATTTTTAATATTTTATTCTCAGAGCCCATCTGGACCATACTGAATCATAAAACCTACTACTCCACCTTTTGTAAGTCAGACCCCCTTTTTGGGGGAATTTCGACTGGACTAAGTAAGGACATTAGAACAAAGTTGTGCAATTATTGTATTGCCATTGATCCTTGACACGTTTCAATAATTCTCAAGATAATCAGATAGAAATTCGTGAAAATCACGATGCATGATTCCGTTACATACAGGTGAAGTTGATAAAAGCGTATTAATAAATAGATCGAACTTATAAAATTTATAGTCTAATTTACATTTGTCAAAATAGAGACGAAGTGAATGAAAATAATTTAAATGCTTTTGAAAGGAAATGAATTTTATAAGATTAAAGAGTGAATTAGGAAGAATTAACCATTTAAGCCGTTTATTTTGAAAGTGGGACAAGTTTTTTTTTTTTTTTTAATTTAGATTAACGGTAGTTATAGATTAGACCTGTTAAGATATTTTTATCTTATGCATAAATAATTTATAGTCAAAAATTCAGATTCTAGTATTTGGGAGGTGGAAGTTTTAACTCTTTAAAAGTATTGAAAATATGTCAAGTCCATTTTAGATTGAAATTATTGCATTTGAGAGTTGCACAAGAAAATACGCTTTAGGCCAATCCCAAAGATTCATTTATTTTGAGTGCTGTTTATGCATTTATTGATTATATTTTGAACATTCCTCTGGAGAAAGCGCTTTTAAAATGCAAGAAAAATACCGATAGAGAAATCTTGAATGAGATAAATATATGCTGGATCAGATTTTCAAGGAGAGCACCAAAGTAATTTCGGAAAAATAAAGTTATTTTTTATGTATGAAAAAAAAAGAGATACATTACATCTGAAAAATACAAGAGCATGATAGATTTATTACAATACATACCTCCCATTCATTAACAATATTTTGAAGTGTTAAATCCTGAATAAACTTTATTTAATTAAGCCAACGAACAAAACTGAAAATGTATAATTGCAATGAATTGCTTAGTATCGTATGATCGGAAGTAAAAGTCATTAAGTGAAAAAATTAATTTTTTTCCGTTTAAATATTCAAACGGGAATATGCTCATTAAAGATTTCTCAGATAGCTATGTAGTGAATTTTCTAATATAATAATATTTTCTAATAATTCTTTTATATAGCAATTATATTCACTTGGTTTTTTTATACTTAAGGGAAATAATAATATCAACATATAATGAATTTTTTTTATTCTATATTTTCTACGAGAATATTCCGTTTTTTTTTTTTTTTTTTTTTTTTTTTTTTTTTATCAAACGAATAAATATTTATAAAAATGTGAATGAAAAAAAAAAAAAAAAAAAAAAAAAAAAAAAAAAAAAAAAAAAAAAAAAAAAAAAAAAAAAAAAAAAAAAAAAAAAAGGCTGACAGAACTTAAGGTTGACAGAGGCAAGTTCATTTAGTTATAATGAAAACCTTACTTTTTTCAGTCAGCACAGTAAACACTCTTAGATAATAAAGTTACATTTGTTATACCACAAAATATTAAAAATGCATCTATTAATACTTACCAATATTTTTAATTTTTAATACGCTTTTATGAACTTCACCTGCATTTAACGAAATCTTGCATCATAATTTTCACCAATTTCCAACCAGTAATCTGATTATCTTGAAAATTTGCACACGTGCCAAGGACCAATGACAATACAATAATTGCACAACTTTGTTCTAATATTCTTACTTAGCCCAGTCGAAATAGCCGCAGAAAGGGGGTTTGCCTTCCAAAAGGTGGAGTAGTAGGTTTTATATTTTTATATGGTCCAGGTGGGTCCTCAGAATAAAATATCAAAAAAGTGACTACATTTGAAAAGGAGAAAATTTTTGAAGGGGCAAAAAACCCAACATGTTTGAATTTTTTTTCAGAATTTTGCAAAAATATACAAAAATGCTTTAAATAGAAAAACGTGTTACTCACAAAATTAGGATTTATTAAATTGTGCGTCTTAAGAAATCTCTTAAACTGAATTTGATTTAGGCGTTTAGCCACAATCGATTGTCAAAAACGACGAATTTTACCAACTTTCTGCAAAAGATAGTTTAATATTTAAGTGTCAATAGCACAAAAATGGCTAATCCAATCAAAGAATGTCATATACTAATAGGCGTAGATCATTAGATTTTGCCTAAGATAGGTTTAGTTCCTTTTGCTATTAAAGCGTGATTTTTTAGTTTTTTTCAACTATAATTTTATTTTAAAATGAAAACCTGTAAATATCTCTCAATAAAAAAAAATGGACTGGCCCCATTTTCAAAATAAACGGCTCAAATGTTCAAAATCGATAAATAGCAAAGATTACAAGTGTGGGTCTGGTGATTAAGAAGTATATAGAAGATTTGAATTAAAATGATTGCACGACAAAAGGAGGACATCAGTGAGAAAATCTGGTAATGTAAAGGATAAGCCGAGGAAATATTGCTTGCTGAAGAGGAAAGCAATTACAAAACCGCCATAAAGACTGTTTTATGGCGGACAAAGACAATCCAAGAAAGTTCATTAAACGTTTTAATTTACTATCCAGTTCTCTTGTGATTCCACGATACATTTAACAGCCGTAATCGAAATAAGAGAGTGGAAACAAGAGAATTACGAGGACTTTCACTGAAAAATAAATAGAATTCCTGAAATTGATGTAGGGAGGAAAAACATCGCGGAGGAGGTTTTTGTGGGGTCGTAAAGAACAGTTGCAAGTGTAGAACGTCTCTTAAGCGGACAAAGGGACGATAATTTATCCGCTTAGTAAAAGATTTCACTAGTCATAAAATCTTTATGCCGATTTGAAATTGTTTTCCTCTTCTGTTTCCAATATTTCTTGGTATAATATTTTACTATAATTTTTAACCGTTCCCCTAATTTTGTCTTTGACCGACTTTAATTCAAACAGATAAGAAGCATTTGATTTTTTTTTTTCTAAATCCGTTCCTAAATATTATGGAATTTGCTCACTCTCAACATCTGTATACTTCTTAATTAGTCTGATTTTTTTTTCAGAAAAAATCATTTGTCACTTTTAGGATTCTCGATGGAATGAAAGACATGCAGCAGCTCTGGATAAGTAGTGAAAAGCTTATCTATCCCGATATCTTGAAAATAAGTCAACTTTCGGAAACATGCTGATAGTTTGCGGTGATTTTATGTGAATAATTATACAAAAAATAAATAAAATCGTTTTCTCCCTGGATCTAAGAAGGATCAAATTACTTCAATTAATAATAAAATAAAATTAATAATACATCACTATTCGAAATAAACAAAGTTGAGAGAAAGTATACGTTTCAAACGCGCCTTTTTTAATCCAAACCAATATGGCTCCTAAACGTTAAGTACTAGCGACAAATGTTATCTAACAAAAAATATTTTCCATAAAAGTTTCGTTAAGAAGACAATGTACAAATTTTCAATCCGAGCAACACCAACTCAGCTAGAGCGTGTCAAAATGTTACATTTTTGATGGTGAAAAAAACGTTCCAACCTGACATTCAAACCAATATAGCTCCTAAACGGTAGATCCTCCTAGCGACAAATGTTATAAAACAAAAAATATCCTCCATTAAATTTCTGATTAGAAAACTGTCAGCAAATTTTCTATCCGAGCAAAAACAAACAGAGCGGGTCAAAATGATACATTTTTGAGAGTGAAAAAAACGTTACACCAAAAATATTCTGAGCCCAGTTAAAAGACATATCCGTTTAAAAAATATATGAACTATCTGAAGGTGATATTTTATTAAATTAAGAACTCGTGATGTTAATGGTTATTAGGTTACATGATAATCTGGAAAAAAAATTGAAACTAAGATATCTACCTTAGAGGATAGGAAAGATTGATGGTACAATTCAGGTTCTTGGTTACGCGGATGATTTTGTACTGTTGGGGGAAAATGAGGAAACTTTAATGAAACACAAAGCTCATAAAAGCCGGTAACGAAATTAGTCAAGTAATTAATACCAACGAAACGAAATATATGTAGTAAAAACCATTTCTGTGATAAAGATATTTCCGGTATTAAATTGGAATAGGTAAGTAGAACATTTTAAATGTCTAGGGTCGACATCTAAGAATTAAAATTAAGACGAGATAAAAGCAAGATAAAAAGCCGGAAATATTTGTTATTTCTAGGGCACAAAACAACTCGTTCGCTTTTTCTCTCTAGATGAGAAACGTGGCCGCTTATGTTAAAGACAGAACAACATCTTGAAGTTTTCGAAAAAAACGATGCGTAGGATATTTGGCCCGCAAACATCGGAACATACGGAAGAATTTAGAAGGGCCAACGGATACGGAACGGAAGGGGAATACGGAACTGCGGGAGCTTTATCCGGTAAAAATAGTTCAGATTTCAGGAGCGAGACGTTAAAATTTATATGCTAAGTCGTTGGGTTTAATAATGACCGTATAACAAAAAAGGTGATCAGTTTTGAGCCGTTCGGTAAATTCCCGAGGGGTCGACTGAGACGTAGATAGAAGATCGGGTCATAGATGATCTTAGGGATTTGGATTTTGATAAGGTGGGTTGGAGGGAAGTTCGTGGTCAGAGGTAAATAGCGTCGGCATCGAACTTTTGGATTCGCTAAGCCTTTCATTTTATTTCATTAATTTTATATATATACCTAACAGGCAGAAGAGACAGAAAAAAGATTTTCTGAAATAATAGTTATAATAGGTCGCATTATAAGCCAGCTTCAGAAGAAATTACTTCTTGTATTTTTCTAGCTGAGCGCTTGAGAATTTGTGGAAGAAAAAAAAAATGACTGAACATGTGCCTGCTTCAGTTTATCCGAGGATCCGGTTAGAGAACTTGAAAACAATGGGAAGTAACTAGTATGACACCTAAGAGCTTAAAACTGTCTGTACTTGAGAGATACATTATAGACCAGTCAATAAACACATTGCAGAGTGCATGAAACATGCGATAACTTTTTACATCATAGCTTCGGTAGGAGTAGTTAGAAGGTAAACATACAAAAAATCCCCGCACCAGGGGGTGAGCTTACGGAGGAGGGGAGGGGAGAAGGTCCCATTTTTGGGTTTTTGATTATATCAAAAAAACGGTGGACTTTAAAAAAATGTTTTACATCAAAATTAAAGGTAATTACATTTCCTAAAAATGTAAAAATTATATACATATTTGTCGAAATTCCAACGGTTTTAGAGATATGCGTTATTGAAAATTGGTGATTTTCGGAGTTTAAATAATTTTACGTAGCTTTTTGTCAAACATTTGCTTCTAGTGCCTTCCATGATCGTTTCTCAGAAAAAAAAAATGTTAGAATCAAAGTTGTAGAACATTAAATTTACTTTAATTTTATATATACGTTTCTGGCATTTTAAGCAAATGATTATCAAAAAGTGAGGTCAACATTTTTTTATTCTCTAAAATTACTGATGATATTCCACTAATCCCTGTTGAACAAATCCGCTACCTAGGACTCCACTTGGACAAACGTCTAACTTGGAATCCACATACAGGACAGACTAAAACGACAAGAAACTGACTGTCGTTACAGACTACTTCAACATTTACCAAACAAACGATCAAAGCTCCCAATTAATTACAAAAGACTCATTTACATGACTGTGATTACATCTATTTGGACGTACGGAGTTGAGCTTTTGGGCTCTACTAAACCATCCAATTCGTCTTGTATCCAATCGTTACAATCCAAAATCCTTCGAAAAATCCTCAATGCTCCTTACTTCGTCACCAATAAACTTATTCATAAAGATCTTAATGTTCCATATGTTTCTGATTTAGCCCAAACCAGATACCTATCCTTCCATAGTAAGCTCCACAACCACTCCAATCCACTAGTCTCCCAACTTGCTTCCTCCTCCATCCCTGAGAATCCTCCGAGGCGTCTGAAAAGAAGATGGCCTAGAGACCATTTAGTGTAGATTTTATTGAAGTGCTACTAGTGAGTAGTTGTTCACATGTTATTTACATGCCATTGTATTCACTGTCAACACATTTACTTGTATATTATTTTGTACAGTTGTAAATATCAATAAATGAAAAAAAAACAAACAAAAAAAAACATTTATTTTCAATAGCGTTCATCACGAAAACCGTTGGAATTTCGACAAATATGTTAATTAGTTTTAATTTTGATCCGTAGCATATTTTTCTAGAGTCCACCGTTTTCGAGATATAATCGAAAAACACAAATTGGGACTTTCTGCTTTCTTCTCCCCCATTAGCTCACCCTCCAGGGGCGAGGACTTTTAGTAAGTTTATCTTCTAACTACTAACGAAGCCCTGAGGTTAAAAATAATCGCATATTTCATGAACTCTCCACCCCTCATTTCAGCACTCATTGACTGAACTATTGGGGAAGTTCCACGGTATGACAATCTAAATCGTTTCCTTTTTGGTCCCAGAATATTAGATGGGAACGGATTAATTTTGAGACAGATATACAACTGATATTTTTCGTCGTGAACTTGTTTCATTATATTTGCTACAACCGTATTTCGCCCTGATTCTGGAACATCGTCCATCAGCGTATAAAATTCAATAATTCCTACATGTTATCTATAAAAACGTCCAATCTTCTAATATAAAAAATGATTCATTGAGCTAATGAACCGATTGTAAACTAGCAATAGGTGCCCTATCCAATTTAAGAGGAGGATGAGAAGGAAGTTTTCCAATTGGAAGGGAGGATGAGAACTAGACCCAATGAGTATGAAGGGAATGACAAGCGTGATGCTGGCCACTCTGCAAGATCATCGGGTCAAATGGTTTGGCCTCAGCTTATGTGTGAGTACAGGCTAATTGTGTATCTTTTGTGTACTATTAGCATCTATTGTCAAGCAACTCCACCGCTCACTTAACTCCACAGTCCTATACTTTATTATTTTATATTGCATGCATAAAATTAAGGATTGTTGAGATTTATTTAAAAAGAATATTTTTCAAATTATAAAGAATGATAGTTCACTGCTTCCGCTGTAACTCAACCTGGTTTAAAAATGTATTAATAGATAAATCTAAGGAACGTGGTCACAGAACATCCAAGCCCGAGTTCAAATCCGGATATAAACAAATAATTTATATTCTCTTATTTCTTCTGTGGATCGACTTCGGGGTCGGGGTATAATCACCCTCAATTAAATAGGCAAGTGGGAAGAAAACCAGACGGTTGAGCAAGGACGCTGACCACACCGACTCCTTTCGATTCTTATTTCCTATATCTTCCCTCACTAAGTACTGAGCCCAACCTTTTACAGATTCGGTACTGTTCCGCAAGCCGGCCTCCACGAAATTTACCTGTCCAGCGCTACACCGACCAGTTCGATCCTTACTTAAGCTTCACTTCAAGTTTACATTTATCGATTGTTCATTCATATAACCTCACATATAAACAAACACTTCTACAGTTTCAACTTGGATTATGTTGTTTAGTGTGTTCTATAGATATTTAGTATTCTTAAATGTAAATAGGTGAAACAGAAGTTAACAACAAGAGTTTCATAAAGGATTTAGTGTTTTATAAATTCATGTTTTCTTATTTCCTCTTCTCTAATGTGTAAAAGTGTTACGAAAGTTAAGAAGATTAATTTCTGCATGGTTTTGGTGTTTTATGTATTTATATTTGTCCTATCAATTTAAGTGAGAAAATTTCAGTATACTTATTTTGTGAATGGGTCCTTTGTTGTTCATATTACTTATTTGCTCTAAAGTGAGTCAAATTGTATTATTAATTCAATAAAGCACATCGATCTAAAAATACATGTGAGAAAGTATATCACAGGTTTCATATTTTCTTATTTCCACTACCCTTGAGAAAATATAGCAGAAATTAAGATTAATTTTATTAACAAATTAACTTTCAACAAGGATTCTGTCTTTTATATATTAATAATTTGTTATTTACTCATGTGTTAACAGTACTTGTAATTTAGCATTATATTAATTATGATTTAATATAATAATAATTCAACATTGATTTAGTGTCTTATATTTACATATTTTCTTATTTCTCATTTTAATAACAGAACGTAAAGAGAAGTTAATTACTTTGAACAGGGATTCAGATTTTCTCCGTAAATGAAGGAGAATAACCTTTCCTCCGAAAAGTAGCGACTAAAACACCGAAATAAATCGGAACAAGGTTAGAATCGATAAAAGGGTCTAGAGACCGGCTTGCGGAATGGTAACATAGATTCTAGTGCAACAGTTATTATTAAAAAATTCCAACAAAAAAAAAATCGATGATACAAAATTAACCACAGACCCATATTGACACAGATTGGAGATAGCATATCTCACGCCAACAATTTAATGCAAATAACAAAGTACATACAAACCTCTGGACAAAAATTCAGATTATACAGCACAAAATGAGAGAACACATTAATTAGATAAAAAAAATTATCTAAAATAAATGAAATTAAAATGAAACAAATTAAAGATAAAAGATGGCAAATGCTCGCTAATTACTTTAAATATCTAAATAAATAAATATCTAAAAAATTGAAGAAAAATTACCTAATGCGTAAATATCTAATGTGATGGAAAAAAAAAAAATGGCTCCATGGAATTTTTTCCATTTCTAAGGTTAAGAGAAGAAAAAACTCTTAAACTTTTCAAAAATATGAATATCTAGTCATAATAT
The DNA here is from genome assembly GCA_003667255.2 of Euschistus heros. Lineage (NCBI taxonomy): Eukaryota > Metazoa > Arthropoda > Insecta > Hemiptera > Pentatomidae > Euschistus > Euschistus heros. The sequence continues at coordinate 461,556 of RCWM02000447.1, read as the reverse complement.
AAAGAGACCTTCATCCCTGACAAGCGAACATAAGTTCTCCAAAAAAAAAATACAGTGATCTTTTAAGAGGTTTGCCCATAGTGTGTATATGCTATCAGCCAAGGGTGTTTAGAGTACACTGATGACCATACTATCAAAACTTTTGTACACTAATAGAACAACAAAATAACTGTAAAGCAGAATTGATAAATGATCTATAATTGGATCCATTATTATATGAAAATGAAAATTAATATCCTGAATGGAAGACACTGATAAGAATAACGGAAAAGGAAACAAGAGCGCCATTATTGGAAATGAATCACCAGTGCATTTTGAATAACAATCAGGAATGAATGAGTCACCGAGGATTTATTTCCTACGGCAGGACATAAAACATCTAAGGTGAATTCCACAGTACTGAATTATTAATAAATTATTAATAAATAACTTAAAAAATATATATGTGTGTGTGTGTGTGTGTGTGTGTGTGTGTGTGTGTGTGTGTGTGTGTGTGTGTGTGTGTTTACTAAGGTTCTTAAGGTTCAGGCAATAAAATAACAACTTATGGGTTTGAAATATATACATCAACTTCTCATCCCTTATCTTTTTTCAGAAATTTTCCAGTTAAGATGTGTACTAGAATTGTTATAATTTAACCAGTAACATTGTAAGTAGTTTCATCCTCCTACATACTTTGTAATTATATGTAGTTAAATCTCTCTTTCTTTTATATATCTATCTATCTATCTATCTATATATATATATATATATAAATTGCGTGTCGCTTCCTTGGGCTCTGACACCTAAACTACAGAACCGATATTAATCAAATTTGTACACCATGTGCAGTTTGATCCAACAAAAAAGATAGGATAGCTTATATCTTAATTTATAGTCGCAATATTATTTGTATATTATCTGCAAGTATCAATTATCTGTTAGCTCCATACGATTCTAACATATGGCAGTATAAGGTTATACTATTATATAAAAGGACAAGCCATTTTTCGTTAGTGATCACTAACCGCCAAAAACTACTGAACCAATCTCTACCAAATTTTGACTACATCATCTTTAGAGGATGGTTTAGCAATAGTAAAATCTAATGATTTTCAACTAATTCTTTATTGAAAAATGAATAAAGTAGATAACAGTGAAGTTCAAAAATGGCGGCAATTGGCATCTACATGAAAGGTTAAAAGGTACAGTGTTACATAGAGCTTGAAGTTGATAATAAAATTTACTTATTTTCAATTAAATTGTTATAAAAACAGCTATCACATACTTTTATGGTTAAAAATTCAACTAGATCAAATTAATAACATTATTTCTGTCGAATGAAAATTATTACAAATCAAAATGCCGATCCTCAGCTGTTTATTATTGTGTGTAAAATATGAATTTTGAACCTTTGTAAGCACTGATAATGCAGTTTCTTATGCTGCAATTTCTTAATAGTCTCTGTCCATCTGGATTACCAACTCATATATTAAAATTATAAATTGGATGTCTTATTATGCTTTATGTTATCTTCAAACACCCAATCAATCTAAATTTAACCAAGTTAATAATGACCGCTATGCGTGAAAATATCATCAAAAATATAATTTTCAATTGTTCAGTTTAATACAAGATTTTTATCGATAAATATAAAAAAACAAAACAATTATTAGTTAAAATTATCTAAGATCTTGACTTATGAGAGAGGGGGAAGTCTCGACGGGGGATGATGAAGTTATATATAAAAGGACAAGCCATTTTCGTTCGTGATCACTAACAGCGAAAACTAAAGAATTTTTCTGTACCAAATATAACTATATCATCTTCATAGTTCAAGGAAGGTTTAGCAATAATAAAATTTACATATTTTCTATTAAATTACTGTTTAAAAAGCGATAAATATGGGGTGTGCAGTAAAAAGAGCGCCATTCAAGAGAAGTTACAATGATCCGGTGTTAAATATAGCTAGAAATTGATAATAAAGTTACTTAATTCAATTAAATTGTTATCCAAAAAGCTATAAATATGTGGCAAGCGACAATAGCGTTTTAGTAAAACTAATGAACCTATCTTGACCAAATTTTAACATCATCTTCATAGTTCTTGGAAGATTTTCAATTAGAAATTTTACTATAATAATAATTTATACTATTATATAAAAGGACAAGCCATTTTACGTTTGTCATCACTAACAACGAATACTACTGAACCAATCTGTACTAAATATTAACTACATCGCCTTCATAGTTCCAAGAAGGTTTAGCAATATTAAAATCAACTGATTTTTATTTTATATTTTATTAAAAATAGATAATATGTGGACAACAGTGAAGTTTGAAAATTGACCGATAGGTGGCGAGTGCCATTCTACGCGAGAGGTTAGAAATGAGCTTGAAATCGATGATAAAATTTACTTATTAAACTGTTAAGAAAATTATTAAAAAAGATTTCAATATGGTGTATGATATGTGGATCCCAGTGAAGATTGAAAGTCGACCGATTGTGTATAGCGCCATTCCACAATAGAGTTAACAATGGTTAACTGAACCTATCTGTACCGACATCTAAATGAATAATATTTATAATTCCAGGAAGGTTTTGCAATGGTAAAATTTACAACAACTAAAATTTAAATGTACAATGTTGAGAGGCAGGACCGAGGTTTGCCACACTGTCATATACTTTTATAGTTTGAAATCAACATCCAACCAGATGAAATCAATAAAGTCATTTCTGCCGAATACAAATTATTACTAAATCAAAATGTCGATCCTTTGCTATTTTATATTGTGTGTAAAAATATGATCCACGGGCCTTCTGTCGTAAGCACTGATAATGCAGTTTATTTTCCACAAGTGTTTTATAATAGTCTTTATCCATCTTGATTACCAATTCATACATTACAATTAAAAATTTTATGTCTAATGGTGCTTTTACGTAATCTTCAACCGCCTAATAAGTGCGATTATAACTAGATTAATAATTACTGCTATGCGTGAAAAAATCATTGAAGAAATAATGCTCAACCACATACATACAAGAATCTTATCGATAAAAAAATAAAACATTAATTTTTAGTTTAAATTATCTTTACTAATGGAGGGCGGGCGAATACTGTATTACCTAAGGCATTTAATTTGAAAATAATACGGCCAGACAATTGTACTTGTAAGTGTGCATTATTATTATTCTTAGGGGACTGTAATTCTTAGACATTTCACAACAAAAATAAACCATTAAATTGAATTATTTAATTATTTTTATAAGACAATATTTCAGTTATCCTGATTTGATCTCAATACTTGACTATCGGAGGACGGTAGACGTGGACACACCTGCGGCAGGTATCTCACCTGGTCGCTGACCTCAAGTCCTTGGCCTACTTCTTCACAATCCTCCGCATCCTGTCCATCTTCTGCTCTCCTTGTTATCCTTCTTCCTCGGCGGCTCTCTCCTTCGAGGGCATGGAATGGTACCAGAAATACTTGGCAATGTTTCTAGATCCCGCCTGATGTTTATCCTATCCTTGGTCGCCTTCCCAAGGGGCCAAACACCTCGTTTGTTCTCTAATATAATTACATTCGACATTTTGAAATAACACTCACCTGTTTTTTGTTTTTTTTTATTCCGAAATTGATGAAGTATTGTTTCAATTCCATTTAGAATAATTTAAAGGTTGCTAACCGTAACAACTTCAAAGAAATCCTCTTGTATTACATTTTTAAAATTAATAAAGATATGCGTATCAAATTGCTGATGTCTTGAATTTTCAGTATTTTTTCTGATGATGAAAGTTCAACATTCGAAACTAGTCTTGTAATAAAAATATTCCAATAGAAGTGACAAACAATTCACCAATCCTAATTATATTGATCCATCTTTACCATCATGGTGTACCATCGGATGTACTTGGATTTGTCACTACGTGACTTTACTTTTACTTCCCTGATTACATTATTCAACTTGAAGAATCTAGAATATTCTTATAGGCTTGACTCACCACCGTTTAATAGACACTTGTAAACCAACATTTACGACTAGAAAGCTAAGCAAAAAATTTCTTTCTAATAAGTAAGGCTATGAATCATATGCATTGGCATATTCCTCCTAGCCAACTAAACTAGCAATATCTAATGCCATCAAAATGTATATGTTTTGAAGCATTTTGAATCAATTTGAGTTATTATTATTTTGCAAATTTATGCATAGTTTGCTAAAAATACATATTTTGAACTGTAATGTTTTACATATTTTTCCACATTATGGCATATTTTGCCACTAATACACATTTTGAACAGTAATAGCATATTTATCTACATATCCGACATATCAGCAAAAACCGAATGCCGAAAATCCATCTTGCAAAGAGAAAAGATTTTGCTGAAAAGAATGTACCTGAGTTCCCAATTGAGACTTTTATGTGTGATAGAGACGTGTTATAATGTCTTTGTTTAGACAATGTATCAACTACAGCATGTTTTTAGTAACGCAGCACATAAAAAAACAGCTAAGCACAAATAAAACAAACGTAAGATATCAAAATTAGAAAAAAAAAAAAATTGTCACATAAACAGCAACTTCTGAAAATTCTGGTTTCGATACTGATTACCAGCTGACATATCCTCCATACGTGTTTTCTTTTTTCCGTCCTGTATTTTTGTTTTTAATAGTCTCCTTCAAATTGTTCCCCTTTTCAACAAAATGAGTTACTTAAACTTTAATCAGTATTTAAGTGTAAGCACGTGTAGCAATTTTTTTATTCTTCCAAATAATGTCGATAGTTGCATATTTTAGGAATTTAACTGCATATTTTACCCTATATGTTTGCATATATTATGAGCATATATTTCAGTTTTGATTGTTTATAATTCATAGCCCTACTAATAAGACTTTTCTTTATTTTACTAACTAGTATTTAAAAAAAAAAAACTTTATAGACATAATAAAATAAAATATTTCGTCCCTGTTTTTAAAAAATAATTATATTATTGATAAACTAGCTAATGCATACACAATATTCATAATTATACTACTTTAAATGATAGGTAAAATAGTAAATATTAGGCTGCCCAAACTTGTAAAAATGATATAGAAATATTTTTTATTATGAAAAAGCATTTTAAATTAAGAGTTTTTGTTTTTGGTTTATTTTAATGTTGTATCCAAACTTCTGGCCTGCATTGAAAATAACAGGAACTGAAATAAAGAAAGTAATACTAATAATAATTATTAGGTCCTTCGTATTATTAACCTTTAGATAGTCAGCTGTTTTGTCCTACAGGTTACCAACCTATTCTAGCCAGAACAGGAAGGTCCGAGATTTAATTCGCTATAAAATAGTCTAGGCTAGATTCGAACCGGTACAACTGAGGTCAACAGAATTATTTAAATGATCAGCTGTTTTATTAGGATCATTATTACATAATTATTGGGAGAACTATTAAAAAAAAAAAAAAAAAACGTATTGAATAGTGAATCTATTCACCTTTTTTAAAACGTTCCAGGATGTAATATATAGACAAGCGATTTTCGGATTCATACTATTATTACTATCATATATACTTATATTATATCTATTAGGTACTATTTCTAGATATTTAAACTATTTTCGACATACTTCTCAGCTAGCGATCTCAATCTGAAGATGAGAATATTAATTTATTAGCGTCTATTTCGCTCCACTCTCCTCTAAAAAGGTTGGCTCATGTCCGTTCCAACACTGCCAACATTCTCATGCCGTTCCAAAAAACATTTTTTAAACAGAAAAAAAATCTTACGGATCCTTTTACGAAAACAGGAAAAAAAGTAAAAAGTAAAACAATAAAATAATAAACACGAAGGTATATTAGGTAATGAACTAGACGAACTTTACTAGTGAAAGGGGTTGATTTTGATTTTTAAAAATCAGATTTTTTTTCTCGATTTTTTTATATATATATTTTAGTATTTTTAGTTTAATAGATAATTAGTAATTATTAGTGATATTGATAACTTACTATTTTTTACTCAAATTTAAAAAAAAAAAACTAGTAATGAATTTTAAATATTTGTCTGCATTTAACTATGTTGTGTATAGTTAAATTTTTTTTTATATGTAACCTCATATATCCTAATATACATCAAGTAAATGTGTTCATAAGGATTACAATAACAAGTTAAAACTTAAAACTTCAAGTCAAAACTTGAACTTCAATAATAATTCTACGCTATAAGGTCTCTAGGCCATCTTCTTTTTAGATGCCTCGGAGGATTATCGGGAATAGAGTGGGAAGGAGGAAGAGAAGCTAGTGGATTTGAGGGGTTATGGAGCTTACTATGGAAGGATAGGTATCTGGTTTGGGCTAAATCAGCAACATATGGAACATTAAGATCTTTATGGACAACTTTATTGGTGACAAAATAATGAGCATTGAGGATTTTTCGAAGGATTTTGGAGTGTAAGGATTGAATACTAGATGAATTGGGTGGTTTAGTGGAGCCTCAAAGCTCAACTCCGTACGTACAAATAGGTCTAATCACAATCATGTATATGAGTCTTTTGTAATTAATTGGGAGCTTTAAACGTTTGTCTAATAAATGTTGAAGTAGTCTGTAACGACGGGCAGTTTCTTGTCGTTTTAGTCTTGATTAAAAAATTAAATAATAGAAATCCATAACAATATAAGTCTTTATTTATTTGTTTAAATTTATATATATATATATATATATATATATATATATATATATATATATATATATATATATATATATATATATATATATATATAAGAATGGTGAGAACTCGAAATAGGCTAGGGGTAAAAATAACTTTCTAACCAACTGCCATAACTTCCGCCTGCCAGAGCATAGCTATCAAACTTTATCACCGGGCTTCAGCTATCAACTGACTAACAACTTCCAGGAGCAAAGAATTATCAACTCTTAAACCCGGTCTCTCAGCCAAGGCCGTAACTCCAAGAACCCCACTGCAATCTTCTGCAGGATATGAAAGTTGGGTCAATTTCCGATACCGGCAATCTGATTCCGATTCCATCACCTGCTAAATTAGAAAGGGCATTCCAACCGGTAGTCCGTGGACCGAGGAATGTTTGAAGGTTGAGAATACTGAGAGCAAAAGTTTTGATTAACATAACATATAAATTGATGGAAGTTCCTGAACACTGTAACAGTGTGGTCAAATAGTAACTTGTCCAGTCAATGAGTGATGAAATAAGGGCAGGAGAGTGCATGGAGTACATTTCCTTCTCAGCTTCCTTAGGAGTAGTTAAAAGGTTAACACTAAAAGTCTCCGCTCCTGGGGGGTACACTTACCGTGGAGGGAGAGGAGAAGGTCACAAATTTGGGTTTTCGATTATACCTCGAAAACACTGGACTCTAAAAATATAGTACAAATCAAAATTAAAGCTAATTTAATTTCCTATAAAATTGATTATATAAATATACGTATATCTCTAACTTCAAAGGGTTTTCGAGATACACGTTATTACAAATCGCAAATTATAAAAAAAAGAATAGTTTTTACCTCAGTGTTTGTCAAAAAATTTGCTACAAGTGCGAGAAAGGTACATATGAAATTAAAATAAATTTAATGCTCTACAACTTTGATTTTGACATTTTTTTCTGAGAAACTATCGTGGAAGGCACTAGAAGCAAATGTTTGACAAAATGTGATGTAAAAATTATTTTTTTCAAACTCTGTTTTCAGGAGGAACAGGGAACAGGGAAACACTCATAGAGAAAAAGTTTTTCTTCTATGAACTTTTTTATTTTTTATAAAACATGTTTTTGTTGATTTCTTATATGATATTTGTAAATTAATATATTAAATAGGATATTTATCTTAAGGCCGATCCACACGCACCGACTTGTCTGCACAAATGTTTGCGAACACAAGACTGTGGTATGAAAATATGTTTACACGCGCAGTTTTCAACACAAATCTTTTTCAAATCAGTCAGAAAATAATTATGGAGGAAGTTTTGTTGTGGTCGCTTTTTACATTGTGTCTTTCTAGAAAAAAAACGAAATAAAGGTAAAATAATTAAATCTAAGCTACGTTCAATTTGGTCTAGATATTGGTTACTAAAAACAGAACAATTGTCTCATGTAAAATTACTTCGTGAATTGCGTAGTGAACCTGAGGACTGGTAAAATTACTTGACATTGAAACATACAATAATTTATTAAGATTAGTAACTCCTCTAATAAAAAAACAAAACTCGTGCATGAGAAAATAAACTCGGTTAAAAATTCATTAGAACATTGACGAAGGTCTGCCATCACGGTGTGTGTAGTCAGTGCGATGCACGAAAACAACAGAAAATGACTGAGGTTTGAAGCGAAGTTTGAACTGTCGTAAGTCCACACGCAACGACTTGTCTGTGGTCTGTGCTAATATTTCTGCTCTTTTCCTCAAACCTCAAACCACCACTCACTCTAATGTCTGTACAGTCCTCAGTTCTCCGGTCCACACGCACCCACTTGTCTGTGCAAACCTGGTTTGCGCAAACATTTGTGCAGACAAGTCGGTGCGTGTGGACCGGCCTTTAAGTTGCTGATATTTTAAATGTTAATAATAATGATATTCAACCTTCTAGGAATATATTCAAATTGATACAATAAAAGTTGAAAATAGTTCTAAAATCAATTAGGTACTTAAATCAGGTAAAAAAATAAGAAAAATCCTATCATAACTTTTACAATTGAAGAGCTTGTTAGTGAAAAGATTCAAGCGCTCACTGAAGTCCCAATAAATTTATTTTTATTCCATGGCTAAAGGTGAAAAGGTTGTCACATAAGGAATGATGACGGTCGTGACATTTCAATCGCCTACTATCAGAAATGCTGGCAGGGTTTCTTATCAGAAAATGGGGACTTAACTACAAGCCACATCACATAGATAACAGCCTTTCATTTCCTTCAAGGTTCTTGACATATCTCCAAGAACTGTGTCACTAAATAAAATAAAATTCCTGATTTTTTTTATCACTTTCACTCCAAGGAATCGAGGGAATCACTAAATATGGCCTACATTAACAGTTTTAGTTTTAAAATTAATTCATCCATATTTAAAACTATAAGAAAAAAACCCATCAAGTAAATGTACAATGTAGAGGATTTTCCCCAGTTAAAGGGTTAAGGGGAGTATCCCAGGAGGGTTTCACGACCTGGAAGTCGATACACAGCTAAAACAACAGAATATAAATTATCTACCTCCAGTTGGATTCGAACCCTCGGACAGGCTAGCATGTAGTCCTTGCACAAAGAACTACCACGCCTCCACATTATATAAATCTTAATTATTTACGTAAACATTGGTTTATATTTTTATAAATATATTTTTAATTTAATATTACAATCCATATTCCACTAATCCCTGTTGAACAGATCCGCTACCTAGGACTCCACTTGGACAAACGTCTAACTTGGAATCCACATACAAGACTAAAACGACAAGAAACTGCTCGTCGTTACAGACTACTTCAACATTTACTAGACAAACGTTCTAAGCTTCCAATAAATTACAAAAGACTCATTTACATGACTGTGATAAGACCTATTTGGACATACGGAGTAGAGCTTTGGGGCTCCACTAAACCATCCAATTCATCTAGTATCCAATCCTTACAATCCAAAATCCTTCGTAAAATCCTCAATGCTCCTTATTTTGTGACCAATAAACTTATCCATAAAGATCTTAATGTTCCATATGTTGCTGATTTAGCCCAAACCAGATACCTATCCTTCCATAGTAAGCTCCATAACCACTCAAATCCACTAGTCTCCCAACTTGCTTCCCTCTCCATTCCCGATAATCCTCCGAGGCGTCTGAAAATAAGATGGCCTAGAGACCTTTTAGTGTAGATATTATTGAAGTGCTACTAGTGAGTAGTTCTTCACAAGTTATTTACATGCCAATGAATTCACTATCAACACATTTACTTAATGTATATTGTTTTGTACAGTTGTAAATATCAATAAATGAGAAAAAAAAAAAAAAAAAATATTACAATCGGTAGTAAATAAAGAATGAATGGCTTTTTTTATTGTTCCTTATTTCCTATCGACGTTAAACTTGTTAATAACTAAACACAACAACAAAAACAAAATAGATGGACAAACAATAAACGGCGAATAAGTCTATCCATAATCTACTGATTCTGATATGGAAAATGTCTTCAAACAGAAATTGCAAATAATTTGATCAGTTTACAATTTTATTTATTCTTCTAAACTATCATGTGTTCTTTAACTTTATACGTAAATTAACTAAGTTCCAAAAATATAAAATGTCGAGGTCTGAGTTTTTATGCTTGTATCAGTCAAGGGAAAAAATTAGTACGAAAAAAAAAAAAAATTCTCTCTAACTCAGAAATACAATAAATAGATCATGGATAGGATTATCTATAATATACTGCTTCTGATAAGGAAACTATTGTCAACTTTTCGAACCGAGCAAAACTAACAGACCTAGAGTGTCAAAAAAAGTACAAACACTTAAAAAATGTAGGTGAAACATTCTTGAAGGTTTATGATGTAGGATTGGAGTGTCTGGGAGACATTTTAAAATTAAAAGCATCATATTACCTAAATTAATAATTAAATAAAATTAACAATTAATGATTATTCGGTATAAAAAAGAGAAAATAGGGTTTTGACTGGATACAGCTGAGTGACAAATGATATAAAATAGGGAGGTTTTATCAACAGAATAAAAATTAATTTGAAAAAAAAAAATTTGTTTTTAAAACATCATAAAATGTACTATTTTAAATTTATGATTCTCCCAAGCCTAAAGCGACAAGAAACTGCTCGTCATTACAGGCTACTTCAACATTTACTATACAAACGATCAAAGCTACCAATTCATTACAAAAGACTTATTTACATGACTGTGATTAGACCTATTTGGACGTACGGAGTTGAGCTTTGGGCACTACTAAACTATCCAATTCATCTCGTATCCAATCCTTACAATCCAAAATCCTTCGAAAAATCCCAAATGCCCCTTACTTCGTCACAAACAAACTTATCCACAAAGATCTTGATATACCTTACGTTTCTGACTTAGCACAAACCAGATACCTATCCTTTCATAGCAAACCCCACAACCATTCAAATCCATTAGTATCACAACTTCCTTCTCACTCAATTCCAGATAATCCTCCCAGGCGCCTGAAAAGATGGCCTCGGGACCTTCTAATAAGTACTTCATTAAATAGAACCTCTATAAGTGCTATCAATGGGTAGATGCTTTAAAAACAAGTGACATGTGATTTTTTTCATTATCATCATATTTACTTGATGTATTATATTTGTATATACACTTGTAAATTTCAATAAATAAAAAAAATAAAAAAATTGTGTAGTTAAGTACACAACTCTACGAAAACAATAACAAAATATAAATATATATATATATATATATATATATATATATATATATATATATATATATATATATATATATATATATTTTTTTGAAGTAATGATCCAATCATGTATGCAAGGTTGATCTTTTATTAATAATTACTCTTTAATTAAATTATTGATACTTCATAGTCTCATCCTACATTATAAAAAATTGGTGCTCCTAAAATATATTTATCAAGTACAGGAGTAATGTAGCCTTTGCATAAACTAATTTATCAGCTTAGCCTTGGGATATAAATAAACCTTAACGAAGTGAGAAAAAAAAAACAGCACAAGAATCGTAAATTGACCGACAAAACTAACTAAATGCTACCGTTGACAGACACTTAACAATTCGGCGAGTTAAATATTCTCTTTAAAATTTTTATATTTAAGAGAGGTATTAACCATAATAAATTTCGTATTTAATTCAAATTCTATTTACGTAAACGTCCTTAAAATTTTAAAGTGCAACATAATACAAAAATAGCAGGAGAGCAATTTTTATCCTCTCAATCTCAATATCACAGTGGAAACTTTTTTGAACCTTTGAGCTCTGAACAATTACATGATATTAATAATAATAATAAGATCACTTACAAATAAATGGTACTTGTGTCCACCACTCACCTGAAACATAAGAAAAATAAAATATATTAAAAAATAAAATAAAAACAATTTTTGATATTAAAAAACATTGTAGACTAGCTCATTTGTGACAAAAAAACAAGGTTAACGTGTGTCATCGTATTAATATTCAAATATTTGTAGATAACTCTTTAGTTTATAATTTAAACATTATCTCTTTTTAGTCACCCACAATTTTTCAATAAAATAGATTGAAACTCACAAAAAATTAGATAAAAACAAGCTAGAAATTATCTAACATAACCGGCGTACTTAGTTGCTTAGATATTTAGTATATAAATATAAATATAATAATAAAGGTATATATCAAAATATTAACATCAAAAATAAGAGTATATTTTTTTATGATAATATGTTTCAATTCTATTACATGAGGATCCACTTTTGTTATACATTGGAAGTGATAATCTATAGATTTTCCGTAGTTGATCCAAATTTATCTCCAATTTAAAATCTTGAAAATTTCAAAACATTCTAACGATGTTAATGTAATCTTTATTTTATTTGTATATTTTACAATAAGAAAAGGAGGAACAAACTTTAATATAAATAACTAGTTAAAGAAATTTAAATCACACAAGCAGGAAAGCTTTAAAAAAAAAAAAAAATAGGATTTCCCTTACAATATATATTTATATCCATGGATGTTTACACAAGATAGAACCTAAATATATCTTATACTAAATCCCCTATTTCCTATGATTATAACACTGAATCAGAATAACTTATCAGGTAACAAGAAAATATAATATAAAATTATTTTATTTTAAAATCATAAGAACTCTGATGATTCGTAATTTGAAGTGATAACAAATTTAGGACTAAAATCTGCATATAAATCAAATTTTACCTTGTTAACAAAAGAAAATGTTCTATACATCGAACACGATTTCATAAAAGAATTTTTAAATCGTAGTTGCAATGAAAAAGGTCCATAATTTCAATTTCATGAGAAAGGGCGATAGTTCAATTAAAAAAAAAAAAAGAAGTCTACACTGATTTACAGATACATAATGGATGTCTCTGTCTTAATCAACTCGAAAATGGTATGAAACGTTTTTTATTATTTATATAAAAATGGATCTATGAAATTCTATAACTGAAAAAATATTTTTTTTATTGAGTTATATTATGATTTTATTTTTGAACACTCGAAAATTCGAAGAGGCAAAGCTGAATATTTTTTTTTTTTTTTCACACCAGCAGTAACCCTATTAGAAAGGAATTTATTTATTCCAGTACACACCATACTTAAACGTACATAATGAACATGCAATCTTTGTTTTGATTAAATGGAAACATCTTATACGACATACAAAATCGATAGTGGTTTGTTTTGATGACAGGTCGATTCTTAACTAAACCAGTTTCGAACCGGCTCACCTTCATAAGTGAACTTGATTTTTTTTTTTAAATAGTTTAGTTCAGGTCTACGGAGCTTTTGAACACCAAAAATTAAAAATTCCCCTTAATACTGATGATCTCTGAAGAGAGCACAACTACACTAAATGAAAATTTGAGCAAGTAAAACAAACAAGTCTACAATTAATCCTTTTCGATTTGCCTTCTTAGAAATGATGATGAATGTCTAACATTTGAAACTAGTTTTCAAATAAAAAGAACTACAATTGATGTAGCAATTAAATTAAGTCCTAAATCTAGGAGAATTTTAAATAAGAATCAAATAATATTAATAATAATATATATTTACTAAAATTACAAAAAAAAGTCTTCTTCAAATATTATTATGAGATGTGAAGTACCTCTGAGAAAAATGTGCTAAAACCCAACTCCCGTACTCCATCAAAAATCGATTAATTTATTTTGAGTTATTTGAGGCATGGATCAACTAAGACCCTTCTGAGACACACCTAACCTCTGTAAAATGGGTAGCCTTGTGGGAAAACCTGGCGGTTGAGCTTACTTTCGGCAAACCTGATTTCACTCAAGACAGCCTGGAATCGGCACTCAACCTAAAAACCTTCCTTACTTAAAGTACTTTTATTTTCAAAGAATATAAACAACAGACAAGGAATTTGGATAACAGCAGTTTGCTGAAGTTTATTGCACACAATAAAGATAAGATTGCTTCGCAATCTTCTTATCAATACGGCGCCAAAAACCAAAGGCGTATATAATATAAAGCAAAATTTAAAGTTAATTTTCAAATCAAAAATATTATGTGGAACAACGATTTAACTGCAAAATCGAGTGAAAAATATTACTATCAAGGGGAGGACACACTCAGTCTCTCACGGATCTTGTTGGCAATTTTTTTGGAGGTTCCTGGTCAAAATATATATATATATTTTTTTTTTATTTTTTTTTTTTTTTTTTTTATTGATATCTATATATATACATACGTTTCCTGAGTTTTGAGGGTGTTGAGATGGAATTCTAGGGCTAAAAGAATTTTCTATCACATTTTACAGTGTAAAAGCTAAAATTTTTCAAGTGAAGTATATTCAATATAATTTTTTCACAAGAACCGATATCGGATTCGAATTCAGCATTTAAGAGAACCCTTAAATACGAAATTTCATCCAAATAGAAAAATAAAAGTTTGTAAGCTTCAAAGTTTGCCTGACCAAATGGTAGGCAACTTTTGTTTAAATTGATAAAAACGTGAATTACGCTTAGACGGTTTTACGTATCAACTTTATTTTTTTACACAAAATATAGGGTGGTAATTAGCTTGAAATGTATTTGGTTTCATCATCCTATCTGGTTTCAAACTCAAGTTAAAAATAAAAATGTTTTTCGGATTTTCCAATTTTTTTAATAGGTTTTTGTTCATCGAATTTTACATTTATATACATCAAAAGAAAGCTGAGACCTTCCTCTTTCCAGCGATACCAACCAGTGAATTGCATGACAAAGTAATGACGATTTAAAGGTATGTAACCAATAATCGGTTTTAAAATTTCATTTTCCTGGAAGAGGGTGAAAAAAATGATATTTTTTGATTTTGTTGAATAACCGTTTTTTAATGTTTTTGAGGGTGCTGAATTAGAATCTGACCTCAATTTTTGTGTGAAAAAAATCTATAGAGGTAGTTTGCTTGAAAAACTAATCATTTTTTAGAATTTAATTAACCTAAACCAAAATCTATGGAGCGACTGTATTTTTCCTTTAATTCGCAATCAAAACTGAAAATCTTGGTGCAAGAATCATGTCGATATCATTTTTTAAACTCGAGATAAAGAATAAATTAGTTTAATGTTATTTTATTTTTTTCTCGGCTTCTAGGGCCCATTGGTCGGAACGGCAAAATATGTGTCTAATATTTTTTGACCAGGAACCTCCAAAAAAATTGCCAACAAGATCCGTGAGAGACTGAGTGTGTCTTCCCCTTGTATGATTAATACGTAAGAAGTACTCCCAAAATCTTTATAGATCGCTAAAAACAGCTGAAATGTAATCCATCAAATCAACTAACTCCCTTCTCACGGAAAATTTTATTTTTTACAGTTGCGTCTTTGTTCCACCGGATGAGTGATATAATAACAAAGAGCATTAACAAGCTTAATATAAATACGGGACGAAAATTATGATTTATAATAAATAAATAGATACATTTTTTTAATTTTTTAATTTTTTATGGTTAACCTAACTAACCGAAAGAATTTTACTAACTTAAATATTTAGGTGTACCACGAGAAACCGCCCTTATTTACGTGATGGATGATAATAAAGTCATTGGAAACAATAGGCAATATCGTGTGACATTCCACGCTCCACGCCTCCGTGATCTATGAAGGTCTGTCAGCGTCACGCAACGTAACCTGGGTCACCTTCAGATCACATACATGAGCAATGTACAATTAAAACCTTTTTTTTTTAATACTATCTTTCTGAAGTGAAAAGCAATGCTTATAAAAGGACATGATTTATGAATCATAAAAAATATATATACAATCATAAAAAAAAAATTATTTAAAAATGATTATATACATTTTTTTCCCATAAAAATCATTCATGGATTTATGATTTCCCATGAGACAATTTTAGAAATGGAACGAAAGTATAATAGAATAAATTATAGAAACGAATTTAATAGTATTTCTGGAATAGTTCAAGTCAATCGATGACAACTGTCCTTAAGGTTTACCTTCGCCTAACGACATAATTTTTTCTTTTTTAGAAATTGCAGTATCTGCGTCGCTAAATACATGGGAAAAACTGAAAGATCAGGAAGTCAGATATTACATGTACACATAAGGGCATACAATAAGAAGAATTACTTCTTTCAAAAATTACATCCAATGGAAATAACCATAAGTTCAGCTAAGATTCTGGGGTGAAACTAATACATGGCATAAAAAAAGTCTAAAATTAAAAATTTACTTAAATTTGTTTAAAATCGACTTAAATAACCAACATAATATTAGTTATCTGTTCCTCATGGATTTGTAGTTAATTGGAAGTTTAGAAGGGTTTTCTTGTAAATGTGATCGGACGAGTAGTTTTTTATTTGAACATTGTATGAATATTAATTAGACAGATATACAGATGAATGTGGCTTGGCTTATTTTTCATAAATTGTATCAGGATTGTTTTTGGCTTATTACAGCTAGTAAATAATTTTATTATTTTTATGTACAAGCTATTAAACAATGTCTTTGGAAATCTAAATAAACTTCTTTAATTATCTATACTATTATATAAAGGGATAATATATTTTTCGTTTGTGATCACTAACCACGAAAACTACTGAACCAATCTGTACCAAATTTTAACCACATCAAATAGATAGTTCAAGGAAGGTTTAGTAATAATAAAATTTAAAGATTTTGAATAATATTGCCATAAAAAAGCGATATGCGGTGCGCATTGGTGTGATAATCTACCGATAGGTGGCGAGCACCATTCAAGAAAGGTTACAAAGGTACGGTGTTATATAGAGCTGGAAATTTATGATGAATTTTATTTATTTTCAATTTAATTGTTAGTAAAAAGGCTATAAAAATATGGAGCGATATGTGGATGTGCAGTTTAAAAATCTGTAACAGAGTTTGCGATGGTAAAACTATCAAACCCACAACCAAATTTTAACCACAACGTCTTCAGAGCTCTAGGAAGGTTTATAACAATAAATTTTACTGTAAAAGTTAGTAGATTTTTTGTTTTGAATGCCAGAAACGAGGTTTGCCAAACTATAGACTGATTGATAAAATTATTTCTACCAAATTGGATATCTAATTATGCATTTTCGTACTCTTCAAACGCCTAATCAATACTATTTTATCCAAGTTAAAAATTAATGCCATGAGTAAAAATATCTTTGAAGAGATAATGCTAAATTTCATAATTCAATAAGAGATTTTTATTAAACAAATGAAATTCAATTATTAGTTAGAATAATCCAAGTTCTTAATTTATGAGAGCGGGCGAAGCCGCGACGGGGTATGCTAGTATAATTAAAAAGTTTATTAATAGATAGTTATCAGATGAATAGACAGCAACAATAATATAAATAGTTAACTAAGGAAGGAGCATGTACCTTGACATGGATTCACGTTCCTAAACTAATTTGTCCTAATTCTAATATTTCCAAGACCTTCACAAGATCAAGATGGGGAGCAATGCCTTATGGATATATGTTTAAAAGATTGCTACAGCAGAGAGCAGGAGGGATACAGGAGGCATTGTGTAATCCAAGATCCTGGGCAGGGCAGGAAGTCCCAGTCACCAACGGGCTCATGTCAGTCTGGGACCGGAAGATGCAGTCGGGATAGGTGGCTTGTTCCAAAGTAACCGGTGATTTAACGAAAATTGGTAAATTACTTATTTGGTAACATTAAATTTAACCAGTTATTTGAAATCGATCAACCAAAGAGTGACACTTTTTTCCAAGCATCCATGATCTATGAATGTATATATTTCCGATATAGTTTAAACTTGAAATTGTTCACATTTCTTCAGCGAGAGACGAAAGAAATCTCTCATTTTTGTAACTGATTTTTTTTCAACCTGAATAGTATCAATAATAACTGTTAAGGTACAACAGGCTGAAATAACGGATCTATAACTAGACCGTTTCTACTACAAACCTGTAACGAAATCACTAATTATATTATATTTTCTAGTCCGTAAATTATGGGAGGGGGGATGCTCCTATAAATTAATGTAATAAAATGTATTAAAATCTAAATATTTTAAAATATATTGTTATAAAAAAGTGATAAATATGTGGTGCGCAGTGAAGTTTGATAATCAACTGATATGTGGCGAGCACCATTCGAGAGATGTTACAAAGATACAGTCTTATATAGAGCTAGAAATTCATAATAAAATTTGCTTATTATAAATTCAATTGCTATAAATATATGGAGCGACTAGTGGGTCCAAGTGCATTTTAAAAATTGACCGATATGTGGCATTCTGCAACAGAGTTTGCAATGGTAAAACAATTAAAGTCATCTGTACCAAATTTTAGCTACATCATCACAATTCTCGAAAGGTTTTACTATAATATTAATTAAAATGCATAGTCTTGAGTATGAGAAACGAGGTAGGCCAAACTGTCATATACTTTTATGGTTAGAAATTAAAATCCAACCAGATGGATCGATCAAATTATTTATGTCACATTGGATATCTAATTATGCTTTAAACGTACTCTTAAAACACCTAAAGAATTATGAGTTGCGTAAGTAATGATTGAGTGTAGAAATAAATTGTGGGGATATCAATTTTATAAATCTATACTTAAAACGATCGAATCTATAAATAGATACAATAAAAAGAAATCTCTTGAGATGAGATACTCCTCCGAACTAGAACAGACAAACCGCAACCCCATTACGGACATGTGTGGCGGTATACGGCAGGTGTGACGTGTAGTGAAACGGTACCTGGTTTCCTCTCATCGCTAAAAGGATTCTACCTGGTTCCGACCAGGTACCTAGAGTTCTCTATGTACCACAGAACTATTCCAATACAGAGAACTGAAATATAATGAATTTTCTTAATAATTTTATACTAGCATCCCCAGTCGCGGCTTCGCTCGATGTCATAAGTAAACAACTTAGATAACTAACTTTTAAGTGAAGTTTTATTTGTTTATTGATCTTGTATGGAAGTTCGCAAATGAGCATTGTTTCTTCAATGCTATTTTCACGCGTAGCAGTAATTTTTAACCTGGTTAGAATTGCACTGATTAGGTATTTGAAGATTACGTAAAAGCATAATTAGACATCCAGTTTTAAATTTCACGTTGGTAATCCAGATGAAATGAAATGAAATGGAAAATAAACTTTATTCTGGACCATACTGTCCCCTAAGAATAACAATAATGCACAATTACAGGTACAATTGCCTGGTTGTATTATTTACAAACTAAATGCTTCAGTCATGAATTAAATCATGACAGATTTTGTTGACAGGAAAAAAAAAATAATAATAATAATTACATAAAATACAATCGTATATGAAAATATAAAATATTTACATCTTTGCGGAAGATCAAAGGGTTTTAGTCACTACTTTTCGGGGGAAAAGGTTATTCTCCTTCACTCTAAACCTCTGTACAAAGTAATATTAACTTATCTTTATCTTCTGATATTAAAATGAGAAATAAGAAAATAGTGAAGTGAAAATAACAAAAAATCAAAATATAAGAGACTAAATCAATGTTGAATTAATATTATATTCAATCAGAATTAATATAATGCTAAACCACCGGTAATGTTAACTTCTGATAAACCTTTTGATGCCAGGGAAGTGTAAATAACAAATTATAAATATATAAAAGACAGAATCCTTGTTGAAAGGTATGATGTTAATTCCTGCTATATTTTATCAAGGAAAATGGAAATAAGAGAATATGAAACCTGTGATACTTTCTCACATTTATTTTTAGATCGATGTTTTATTTAATTAATAATACAATCTGTCTCACTTTCAGGCAATAAGTAATATAGACAACAAAGAATCCATTCACAAAACATGTATAATCAAATTTTCTCACTTAAATAGATACAACAAATATAAATATATAAAACACCAAATCCATGTAGAAATTAATCTTCCCAACTTTTGTAACTTTTACACATTAGATAAGAGGAAATAAGGAAACATGAATTTATAAAACACTAAATCCATTATGAAACTCATGTTGTTAACTTCTGTTTCACCTATTTATATTTAAGAAGACTAAATATTAATATAACACAAAAAATAACACAAACCAAGTTGAAACTGTAGAAGTGATGGTTTACATGTGAGGTTATAGGAATGAACTATCGATAAATGAACACTCGAAGTGAAGCGTATAAAATTGGTTTTACATTGAGAAAAGTTTTCAGAACAATAATGTAGGCAATTATTTTAAATAAATCGTTACGAGTAACATATTAAAAAAACAACATTCGGTACGAAATGTCCGTTATTTGCAAAAACATGAACAAATAATTAAACAAATAAATAAAAACAAGCAGTTAGAAGAAGTTACAGCTAATTTCTCCATAGCTCCGCTGCTGGAAGCGGTAATTGCAGCCTAACCAGGGCAACGAAACCTGACCGAGTTTCCTCGCTCTGTCGCTCACACTCACTTAGTACGCTAACTCAGTAGGTTAATTAGAATCGATTTATACATCGTAATAAATCGAGTTTATATTAGCATAATGTTCATAATTTAACACTTTCTCCAATTACGCGTGAATAAATTAATTTGTAATCGAACCCTTGAATTTATAAGATATGGCTATGTTCAACACAAATCGTACACCAATAATAAGGACATAAGGAATTTAAAAAGCTATCAAGATTTAAGAAAACGTAGTAGTAATACCAACATAAATTTGAGTTGGCATTACTTGTAGATATCTTTCTAGCCCTAAAGGCTAAATTCAGAAGACTAATAAGGTTGTGAACAGGGTTTGAAATCGATAATTAAAAAAAATAATAATAAAAATCAAATCCGATCAAGATTTTTATCAGGAATTTTTGTAGATCGATTTTTATTTTTAATCATAAGTGATAAAAATCAAATTCTGATCATTATTTTTACAATTAACAATAATAATAATTTTTGAGTAATGCCTTTCTAAATCAGAAAGTTGAATTTTCTCCATGGTAATATTATGGAAATAATTCAAAAAATAATATTGTATACAAACATATTAATCAATTTGTGTGCAAAAGGTGATTTTTATTTTCTGATCAAAAATTTTTTTATCGCAATTTAATCATTATTATTCATGCAATAACGTATCACTCAGTGCGTGATCATAATTTTTAATCAAATCGATAAACATCAAAGATCAATTGAAATTTTTATTTATAATGATTTTTAAATTAAAAATCAATTATAATAATTATTATATGATTTTTTGGAAAAAATAATTATTGATTTCAAACCCTGGTTGTGATTATTTAAATAATAAGAACATAAACTCAGAAACGAAACAAAACATAGTGTACGCCAGACAGCTATTGACATCCTCAAGCAATATTCATATTATAATTACAGAAAAAATAGTCCAATAAAGTTGAAATTTACAGTTATTTTTATTTAGTTACTATACTCTAAGCTAAACATGAAAGCTTACACCAAACATTATTCCTGCAATGTATTCTACAAGTGACAATAACTAATGTAAAATGTAATGTAATGTAAAATAAAAAAACTAAGAATATCTTTTAAAATAAGGATCAAACTGAGAAAATACTACACATAGTATAGTAGTAAAATTAGAGTTTCCCGAAGAAAAAACTGCTGAACTTTTATTCTCAACGGATTTTTATATTTTTTGGGGTACTGAATCCGAATTTGAAGTTTGCTATTACGGCAAACGTTTCATACAAAAAATATCAAAAATATCGGTTATTTTCGTTGTTTACCTATAACAGGAAAACGAAGCTTTTTTCGAAGAAAGTCTTTAAATATTAATTGTAGCTGGAATTATTACCAACGAATTGAAAAAAACTACTTCGAAATCGGACCATTTACTTCCAAGATACGGTCCTCGGAAAAAGGGTAGAAATTGGCCAACTGCCGGTCAGTCCCACTTCTAAAAACATGTTTGTCGTACTTTTTTGTCCTATTACTCCGAAACTATTCGTCCGACTCAACATTTCTTATTTTTAGACTCTATATATGAAGTTTTAATCAGGTCTCTTGAAATACACATCCCAGAACGCTAAAAATCCCGTAGCTTTATGAAATCCAAGTTTTTTTGGAATATTTTTTAGACCGGGAGGTGGCTAATTTCTACCCTTTTTCCAAAGACCATATCTTCGCGGTAAATGGACCGATTTCGTAGTAGTTTTATTCATTTCGTAGGTAATAATTCGAGCTAAAAATAATATTTTAATAATGAAAGACTTTCTTCGAAAAAAGCTTCGTTTTCCTGTTATAGGTAAAAAACCGAAAATAACCGATATTTTGGACGTTTTTTTTTTGCGATTTTGGGTATGAAACCGACGTTTGCCGTGGTAGCAAAATTCAGATTCGGATTCAGCACCCCCAAAAACATAAAGATCCGTTAAAAATAAAAGTTCGGAAGTTTTTTCTGAAAACGGACTTTTGGAGCCTCATTTTACTGGACTAACAGTTGGGTTTTAGGATTTAAATACATAAAATTCTTCTCGTATAATTACATATACAGACCAAACAGCTCTCAACACACATTACGGGCAAACAAAACATTTTTTCAAATTTGATTCCCCAAAAATTGTTCACCATGAAAAAAATTATTTTAAACGAAATATTAAAGAAATGATAACCATAGAAAAATTTAGGAATCGCGCAATAAACAAAATTGTTTTCATTTATTTGTTTATTGTAGAAGTGTCATTATTTAAATATTAAGTTAATCACAACAATTAAAAATTTAATGAATCTTGACTTGAGTAAACTGTTTTCATTTAGTTTTTAAATCGAAGTAAAAAAAAAAAATCTTAAATGTCGGAATTTAATTTTTATTTACACAAATTACTCCATTAAAATCCTTCTATCAAAATAAGTAATATCTTGTATAATCAAACACGAGCACAGCACGGCTCAAAGTTACATCGCCCGTTAAATTGCTCATCATTCCGCTAACAGGAAATGTCACGGCGGATTTGCTCCAATCTCGGGCCTGACTTGGCGGAAGAGAAGCAAATGACGGGAGTGCAACGCTATCTGAATTAGCGAATCGTAAGGGAACGATAGGAGGAAGCATAAACAGAACACAGCTGGAAGGAATGGTTTATTTAAAGGCACTTCTCCAGGATATAGAGGCCATCGGGGATGGGCCGAGATACTGGCGGGGAGCCAGGAGTAGAGGAAATGCAGGAGCCTATTCCACATTTCAACAACAAAGGAAAGATAAAACCAACTTGGCGATAAACACATACTGAATCCATTGAAGGGTCGTCAATCACAACAGTTAATGTTATCTGTACTATTATATAAAAGGACAAGCCAATTTTCGTTTATGATCACTAACCGCGAAAACTACCGAACCAATCTGTACCAAATTTTAACCTTACCATCTTCATATCTCAAGGAAGGTTCAGCAATAATAATTTAAAGAATTTCAATTATATTGCCATAAAAAAATGATAAATGTGTGGTCCAAGGTGAAGTTTCATAATCGAACGATAGGTGGCGAGCACCATTCGAGAGAGGTTACCAACTTGTACAGTGTTATAAAGAGTTAGAAATTGATGATAAAATTTCCTCTTTTTCAATTCAATAGTTATTAAAGCTATAAATATATGGAGCAACATAGGGACCCATTGCAGTTTATAAATCTACCAATATGTGGCCATTCTGCAACAGAGTTTGCAATGGTAAAACTATGAAACCCAACTGTACCAAATCACTCTTATAATTACTCTTCAAACACCTCATCAATGCAATTTTAACCAGGTTAAAAATTACGGCCATGGGTGAAAATATCGTTGAAGAAATAATGCTTAATTCCATACTTACAACTACAAGATTTTTATCGATAAACAAATGAAATTCAATTATTAGTTAGAATAATCGAAGTTCTTTATTTATGAGAGCGGGGGAAGCCGCAACTGGGTATGCTATTTATTTAAAATATTTTTAACTTATTCCGCCTGTAGGAAGGCATTTAGATTTTAACGAATTTAATCATGGACTTGATGCTTATAGGGAACATTCGTGGCGGACCCGCAGACTGAATTAACGAGTAACCTAAAGGGTAAAACGTCCTTTCTGCACTAATTGGAGAACATAAGGACGTTAAGCCCCAACAAGTAACAAAAAAAATGTAGATCTTCTTGTTCTAGGAACAGTGAATAATGCTGTAGTCGATAGTCCGACACATATGGGACCAGAGAAGTGCCGAATTACCGAAAATGTCGGTTACTGGGTCTAAAGAAAAAACACGAAAACAACTAACTATTGATTTTTATTATTTTATAACGCAATAAACATTTATAAAAATTTCAAATATAAAGGTGGCTACAGACGCAGAGGAAAACCCCCGAAGGCATGCCTCGAGGCGAACCAATATGTGTGTACGGAGAATTCTGTGAGGTCTGCAGGCAAACCTAAAAAATAATTTAGAAGAAAAAACTCAAATATCTGTAGCACTTGTGAATAGTGAATAGTGAATTCATAACTAAGTCCATTAGACACGAATAAAGAGACAAAAAATAACTTTCAATTATTTTAACTTCCGATAAACCTATAACCAAAAATTCACTAACACACTTAAAACACAAAATTCATTCATTTAACCGACTATTCACAAGACTTGAAAATTAATAGGAACATCGTAAAATCCATATGCATGTATCTACTAATTTAACATTTGGAATAAAATTAACCGTAAAAGTTTTCATAAACATTTAAATTTACAAAATTTTATCTTTCTATTTTTACTACAAATTGATGTTTACAACTATATACATACATTATATACAAGTACATTTGGGGATGATTTAAATCAATAAGATGTACTCACAAGTAGCACTTCCAAAAATTTTCTGCATTAGAAAGACTCTTAGCCATCTTCTTAGTATACGCCTCGGAAGATTATCGGAAATTTATTCCAAGTTGCAGGACTAGTGGATTTGATTTGAGTATGGAGTTTACTATGAAATGATAGTTATCTGGATTGGGCGAAATCAGCAACATATAAGACATCTAGACCGTTATGGATAAGTTTATTTATGACATAATAGGAAGCATTGAGAATTTTCCGAAGGATTTTGGATTGTAAGGATTGGGTACGAGAAGAACTGGAAGGTTTAGTGGAGCCCCAAAGCTCAACTTCGTTTTTCAAAATGGGTCTAATTACTGTCATGTAAAAAAGTCTTATTTATTGGGAGCTTTGAATGCTTGTCTAGTAAATGTTTGAGTGGTCAAATACCATAGCAGTCCCTTGTATTTTAAATTTGGTATCCCTATATTTATAAACTAAATTCAATATCACATGACTATATCATACGTGAAAATATATGTTTGTACATACAAAACTGGAAGATTTACATTAAATAAATCGAATACTAGTAAGAAAGGATAGGCAACATTCCTTTTAAGATAGTATCGTAAAACGGTTACTTTACCATAATCAGGCAAGACTTCTATTAGAACGAGACCATCAATAATTAATTAACAGGTGACGTAACTTGAATTACACTGTTTAATGCCAAAGGTATACCTAGAACTGTTAGACATTCCTTTGAGCCAACTGGAAAGGAGGTCAGTTGGTCTTCACCGTGTCTTCACCGCAAATTTCACTCGTTTCGCATCGACTGAGAAAAGTTAATAATACAGCTTAATATTATATAAATTTTTAAAAAATGTCAAATAAACAAACTCATTTTTTCCCTGACTGGGAAAGACAACAGATCATGTATATTTTTATCTATAATCTACTGCTTCAGATTGGTTTTCATTCAAACCAAATAGCTCCTAAACGATAGGTCCTAGCATCAAATGGTATACAAAAAAAATGTTCTCCATCAAATTTCTGACACCGACAAGTCGGTCCATCTCTATGAATAATACAAGCCAACTTTTTCCAATAAACAATTTCCTTCATAGCTATAGTTAAGAGAAATGTAGATGTAATTTATTATAGTATTAGGTCAAGATAATAACAACAGTGAAACAGTTGTTGTTTGCTAATACAAACATTAAGGCGCAAAGTCTAATCTAGATAAGACGGTTGGAATAATGTAAAGGTTATCAATGGTATAAGCGAATAATTGTCGTCGTTCCACAGCAGTGAGTAAAGGGGTCACAACGGATAATTTCTGCCCATTATAAATAATGTTCACATTTAATGCCCTTTAAATGCTTCTAGAATAAACCTATATTGTTAACTGTAAGAAATAAATTAAAATTTCAAGAGGGAAGAATTTAATACAATAATTATTATAAAACAAATTAATATTTTCTATAGTATTTATTTCAATGGCATGTCCAACACATTCAATGTTCAAAAATCTGTTTGCAAATGATACTGTTATCTAGTCAATATACATATTGTAGAGTGCATGAAATATGCGATTATTTTTTATTTGAGGGCTTCGTTAGGAGTGGCTAGAAGATAAATGTACTAAAAGTTCTCTCCCCTAGGTGGTGAGCTAACGGTGGGGAGGAAAGGAGAAGGTCCTATTTTCGGGTTTCTCGAATATATCTCGAAAACGGTAGACTCTAGAAAAATATGTTTCAAGTAAAACTAAAAACTAATTAAATTTTCTATAAAATTGTATATATACATATTTGTCGAACTTCCAACGGTTTTCGAGATATACGTTATTGAAAATCTATAATTTCCGCAAAAAAAATTTTCCCTCACTTTTTGTGATGAAAGTGTAGAAACATTTGCTTTTAGTGCCTTCCATGATCGTTTCTCGCAGAAGATTGATTGCCTGAAAGGTGTAAAAATAAATTGTTTTTAAACGAAGTTAGGCAAGTTGTTTTACGAATAGAAGTGGGTACAATGTCTGCTCAACAATATATTTGAAGAACTGAAATTTTTTTAAAGAAAATTTCCTTTCAAAAATTGAAGATATCAATTTGAAATACCTTGAACATCTCTAAAAATTCGTAAATTTTTTTCTATTAAATATCAATGAAGTATTTATGATGAAATAACTTCTTATTCTTTATTTCTTGTTCTTTATTATTTTTTGTTTGTATTTATGTTGTAATGTATATGTGAAATAATAGTCAAAACAAAAATTTAAAAAATTACATGCATATTATATACGTTTGAGTAGGGTGTGTACAGGAATAAATAAAATCCTTTCCAACAGGTTGCTGGAAGGAAAACAATTAAAAAAAAAATTGTTTGAACAGCAATTAACTTATACAGGGT
This sequence comes from Euschistus heros, assembly GCA_003667255.2. NCBI lineage: Eukaryota > Metazoa > Arthropoda > Insecta > Hemiptera > Pentatomidae > Euschistus > Euschistus heros. Next base: position 434,215 of record RCWM02000447.1, on the reverse strand, counting down.
GTTCGGAAGATCAGTGGCCAAAGAGGTATCTCGCGTAGAGAGGTTCATTTTGAACCTATTTAAGGTCACTTACCTATATAGAAAGTCCTACGGTTTTTTTTTTTTTTTTTTTTTTTTTTTTTTTTTTTATATGAAATTTTTAGAAAAAATGCCCAAAACCAAAGATTTATGCCTTACAATTTTGTTGTTTACTGATATATTAACGCCAATTTTTTTTGTTTTATGTAAAATAAAAACGATTTGATGTAAAAAAACAAATTAAAAAAAAAAAATGGGATATCGTTAAATCATGTGAAAGGAAAAAAAAAAATTAAAACTTCAAGTTTAGGTTAGATTTTAATACATGGCCAATTTATTAGTAATTGCAGCAAAAAGATGGCGTTGATATATCAGTAAAAACGAAGTTATAAGGCATAAATGTTTGGTTTTAGCTTCTTTTTTTGTTTTAATTCATAAAAAAAGCCGTTACGCTTTGAATATAGGTAGGTGACCTTAAATAGGCTAAAAATGAAACTCCCTATTTGCGATACCTCTTTGGCAAAAGATCTTCCGAACACCCTGTATATTGAACGTTGAGAAAAAAAATGCTATTTGCTGTATAGTAATTTATTTCTTGGACTATTTAAAAAAAAATAGTATTGGATTAGCTATTTTAACTCTCATATCGTACAGGTACCAAGAATCAAAACATTTCGGTACCAACACATCACTGATTCTTATTATCTCTTGTAGAATCTTCCTGAAAGTGTAAATAGAGCTGAGACAATGGACAAGTTCATCCGTAATGAAAAACGTCTTCATAAGATACCTTAGAAATATTCAATCATATAAATGATACCATGGATAGAGGAACGGACAGCGATAGAGAAGAGAGTGGAATGAGAGACAGCGGGACAGAAGATTCCGTTACTCTTGGATAGGAAGCGGTCCCAACCTACCGCAACTGTTTGATAAAGGACTCAAGTGGTGGCTTCCTTCTTCGGCACTGCTGTCCACAATGGATGGAATAAATGATACAGGACCAGAAGGTTCTTCTACTTCTTTCATTCAACAAGATCAACTGAGGGCTCGTCGGGATTCATCAAGAATAGGTCTTCAAAGGCATAGAAAAGGTTATATTTACATAGAGTATATCCCATCCTGGTACGGTCGTTGGTAAATATCTGTTATGTTGGTAAATAATTCAATCAGCATCACTTAGATGGTGTAAGCGACAATGGTTTAGGTTAGAATTGAGGGTGGCTACAAATAGAGATGAAGAAAATGCGTTTTTTCAAGCAAATTAAAATGATTTTTACTTGAATTATTATTAAAAATATGTTTACTATTATGTAAAACATCTAATCATGAATCTAATGATAAACATAACTATAAATTTTAGAGAAACTACTCATTCCAACACTACCATATAAGAATCAATGTTCCGAGAACATTTTATCAACTTTTAGTATTATCGGGAGTCAAGTAGGAAGGTGAAACACCTGGGAGATTGAGTGGGTGTGAAGTTTAATATGAAAAGATAGGTATCAGGTTTGGGCCAAATCATAATAATGTTGTATTTTTAATACGCTTATATTAACTTGACCTGTATGTAACGGAATCTTGCATCGTAATTTTTGCCAATTTCCAACTATATGGCTATCTTGAAAATTTACACACTTGTCAAGGACCAATGACAATACAATATTTGCACAACTTTGTTTTAATATTCTCACTTAGTCCAATCGAAATACCCCCAAAAGGTGGTCTGCCTTGCAAAAGGTGGAGTAGTAGGTTTTATGATTCAGTATGGTCCAGATGGTCCTGAGTCCTGAGAATAAAATATCAAAAATGTGACAATATTTGATAAGATGAACATTTTTGGGGGCAAAAAAACCCAACATTTTTGCTCTTTCTTCAGATTTTTGCAAAAAAACATATACAAAAATGCTCTAAATCGAAAAATGTGCCATCTACAAAATAAAAGTTTATTAAATTGTGCGTCTAGAGACATCTCTTAAGCTAAATTTGATTCAGGCGTTTAACTACAATCGACAATCGAAAATCGACGAATTTCACCAAATTTCTAAAAAAGTTAGTTTTGGTCATGTTTGAGAGTCTATAACACACAAATGGCTAATCCAATCAAAAAATGTTATATACTAATAGTTGTAGATCATTAGAGTTTGTCTAAGACAGGTTTAGTTCGTTTTGCTATTAAAGCGTGTTTTTTAACAAATAATTGTAGTTTTTTTTTTTTTTTTTGTTTATCGTTAAAAATCTTGTATAAAAGTATGCTATTAAGCATTATTTCTTCAATATTTTCACGCATAGCAGTAATTTTCAACCTGGTTAAACTCCACTGATTAGATATTTAAAGATTACGTAAAAGCATAATTAGTCCTTCAATTTTTAATTTTAATGTATGAGTAGGTAAACCAGATGGGCAGAGAATATTAAGAAAACTCTAACGGATAATGGACTGCATTATCAGTGCTCACAACTATACACCCCTTCAATCGTATTTATACAAACAATATCAAGAAGCAAAAGATCGACATTTTGATTTGGTAATAATTTTTATTAGGCAGAAATAATTTTATTGATTTCATCTGATTAGATTCTAATTAATATTAATATATGTATATATCAGTGTGGCATACCTTGTTTCTGCCACTCAACATTGTACAATTAAACTTTTCTTATTTTAAATTGAATTACTGCTAACTCTTCCTAGAACTATGATAATAATTCAGTTAAAATTTGATAACAAATGGCTTTAATAATTTTAGGATTGCAAACTCTGATGCAGAGTAGTGTTTACCTCATATCGGTAAATTTTCAAATTTCACTGGGAACGATATCTCGTACCGCATATTTATAACTTTTTTTGATAATTTAATTGAATATAAGTAAATTTTATGATAAATTTCAAGCTCTATATACACAGGATGGCGCTCGCCACCTAACAGTCAATTTTCAAACTTCACTGTAATCCAAATATTATCGCTTTTTAAATTACAAACAAATTTTATAAACAAGTAGATTTTATAATTGCTAAACCTCATTGGAACTATGAAGATGGTGTGGTTAAAATTTGGTAAAGATTGGTTCAGTAGTTTTCGGGGTTAGCGATCACAAACGAAATATGGCTAGTCCTTTTATATAATAGTATAGTTATACTCGGAAAGCAGAGTTGAATCTTGTGCTTCCATCATGTGTGAGGATTCCGATGTAGATTTAATTTTTTCAAAAGAAAAAATAAGGAAATCGCGTGTTTTTTGTCACCGTCCTAGTTAAACATGCTGTTCAGAACCACTCTTATCCACTAGCGATAACAATAATAATATAGATAACAATATAAACATATTAGCTTGCCGAGATTAAATAGCCGAAACTAATAATAGAATGACGTGATTCCGCAGCAACCAGGAGGGAGTAGAGATGGAACAGTTCGCCTGATAACGGAGATAGCTCTCTTCTAATCTTAAGAATGCTTCCGAAACAGCGATAGGATTCGTCATCCATTATCAACCACTTTGTATCGATTAGGAATGTAGATAAGAGCTCGTATCGATTCGACAAAACTAGGAATCCTCACACAAGACAGATACTGCTTGTCGTTTTCGAGTACATTCACAATAAAAATAATCAAATATTACAATATGTTACAAATGATCATACTTAAACTTCTCATGGTATGCGGTGTTGAGCTTTGGAGTTCACTAAACTATCCTATTATGTTGAATGACTGGTTGAATATACTGAACAAGATACTGGGTGGGATCAGTCAGAAAAAATATTAGGCAATGTATGAAATTAACAAAAATATTTTATTTTTCTTCATTTTTTCTATCAAGGAGTATTTATATAATTTATTAATTCAATTTAAAATAGCTTTACTCCTCTTAAAACATTGATTACATAGTCACATGTTTCGGGACCACCTTGTCCCATCTTCAGACTGAAACAATGTTCAACAATATCTTTTACTTTCATAAAAACAATACATCCAAATGAATCACTTAAAACTAACAATCCATCAATAATAAGAACAAAAATATAATTCACCTAACATCTTTCTGGTGTGATCCACCAAGTCCATTGTACTGTTACATTTAAAATACTTCAACCCATTAGGGGTCACCTGTGGTGTAGTGGTAAGCATTGCAACCTTCTAAACCCAAGATCGCGGGTTCGCAGCCCGGCAGATGACCTTAGGATTTTTTAAAGGGAATAAAAAATCCTTAGCTATGCCGTCCTTCGGAAGGGGCGTAAAATGGGGGTCCCGAGCCTGTGCGATTTCAGGTACTCGTTAAAGATATCTATCCTAATTATACCTGGATAGGCAAAATTTAGGACTCCCATCGTCCGATTAGCTATAGCAGCATAAAGTGACGTTGAACGAAATAAACAAACAAACTTCTCAACCCATTAGGGTTCAAGGGTACATTCCCCATTTCTTATTTATCTATTACATTAGCATAAATAATAGGACTTGGTGGTTCACACCAGAAGAATGTTAGGTAAATTATATTATTTTTCTTATCATTGATGGACTGTTAGTTTTAAGTGATTCATTTGGAAGTATTGTTAATATGAAAGTGAAAGATATTGTTGAACATCGTTTCAGTCTGAAGATGGGACAAAGTGGTCCCGAAACATTTAACTATGTAATAAATGTTTTAAGAGGAGTGAAGCTATTTTAAATGAATTAATATTTCATTATATTCAACAACGTTTCGACCAAACCGGTACTGGCTGAGTCACATCACCATGACACTATGGTGTCCATTATGTTGTCTGTTGTCTACACCGAAGTGCCATTAAGTTAATTCAAGTTCTTGTTTGTTTGTTTGTTTTTTTCCAATTTTCCATCTGCCCTGATGATGACCATCAATAATTTGGACGAAACTTCCGCAAACAAAATAAAATATGTTTGTTAATCCTCAAACATTGCCTAAATTTTTTTCTGATTGATCCCAACCAACATCTTATTCAACGACACAATGAATATGGTAATAATTTAACGTTTCCTGATTTAAATGAGAACATGAATTAAGAAAAACGTTAGGCACTTGATAATTGATACTTTCTGGATGTTTAAAAAACAAATAAAAAATGAACAACAAAAATAACATATTAAGCTGACACCAGAGTTGATTATACATTTTAAAAATACCGTTTTGCAACCAGAAATATAGAAATTCGTTTGACTCCTACCGGACGGCGGATTTTTATTTTCACTTTTATTTTTAAATCCACACCTGTCAAAAAAAAAAAATTGACAATCGGTGGATGTGCTGAAATCATAATATATACAAAATTGGTATGTTAGGCATGAGGAGTGACATCCCTTCCTTGTCTTTGGTTTACTTTTATGTAAGTAGGTCTCTCATCCAGTTTCTTTTCAGTTTCCTCCTGGTATTCTCCGGCATGAGAGATGTGGCCATACTATTGATGAATTTGTTTGGGTGTCCCTTTAATTTTTCATGGAACAGTCGGTTGTGTGACCGAATGTGCTCAATAACTGTTGATATTTGTAAGTCGGTGTGTATTGTTTTATTGCTAACGTTCCAAGGTGCTTGTGTTATTAGTGTTAATGTCTTGGATTGAAAAAATTGTAATCTTTTTATGAGTGCCTGTTGGCGAAATTTGAATTAAAAATACAATATTTTGTTTCGTGATGATGAAAAGAATATAAATTTTCAATAATATTTTGACCGAGTTCGTTAATTTCATTTACACCTAGTTGTGGATTGTTGATTGGATAATTAATTAATAAATGAAAACATGTCTTCCGAAAAATTAAACCCTTCCATAGTACGGCATAAGTTAAGTGATCCATAGTACCATCCAAGAGAATCGTAGATAATTTGCTCTCATGATAACAAAGAAATGTTTCCCAAGATTCTAGAAAAGGTCAGTTGAGAATAGCTCTTGGAACAATAATAACTATGAGAGGAAATTGTCAAAAAGCTAATTGCTGAGACCATCGAAAAGAGAAGAGTCCTTGTACACCAAGGACATAAACCAAGAGAGTGTTTAAAATAACTTGAATCTGAATCGTCTGGATCATGAAACCATATTGCTCACCGGCGAACCAAAACAAACAATGTTACAAGTATGTTTATCGCCACGTGAGTGTTGACGTCAATAAATATAGATTATCTATGTTTAAATGGCAAATAGCATGTTTACACGTTCTTTCTAAAGGTTTGTTTACACTAGAATAGGTCGTGTAGGCGATCAAAGATGAGTGGGCAATTTAAAAAAAAAAACTGAAATAATTGTTTACCTGTTACCCCCTCTTCACTTTACGCTTCAGCTTAATTAACAAAGAGGAGGAAAGTGTGGATGACAGTGAAATATTAAAATTGACGGATGTGTGGCGAGCGCCATTCTACTTGAGAGATAACAAAGGTACAGTGTTAAATAGAGCTTGAAATAGGTAATACAATTTACTTATAATTCAATTAAAATAAAAAAGATTAGTATATGTTGTACAAGTGGATCCCAGTGAGGTTTGAAAATCGACCGATTTATGACCAGCATCATTCCTTATGGTAAAACTTCTGAACCCATTACTATCAAATTTTAACTAAATCATTATCATAGTTCTAGGAAGGCTTAGCAATAATACAATTTAAAATAAAAAAAAGTTGTATTGTACAATGTTGAGTGGCAGTAACGAGGTTTGCTACACTGTCATATTCTTTTATGGTTAGAAAATAAAATCCAACCAGATGAAATCAATAAAATTACTACTGCCAATTAAAAATTATCATTAAATCATAATTTCGACCCTTTGCTTTTTGATATAGTGTGTAAACATTTGATCTATGGGTCTTTTGTTGAAAGCAATGATAATGCAATCTACAATTGGCGAAAGTTTTTTAATAGTCTTTAATAGTGAAAATATTGAAGAAGTAATGCTCAATTGCATTATTCAATACTAGATTTTTTCAATAAACCAATACAAGTTCATTAAAAACGCTACAAAGCAGCAATTTTGATATCATTTTTTTTTTTTTTTGTGATGGTTTCCTTGCAGGAGTTTAATTTCTGAACATCAGTGGAAGGTAACAGTAGTGTTAGGGTTGGGCGATAGTCGATAGTTAGCACTATCAATAGGCCGATACTATCGGTTGAGAACTATCGGTTGATATCGATAGTTTTTCGATAGTTGCTTTCTTTTTTTCCAAAGCTATTCAATAAAGAATTTCAACTAATTTAATTAAATTCAATTATTTACTTACAATTTGAAATTTGCAGGATTATAAATTATAAGATTATATCATAAAGCTGAGAGAAAAAAACTAATTTATTTGGATTTTAGATAAGTATTTACAATTTACATGGTTACAATAGTAATGAACAAATCAAATCTTCAGAAAAGAAAAAAAACGAAATAGTTAATTTTAAGAGTCAAGTGTGCTCCTTGAGCCACATATTTCCTGAAAGAAAAACAAGAATTTCTGCTTTCCTTAGGCTTAATCTTTGAGAGAACCCTTGAGCTCTAGGAATTCCGAATTCGATTTCAAAAGAACTCGAAACCAATCAGCACAATTCCCAATGTTTCAAAACATGAGAGTAAAAAAAGATCTATCGATAGTGTCGACTATCGATAGTGATCATCGATAGGCATAACCTATCGATATATCGATAGTAACTATCGATTATCGCCCAACCCTAAGTAGTGTTATGTACATTGCAGATAATAAGCATGATTAAGACTAGCATCACTGAAATGTAAACATAATATGAGAAGAGACGTATAACGGGAATTTAAAACTCACTGGATGTTAGCTCCAATGCCCACAAATCTATACTACTATATAAAAGGACAAGCCATTTTAGTTTTTGATCACTAACCGCGAAAACTACTGAACCAATCTGTATCAAATTTGAACCACATCATCTTCATAGTGTAAGGAAGGTTTATCAATAATAAAATCTAAAGATTTTCAATCATATTACTATAAAACAGCTATAAATATGTAGTACACAGTGAAGTTTGATAAGCAACAGATAGGTGGCGAGCAACATTCGAAAGAGGTTACAAAGGTACGGTGTTATATAGAGCTAGAAATTTATTATAAAATTTTCTTATTTTCAATTGAATTATTTTTAAAAAAAGCTATAAATAAATGGAGCGACATGTGGATTCCAGTGCAGTTTGAAAATCGACCGATATGTGGCCATTCTGCAACAGAGTTTGCAATGGTAAAACCATTAAACCCAACTGTACAAAATTTCAACTACATCTTCATAGTTCTAGGAATATTTATAATAATACATTTTATTATAACAATAATTAAAATGTATAGTCTTGACAGCCTGAAACGAGATTTGCCAAACTGTGACATACATTTATGGTTAGAAATTAAAATCCAAACAGATGGATCGATAAAATCATTTATGCTAAATTGGATGTTTCAATTATGGTTTCTCGTATTCATCAAATATCTAATCAATGCAATTTCAACCAGGTTAATAACTACTGCCATGCATAAAAATACCATTGAAGAAATAATGCTAAATTTAATACTCGATAAACAAATGAAATTCAATTATTAGTTAAAATAATCTAAGTTTTTTATTTATGAGAGCGGGCGGGGTATGCTAGTATCTTATATTCGGTTTTTTCTTTTAGATCATTAATATTTTTTTACAATTATTAAAGCACAGACAGGACATCAATGCAAAATTATGAGATTCTTCGATTGCGAATGATAACATTTTTTAATCCTTTTTTTTTTTTGCCCAAGACTTCCATTGAAGTCCTATACTGGCCTGGGTGGGAAAGTCAAGATTCATTTCGTGGGTCCGCCACGAAATAAATTTTAACCCGCCCAGGTGGGATTCGAACCCACGACCTTCTGGTTACGAGTGCGCTAAGACTCTCGCCCCAACACACTCGGCCATTAAATCCCCATTTTTTTTTTCCCCTGATCACGATACTATTAATTCTTTACTAACATAATTCTTCTAAAACTTTCAACAAACTATCTGGCGAAGAGGCTTCTAATAATTAGCGCCGCATATCTACCTGCTGGTCTAGATACCAGATGGGGGCGAGTCAACTGTGTCGCGTCCTAAATATTTTGTATCTCTTCCAATATCACCGGCTCTCGTACAAGGATCCACATTAGTCTCCAATTTACAACATAAACAGAATTTCTCTTTCTTGCACACATTATTTTAATATATATAAAATAAAAACCTTAAAAAACAAAAAAGGACTTGAAAAAGTTCTTGGTCACTGATATATATATAAATGAAAAACTGATAACTCTAATCACAATATCAATTAGGAAACGCAAAGATGTCTTTATAAATACAGCACACAGATGCGAAGATACCTTTCAACCTTTGAAATGAACTTGATTCAATCAACTTATAATCCAAAAATCCAGGACTTGCACAAGGAATCAGAAGAATTTCCATCAGAAGGAATGAACACATAACAGAAACATGGAACCAATATCTGCTTTTTAAATTTGCTATGATCAGTAAACGGAGCGCCTACCATGCCATGCTATATACCATGCAATATGGTAGGCGCTCTGTTATCAGTTATTGAAAGCTGATAGGAGAGAAGGGTTATAAGCTATTGGATTTGTGTGCTGTATTTATGAAGACATCTGTGTCTTTAGGTATAGCCTTACCGAATTGATATTGTGATTAGAACTATAAATTTTTCATTTATATATATCAGTGACCAAGCACTTCATCAAGTCCTGGTTTGTGTTTTAAGATTTTTATGTTAAGTAACATAAAAAAATAAAAAATAATGTGTGCAATAAAGAGAAACTCTGTTTATGTTGTAAGTTTGAGCTTAATGTTTTATGTACTTCGACTAGGCAGGGAGGACGGGTGATCCTACAGGTAGAGAAAGGTACCGGTAAACGATATTACGAAATGTCAGTCTTTTCCTTCCGATGATTAGATATTTTTTATAAAATACAGCATATATATATTTTATTTTTATTTTTTTTTATAGTACCATACCATACCATAATGCTACTTATATAGCATATTATATAAGGCCGACCGGAGAAGCGCCTCTGTAAATTGCTTGACCTAGTTGTATAATTCTATTTTATCGTAAAATCACTGGTTACTTAAGGGCTGTATACTGTTGAAGTCACACTCGAGTTAATGCATAGCTCGTAAATTTGGAGTACAATGCTTTGGCAGCCTCGAGTCCTTGATGATAAGCCAAGTTCGATTCATTTAAAGATTGGTAATTTATTTCTTTCCTGTCTAAACAAGATAACTGAAATATAGCTATGGTAAAAATCAATTCGCATTCCTTTCATAGCTGAAAGAGATTTAACATCTTGGGCGAACAAACAAGATAAATTGACGAGTCTTAGTATGAAAGAAGTGAATCGAGGCAAAGGGAAGCTTATTTGACTTAGGAAACGGAGAGCAACAAATTAACTTTTTTTTTTTTTTGTTAGGAGGAGGGGGGGGGGGGAAGAAAACAATTTACTAATGAAAATAAGCGGAGATAGTCTGACTTTATGAAGATGACGTCATAGTGTGTTATTGCTAAGTACCTACTTCATTATATATTTCTGTGTAATCTATTATCGGACGACTTTCTATAACAATAATACTATTAATAAATATGTAATATATTAAATATCAATAATTTGTACGTTTCACAGGCTTCTTAAATAAACTATATTATTTAAAACCGATAAGTGCATGTTTAAATTTATGGATTTTTGAAGAAAGAGAGAGGCTAATAAATTGGAGATATTTTTTATTAACTCTCACCGACTTTTTTTTTTAAATGGAAAGTTACATCCGCTTAACGTTTCTATCACACATTAGGTATTTCGAAAAGTAATACATCAAAAAATAAAAAAATATAATAAACCCCAAGATTATACGCTGTATTCGTTTAAGCGAAAATTTATATATTTCATAACAGGGAAACAAGTTAAAACTTTTTACGTTTACATTTCATTTACCTTAAAATAACTTCCTGCGCTAACTCATTAATTTTTTTTATTAGAAACTACCAAAGTATTTTTTTTTTTTTAATCAAAATTTTAATGGTTAGCTCGAGAAGAATGTTAAGGCTTTCGAAAAACAATTTTTTCGTTATAGAGAAATTAAACAAAATTATTTTATTTAACAACTCAATTATATTTTAATTTTTAAAAAGTCTATAAAACTGTCATTTTTTTTTTTTTTTTAAGTGTGTCACTTCTACTGAAAATAACCTTATTTTATATTACACATATGAGCAGTTAAGGATGGATCTGAAGTTAATTTAGCACACTTTTGTTATTTCTTAAAAACTATTTATACAACTTTACCATTATTTACTTTTAGAATTTTTTTTTATATGTTGGTACACCTGGTCAGATTTATACATATATTATCAAATAACCATTATTTTATCTTGTCATTACTTTGGTCGAGAAGTATTTTATTAGAACTATTTTTCGTTAACGTGAACAGAAAACAGCTTTTGTTGTCATAATCAGAATAATTGCAATAAAAACCTTTTAAAGTGACAGAAAAAGTGCAATACTGAACTTTTAAAGTAACAGAAAAATTCAAAATAGCTTTCTTAATCACCATGGAAACAATTTGGACACAGATGCCGGTATCATCTACGTCTCAATCTATCCCTGTATTGTTTTAATACAATTCGCACTTCATCCACAGCATTAAATGCTCATTTCAGGCGGAGGATTTCTTCAAATTTAATACGTTTGATATCTGTGGATATTTCTTTGTTCATCTGAAAAACAAAAATACCTGCTAAGTTTTAAACCTCACAACATAAAATTCTTCCTACCGTGCCTTATTTGGTTGTAGGACTCACCTACGCATACACCCATTCACACAACACGCCCCCTTTAACGCCAACGCAACAGGTTTCCTGCACTTTAATAACATGGGCTGCTGCTGATTCACATGTTTTTAATTCATCAAAGAAACTATATCATAAAGAAAAATAAATAAATAATTCATTACACAGACAAATTTGTTTTTCTAATTAATATAATTCGCAAGCGTTGACGTTAGACGTTGTTAAATCTGCAATCACACAAGTGGTTCGTAGTTGCGGAACGAAGAGAATTATGGGTAAGTTTTATTCCCAAACAGGTGTTGACGTCACTTAAAATCGATTATCTACGATTTACATTAAACAGAGAAAGGTTTATAGTTCAATGAATAATAGTTTAAGTTTTGAAAAAAATTAATAATTTTACATCTTATGTCGTCCTTAAATCCATCCTTAACCACATTTACATAATCACTTTTGTAAACATTTATCATCCTAATGTACTGGATAGCCTAACATGACAACAGTAGGGGTTAACGTAGATACAATAAACAGACTTTATTTTTCCTAATACAACAGTTTAAGTTATAGATTTCACTCTCCTTCTCCCTACCCCTCACGTATGGATTAATTCATAATTTTTAAATAATTTAAATTAATTTTCATATATTTCGCTAGATAACACTGAATCTGGCAGTAGACGTTAGATTTTCAAATCTCCCCTCCCCCTCCACCCCCCAATTTTGAGTTTAAGTAATAATTGGAACCCCCTTAGTTAAAAACAAATGAATTAAAAAAAAAAACATCCTTCGCAGTTTAAAATTTTACTGCAATACCTTTCAGACCAACATGTTTATTACCGAAAAAAAAATTGTGCTATCCATACTTCATTAATTTTTTTTTATTTTTTTATTATTTCCACAAGGAAAAACCTGTATAACTTTGGAAGGAAAAAGAGGATTTAAAAAATAAAAAGGGGTTTTAACTTCTTAAAAGTGGGAAACGGGATATTTTTTTAACGAGACTATTTTAAGATGATTTTTCTGTAAAAGGACTTTTTTTCATCATCTAATATCGCGAAATCTATACATTGTAGGAAAAAACTCTTAATTGTGTTTTTACAGGTAGATTAAGAATTATAATACTCTTATCTCTTCATATCAGACTTATTTCTACGCAGACCAATGTCGTGTCCGAGATTGGATTGTGGAGGAACATCTTGTAGGAGACCAAGAATCACTAAATATTAGATATTAAAAATAATTATAAACAAATTTGATAAGCCTCGCGTTACGTGTTCTAATAGCAGAAGTCTAATAGAAAACTCTTAATCCATTGTAAATAAAATTCAATAACAAATAGCGCAGCGTTTTTACATGATTTTTTTTCCAGCTCAACTCACCATATAAATATGAGAGAAAAAGTGTTGAATGCTGGATCTACCTATCTAAGTTTCAATCTAATCCTCCGACGTTAATTGATAATTTTAGCGTTGATTATCCTTGTAGAGATTTTTTTTTTCGGATGGCAGAACAACTTAATAACATTATTTAGAAGATTCTGGTATATGGTAATTTTCCACAAAACTAATACATTGAATTTTCACTTAAAGGCCAACTAATATTTTAGAAAAAAAATTTAAAACACAGATAAGTCTTGTAATTTTCCTTAATATTTAATGGTCATATGGAAATATTCAAGTGCTATGTTTTTGCAAAAATATTTTTAAAAAATAAAAATAATAAAATTAATTTTTAGGGTACTAAAATAAAAACAATTAACGATATTTAAGTAATCAGAAAATATCATCACAACAGAAACTCAATTTCAGAAACACTAAGATGAAGTTTCATGTAAAAATAAGCACAAATAAATATTTAGACAACAAAGGTTTTAAAATATATAAATAGAAAATCGAACGGCATTGATAGGTAATAAGAAAAAAAAAAAAATTTAGAGCCAGGCATACAAGTATAAAAACAAACGACATTAACCTTTATTATCCACAATTGCTTCAATGATTTATCAATTTTTTCTAATCTGACTAAGATAAGAATCTTATATCTCATATCAAGGTCTGGGGTCAGCACTCAAATTAATTAATTAATAAAATGCAGTTCGGTCAAATAGTGATAATTCACAAACAATAATACTGAGATAGCATAATTCATGAAAGAGAATTCTACAAAGTTAGTCACTCACTTCTATTTTTAAGTACAATTTTTTTTTTATCACCAGTTCAAAAATTATTTAAAATGTATAGGTGTATCTAAACTACAGAGATAAAAATATATGGTAAAGTAATAAGGGTATAACAATCATGATTGCTGTAATGTTTAAATAAGGTATTCAGTTAATATTCTGGTAACACTCGACACCTATTCAGGGAGTACTTACATTTAACATCAAACATCAAGGGAAATTATATTGTAATCCTAACTGTTTTAATCTTAATGTCAACAATTATCTGAGTAGTATATACATGAAGAAAAAAAACAATATAATAATTGGTAAATTATTATAAAATAATATGCATTCACAATATTGATCAAGGCAGTATAAAAGAAGTATTAACAGTAAATCTTCAGTAAACAATGGATCATTTCATGCATAAAACTTAAATAAGAGAAAATTCCAAATATTCTTTTTAAATTTGATACCAGGCTAAAATAACATACTAGGACATTACTATTTTTACCACGGATCTATCCTACCAGGATATACTTGGGTTTGTCCTCATTACAAAGAATTTATATGAATGACATAATATCAGACAGGAACCATAAAAAAGTGTAACCCACAATTTAACAATGAGATATTCTGGACAACCAAAACTTTTAATATGACAATCTATTCAGGATAAGATTAAGAAATGCTCATGTTTATAACATTAAGACATGAGAATTAGATAGTTATTACAATAAGTATGTCAATCACTAGGAAATTTAATCCTTATGTCTTTCATAGTGTTAATATTATAAAAATAATGGCTGTTGATTTTTTTATAGAGGATAAGTAGCAAATTAACACATCAATCAAACTTCAGGTCTATTTTAAAACCTAGATAAAAACATATTCTTTTATAATTATTGTTAAAGCAGTGAGATCAAAATGGGGTTACACTTAAAAGCCTATGAGAATTTAAGAAACTTGGCAGGACCGAAGAAGAAATGGCATTCATCCAAAAAGGTTTAGCTCTACATCTAAAGTATAAATGGTATGTCATTGAAAATAGATTTAACAATTCAATGAATTTTCAGATATTGGAATGTATCATAAGAGCTATGGACTTGTGAAAGGTTTTACTATCTGAAACAGTTAAGTTGTCATGTTCATTTGAAGTTATTCAAAGCCATCAGTGTTGATTTAAGCAAAAATGGGTAATAATAAACCACAAAAACCTTAATTAAGCAAATAGTTGGGTTATATAATAAATCCTTCGATAAAAGAAGTAACTAATACTGATAAAAACTTGAGGAGGTTTCTTGTAACATAAGTTATCACCACGACGAAAACAAACATTTTTATACAGATATGGAACAGACTGTTTTCATGGAATACATACAAAAATAATAACATAGGTGTATAAATACCTTTTCTTTAGCTCTCCCAGCATGTTTGGAAACAGATTTGGCCAATAACGAACCTTTCCTCTCAGCCATGACTCCACACCACACGATTAACAAACTTCGACTGGACCCTCCCCACCATTCCAAACCTCACCTACCGCTCCGCAAGTAGGCGTGGCCAACCCAATGTACAGTTTTTAAATTTCTATCAACTCTTTTATTTACTTCTGAATTATATTTAAATGAAAATAATTTAAACTGTAATAACCTTTCTTATCCTACAAACAGTTCATTTTACATTAAATTTTGCACTAAACAGACGGAACATTCGCTGTAGTTTTTAAACTCTGTAATGATATATCTTTCCAGATTCATTAAGTAATATTTTTTGAATTCTTTTAAAATCTTCATGAGAATTTTGTAAACTTTAACCAACTATCAGGTTGGAAAA
Organism: Euschistus heros; assembly: GCA_003667255.2. NCBI lineage: Eukaryota > Metazoa > Arthropoda > Insecta > Hemiptera > Pentatomidae > Euschistus > Euschistus heros. The sequence continues at coordinate 418,398 of RCWM02000447.1, read as the reverse complement.
GATGTTTCTACAACTTATATAAATGCTATTCCATTGTCACAGATGGAACAGTTGTACATTACAGTCACTCATAAATATTTGCAATGGTAAAAAACATTTAATTCATTGTAATATTCACAAATATTTTGTAAATTACTGATGGAATCTTCAGAGCAGTTTATTCCTTGAATAAGTTTGAACACTTCAACAACCTATCATGAGGGGGGGAAGATAAGTGCAAAAAGAAATTATACTTATTAATTATTTCTTAATTGGAGATAAACTCTTTGAGTTTACTTAACAAAACCATTAACAATTTTACATCCAGGTTGAATGAAATTTCCTTTATAAAATGTCCAATTTGTTCCAGTATACTATCAATAAAATTTACTTTTGACCAGTTAGTCAAACGATGATTTAAAATTTATTTTAGTAAAATTTGTTTTATTAAATGAAGACTCTTCTGCATACACACTGCACCGATTGCAGCACATACTCAAAGGAATCAGGTAAAATAATTATGACTGAAAATATTAAAATGTATTTCTTAAATATTGTATTTTTAACTAAGCTCTTAGAACTTCAAAGAATTCTGTAAATTTGCATCCAGTAATCATAAATCATAAAACATACCAATATTTTTAATTTTATAATGTGCTTATGACAGCTTTATAATCACTTTATCACATTGGCACAGATACAAAGAAAATACAGACCAAATAAAAATAAACAAATATTGGTATGACTGATATACTAACAGAAACAATATTTTCAAAAAGGGCCAACCATACATGAATTATCACCTACTGAACAAAGACAGACATTATTATACTTCTAAATATTCAATTGAATTCAAAACTATAATTTTTATCTTAAAGGGCAAAAGCAAACATCCAGACATAATTTATAACTGCTTTTATAATGACAAACATATGATAAAATTAAATAAGACTATTTTTGAATAAAAGATGGGTTAATAAATGAATTAGGTTTGCAGAATAAATTCAGACAACCACCAAATTCATCAGTAGATTTAAGCTTTGACAAACTGACCAAAGACTGAGAAGGTATGAAGGGTAAATTTGCAAAAGTATGGGTAAGGTTTGAAACAATTAAAATCAGACATTTACTTTTCTAGAAATTGAATTTTATTTATTCTATTTCATTTTATTTTTTAAATATGTATTCATGTCATATATAATTTATCTATATTTTAATTTACATTTTTTTTATTTTTTTTTATTAAAGACAATATGTCATAGATCTTCACCAAAAATAAGTTGGTTCCATTTTTGTCTGTCCAACCAGTCTCCTTCACACATTCCCTTATTCATCATTCCTTCCATGACGCCCTTAACCTTTCTTCTGTTTTCTTTCTGGGCTCTATTCAAAAATTCTTTTTGGCCATCATTCTTCTCCCATCCTCAAAACATGCCCATACCATTTTAGCTTCATTGTCATAATAGTGTAGAGTATGCTATCCATTTGTTCCACTTTCTGTCTAATTTCAGTGTTTGGAACTTTCTGAAGCACCAGTACTGCTCAGGAATGTCTTCAATAATCCATTTCTAGGGCTAGAAGTCTTTTGGCCTGGCTCTCCTTAATAGACTATAACTCACCTGAATAAAGTTTTACATTTTCTAGGAACAATTTATATATATATATATATCATATATATATATATATATATATATATATATATATATATGACTGGATATATATATAAACACTTTCACTTATCTAGTCCAGTCTATTCTTTCCATAATCTTCTAAGACTCCAGACACCTAAGATACCCTTACACTTTCATCCCTTGTCTACTTACTTGCTCCATAGTACAGAATTCAAAATTTTCAGCATCATCAGCAAACTGGACATTATAGAGGCAATAATTTCCAATTTTCATTCCCATGCCATAACATTTCTGCTTCCATTCTTTTAGATCTCGCTCCACGTAAATTTCAAAGAAAAGCAGAGACAGTGAGCATCCCTGTTTCAAACATTTCATTATTGGGAAGCTAGCACTAACATTGTTTCTGATTTTTACGCATGCTCTTGCATATTTACATTGCAAATACTTTATTTTTAAGTATGTTTCATATTATTGCATGGAATGAGCTAATCTGAATGGTGTTTCTTAAGGGAAGTAAAACCGCAATATGTGTATGAATATATTTGTAAAAACAAAAGTCATTAAGAGTATATTTATTAAACTACTTAAAAGGACAGTAATTTAAAGGTGAAACATCCACAGAGCAAATAAATATCAAGATTAAATTAAGTATTAACTGAGTTAATCTGGATCTTTTTTTTTTTACTGAAATTATATATATATTTTTTATTGTCTCTATGCTGACCACATTACATTGTAACTGTAAAATTTACTTATATACACTCAACAGCAAAAAAAAAAAAACCGGATACTCAGATTTGGTCTCATAATTTTGTTAAATATGTTGTGAAACGGCACAGAAAAAAATGCTTTGTGATAAATACATACCTTCCTGTCTTGAAATAATGTGGAATTGATTTTAAAAATGAATTCCTATTACTGAAATTTCACAAATTCTACTTCTGTGTTATTTATTGAATTGTTTTAATTTCTTTTATGCCTGACAGGATTAGCGCCTTTCATCGTAGAAGAGGGGAAAAACCCGCTATTAGAAGAACATCCTTTGTCAGAAAACCTGATAAAAATGAAGAATAAAGTTTTTTAAAAATGTGTTAATTTCTTATTTTTTCTTTATGTTATAATTTTTTGTTATTGATTAATAATGATTATTCATTTGTGGCAGATTTTGTGTAAATAACTTATAAATAAACCATTTCTTACCATAAATTAAAAATATTAATATATAGCAAAATTATGAGACCAAATCTGAGTGTCCAGTTTTTTTTTGCTGTTGAGTATATAATATGCTACATGAAATGTTAATTATAGGAGTACCATGGAATGAAAAACAAAATTAATAGCCCTTAATGTATATGTGTATTCTCTATTTGTGTAAGATTTTTTCGTTATCATTATTATGAAACACTCAAATGTTGTTAATATTCCGTCTTCCTTCTTCTACTCTACATATTTTTTTGAATATAAATTCTTTTTTCAATAAACTTCATTTTTTTCTCCTGCTGCATTTTAGCTAACTATTCTATTCATTTTCAAGCAATCAGATCGAAAATGAAATAAAAATTATTTATAAACTCTAAAGCTGAGACCAATGCAGAGGTATGCAGATGATTCTTTTATTCTATCGGCATTGAATTTTTGATTGATTATGTATCAGCGATTCATTTTTGCTAAATCTCCTTATTATTTAGGAATTTTGCATATTTGCAGAATATTCACCAACCCCCAGACCTTAGTCAAAGGTTAAGCTCTGTTATTATTGAAGCATTGAATTCCAAAACCAGCCATGCCCATTTTTTAAAAATTTTTACAGCTGGACGATAAAGGTAAAGAAAGATCAGACTAGATTAGGAAGAGGTCTTAATTTTTGTATGGCCACTTTCAAAGTTATTTAACAACTTTTTTTATAAAACCTTTCCCCTAAAGATAGTATAGTCGAAAAATGATTAAAAATAAAAAATTTGGAAACTGGACTTAACTGGTTTTGAAATTCCACGTCTCATTTAGGGATCACTTCTGGAATAATTTAATGAAAATTTTCATTTCGGGGTATAATTATTTCTGTTACCAATACTGTATCTTCTTTTAATGAGAATAACTGTTTGATAAATTGTTAAATGAAATTCTTTGGGACATATTGTTTCCTATTAAAAATACCAAACTAAAATAAAATGTTACTATTATCTGGATAAGTTGGGCCAAGAGGCAAGTAATTGTTTGTTTATTGGAGCTTAGCATCCTTATGTCCTCCAAGGGCAGGAAGGACGGGAACAAGTTGTAAAATTATTTGTATATCAGATCAAATGTTAAATATAAGTGGCACTTGTGAATAGTGTGTGAAGTGCAATATCAGGTTATGGATATTACTAGAAAGCTATTATTTTTTTTTTTCTTTATTTGTCTTATGGACCAATTTATGTGGCTAGTATAGAGATGAATATTCCTTCGTGATCATTGTGGAAAAAAATCCTAACTTTCAATTATTAATTTTCCAAAAATACAATTGAAGGGTTTGCTGCAAAAATGAGGCAACTATAGTTAACTGAACATTGGAGCTTATATAAAATTTCTCGATTAAAAGAAAAAAAGATGTTTGTATTGTTAGCTGGATTAGCTCCAATTGTTAGTTATAATGTGACTCAAAAAATGGGACTTCTTCTCTTATTTGTTTGTAGCAAGTTTGTTCAATTTTTTAAACTAGTTTTATATTTTTTATCCTACTTTCTATCTCTATCAATGATTCACCCTCCTTTATTTACCATTCCAAGTATCACCTATACGCAGACAACCTTCAAATATACTTATCTTTCCATCCTTCAGATATGCTCGAGGCATCTCGTAAGCTTCTAGAGGACATTGCTAACATCAACCATTGGGCAGTGAAGAATAAGTTACACCAGAATCAAAAGAAAACTAAGGCAATCCTGATTGGTTCAAAACCCATCCTTAATGCCCTTCCCTACTGTTCTTTTCTTTACCTCAATAACCTTCCTATTCAGTTCCAAAACTCTATTAAAAACTTAGGAGTCACCTTCGATCAATACTTATCCTGGAACAACCGTATCACCCAAATTTCCACAAAATCCATCATAATCCTTAAAAACCTCTATACATTTTGAGATTTCTTTCCCCAAAATACCAGTCAACTTCTAGTGTCATCTCTTATTTTCCCTTGCTTTGATTACGGTTGCTTGGTTTATAGGGGTCTGTCTGGTGGTCTCGAGATGAAGCTCAGGAGACTGATGAACTATTTCATTAGATTTATCATCGGGATCCCCAGGCAGTCACATGTTACTTTCCGTTATTCTGAGCTTGTGTGGCTTTTTTCTTAATTCCGACAGCAATACTTTCCTAATCCAATCTCTAAAAACTTTACTATATTCTTGACCTATTAACTATGAGTTCTTATATCCACCTCCTAAACACTAGATCCCAACCTTTTAACCTGTATGCCCCCTCACATAAAACTGCTTCCTATGAAAAATCCTTCAACATTCATCCTTCTCGAATTTCCTACCCACTCCTATCCATAAAGCTGCTTCCCTTATTTCCTTTAAAAATAATTTATTTTACACCTTTCAGACAATCAGTCTTCTGCAAAATGTAAATAATTAAGTTATTATTAAGTTTGCGATTGTATTTTGTTATTACTATTTTTTTTCCTATCGACAATATATATCGTAATCACTGAAGCATTTAATTTGTAATAATACGGCCAGACAATGGTATCTGTAATTGTGCACTATTGTTATTCTTATGGGACAGTAAGTCCCAGAATAAAGCTTATTTTTCATTTCATATTTTTCCCCAAAAAATTGGAAAGTGGAGCTACCTTCTCATTGCACTTAACATATTATTCCACAGATATATCAGTATTACTACAACCAATGTTAAGTTATTAGTATGTTAATGAATTTTAATTTTTTTATGCACAAATATTTTCAATAAATTTTAACTCAATTCTATAAGCTAATGTATTCTGAGGATAACAGTATCCTGTCCTTTTTCCCTAAGATGTAAGGATGGAGAAGGGATTAAGTCGAGGTGTAGGTAGGAATTGAGGTATGTAAGGTCATGATTCTTCTTCAGAATAAGGGAATGCGGACAATCAAATGCAAGGTTGCCAAGGCCTTGAAGTAGATATATCTTGTATTAGAAATATCAACTTCGTACCCCTTACATACCTTAGAGACAAAAACTAACTTTATATTGGAAACAAATCGTCAGTGTCAGGATCCTAAAGGAGTATTCTATAAGAATTACATGGAATCATATTTTTCTTTAAATAATGAGTAATACAGCTAAGTTTTGATACGTTTAACACATTAAGAGCAGGGTCTTATACTGCCCCCATAATATTGAAAGTCCTATTTCCGAAAAACAAAATTTCACCAGGAAATAAGGCCTTTCATCAAAAATGGCCTCAAACTGAAGCTAGGGCCAATACATATTTAAATAAAACTCATTGATGAATTGGATTTATGGCTTTCTAATGTTATAAAAAGGCACATTTTTTTAGTCCTATTCCAGATTGCAAAAAAAAAACATTTTTTTTTATTGGATTGAGGGTCTTTTAACTCATAATGGCAGTAGTATACTTCCCACCACTCATAATGTGTTAATAGCATTCATGAAAGAAATTATCAAAGAATTTCTATAGCAGTGAAGAATAGAACCTTGCAGAAGATAGTCTTAGAAGCAGCCACTCAAGAGAACCTCTAAAATCTGTTGCATACAAGAAGAAGGTATATAACACCAAAAATAAAGGTATGGTCAATATAAATGCTTCAAAATTATACTTTATAATGAAGCCTACGTTTCTCTACCATCATTTATTATATATGAACATTTTTTTTGTCAATTTTAAATTTATCCTTTTCCACCCACATTATATTCAAATCTCCATTAATGCAACCCACTTCAGCAAATACAGTCTCAATGTAAAAAAGAACAAAATAAAGTTATCTGCATGCGAACTTTCCTTCAGTTCATTTAACCATATTTTTAGTTTACATATATTTTGTGTATTCGCTGAGAATGTTGATGATAAGTGGGGTCTATACCTTTTGTTCCACATACTATTTTCTTTTCCTTTTCTCAATCTTTTCAATGCAAAAAAAAATGATACAAAACTAATCTGGGAAATTACCAATATCCGAGTACACTAACAAGAAGGAATGGCTAACCGAATCCATAAACTGGGAATCAAATGAGCTAAGCTAATGGTGTCTACTTCCAGATTAACTGATATATAGTTGGCAAAATAAATAAATTGCCTGAAATACAATGTTGGTTATTTTTAAGATATTTCTCATAGCCACCATGGATAACCTAAAGAAACCTAGATAGCCATATCAGAAACCTCCAATGTCAAATATCGAGATCATAAAAAATAATTTGAATATTTAGACCTAATTAAAGTTGAGGAAAATTTTTAGAAACACATATAGAATGGTTCAGGAAAAGAAAAAGTTGGCTGACAACTGAGATGAATAGGAAGTGAGCTAAGTGACAAAAAGCTCTAAAATGAAACATTAATTTTCTCCTCTGTTAATACTATTGATCATCGTTGGTTATTTGTTATTATTTTAAAACCAAAACACCTCCCTCATGTATCTTATGTTTCCAAATTTATTTAAGAAATAAAGACAAAAAATCATTTATTAAAGATAGTTAAATCATAAGAAAAGAAGTAAAAAAAAATATATATATGAGATAACAATTGTACATATCAGGATAAAAACTTAATAAAAAATAGGAACATAATTATACACTTCAGGATTCATTTCTCCATTCAGTGATAACAACTATATATAAAAAAAAAAAAAAGAAAATATGTCTTAGAACTATAATTATAACTATCATAAAAACTAATAAACTATTAATTAAGTAAATATCACATGAACGGAATATTAAAGTGTAATTACCTTATTCATGTCAAACCATTGAAAAGTTCATTCAATTATAAGAAACCAATCATAATTTAAAATATAATAGTAAAGCATGAATTATGATTTGACTTTATAATCTCATTTTTTGAAATGAAATTATGAACAGAAATCTAAAAATGATAAATAAAATAGCAAGATATACATTATATTATAACAACTTAAAAACTTTACCAAAATCAACTTGTATATACTATAATAAAATATAGAATGAGAAACACACAAATTAAACATTTACAATTATTACAAAACTGATTCGACAAATTCTCCCGAGTATAAAAATTATCATTATACAAAAATATATATACAAAATCTTCTTATTTTAAAAAAATGGCACATCTGTTACATTTAAAACAATTTTTTTTTTTCTTTTATCACAATAGACCCGTGCATACAAAATTCAAAGTCATTTTATAGGTCTATACAATGAGGATTTATGGGTACTATGGTGAACATTGTTATAAAACATTTCTTATGAAGGTAAAAGAAATATAGGTTCGCTTCCTAAAAAAAAAAAAAAAAAGGAAATGAATACTGTTCTATTTTGGTTACCATGAGCAAAATTACACCATTAGTGTTTACAGCCTATAATACAATAAAGGCTCCAGAGATAAGAAATCATCAGCATGGAATGCAAGTTTGAATTTAAAACTGTTTGTTGGTATTGAATCTAATAACAGAAAATGAGATCAGGATGTTTTGTTTTTTAGATACAATTTTAAGAAAAATACCTGACTTCATCAGAAAAAATGCTTCAATAGTTAAATAAAATTATACAATTAATGTTTATTATATAGGTTTCAAAATATTTCTATCAAAAACTCAAATTTTGGTTTTGAGCTTGGAACAATTTCAAAAGATTTAATTGAAGGAAGAAAAATTAAAGTATAGAGTAGGAAGACATGTTTGTTGTCCAAGCTCTATCAATGATAAGCGCTAACCGTTTCAACTTGAAAACGATGATAAAAACTAGAGACAAAGTTAAAGTTTGCTGTGGTAACTAAAACAGTACAGCACTATGAAATAATAATAATTTATTGATGAAAAAACTATCAGGGAAAACATAGTTTAAATCTTTAATAGTCGAATTATTTACATTTATAAAATATATAGATCTATAGATAATATAAAAATTTGGAAACTAAAATTCTAAGGCTTCTCTACTTATAAATTAATTATTAAAGGTAACTTTTTACCAATTTTATACAATATTTTCTTAATACAAATATTAACAGTGAAAAAGCAGCTCTCAATAATCTAAATACATTTTTTTTTTTACAAATATATACATGATATAATTAAAAGATACATCATTACATTTTGTAATATCATTTTAAAGCTATCTTACAACTATTGTCCATGAAAATAATGTTTTTAACAATAATTTAACAAGAACATGCTTGGTTGAACACTGAATCGCACAATCCAGATATGGCAAACATGTTTACCTTAACATACCAAAATTAAAAAAAAAAAAAAAAAAAAAAAAAAAGATCAATTGCCATTCAAACATTAAATCCTCCTTAGTTTGATTTTGGCACCAATTTCGAAAGTGTTTGATCATAATTTGAAATTTTCGTTTGTAGATCATCTACTTCTTTTTCTAATTTGAACATTTTTTCTTTTGCTTCTTCGAAAACTTTCTTTGCTTCTTCTAAACGTTTCCTCCGATCCACTAAACTGACAATAGCTTCAGTGCGTTTTTCTCTGATTGAGGATATCATTTGGTCTTTAGGAGTTGTGGTGAACAGTTTTCCCTACATAAAAAAAATAAGTAAATCAATAGAGATATATTTATAGAGATTTATATATTTATAAAATTATAAGGAGATGGTGAATGTAATATATACAGCAGAAACCCTCATAACCGACATTGTATCGAAAGGTCCTCATACTAAAAATTATATTTCGTGAAAGAAAGTTGAAAGTTTTTTCTTTTTCTCTTCCAGTATATATAAACTTTATTTAAGAAAATAAAAAGAGGTAAATTGATTTTAGCAACGCAATGTGTTGAGGTGAGCAGAAGACAAAGGACAAAAACATTAACAGAAAGGAGTTGGGAATTGGTGAGTTTTATTTCCCTCTTACTTCATATTTTTCAATGAATAAATTATACACATTATGTGTTCATATTAGGTATTATGGGAGCAAAATTCTTGAAAATAAGTTAAAAAGGGAAGGAAGTAATAATTTTATTTCAGTTTTGTTGTTGCTTTTGCATGATTATGGAGTTGGAAAAATGAAAAGTGTGATGGCTTAGTTTTAGGTACTGTTGAAAGCCTAAAACAGACTTGAGTCGACAAGAACATCGAGAAAAGTTTTGCTTGATATGGATAATTGCTCACGACTAGGGAATGAAGAGATAAAAACCAAGCCTTTTTACATGGTCTGCATTTGTTATCTATTTGGGAAAAATTCAGTATGATGGTGTCGTGGAAAATAAAACAAAAAAATGTACACTAAAACCCATGAAAGGTCTTGGGTTCAGTACCTAGGTAAGGATGCACTGTTATTAGGCCAATGGTTGTGAAAGTAGTAGATTTGGCCTAAGTCATGCTAAACCGCCAGGTTTTTTCTCCAATTAAGAGTGACTACTTTATAGAGGCTGGGTGTGCCGCAAGAGGGTCTTCCGACTGATATAACTGAAAATAATTTTCTGCTTTTAGTGGGACTCAAAATTGGGCCAGGGAGTTGGGCCGTCTACTGCCTTAACCACTAAGCTACTACTTCTCCCTGGAGTTGTGGAATGGATAGTAAAATATGATGAAGGATTAGAAAACAAATTTTTCATGGATGAGGAAATAATTGCCATATATATGACACCATAAAGACAATGCCAACGAAGATGAAGGCGAATAGGAAGACAATGTAAAAAATGCCAATGTGGATGCATTAGCATAATAAAGTACCCCTTCCCATCAATCAGATTTGTATACTCCTGCTCATCGCTCAGCTACTTTCGACAGATCTTTTGTAATCCGATCCTCTTCTCTCTGGAGCTGCATCCCTCTTAACATTTGTCATTCAATTACCCTTTCCACTTTCAAATACCACTTCTTTATCCACCTACTATTCACCCAGATCCTGTCCTCCAAAAACTGTCAATAGCCACTTTTTAATTGTTTAAAATATGAACAATTTATAATCATAAGGTATAGTTGACTGTGATATATAGGAGATGTAGATAGTTAGGGTAGGCAGTCATAGATACTCAGCAGATCAAAATAAAATGTTTATTTTGATCAGCTGAGTATCTATGACTGCCTACCCTAACTATCTACATCTCCCATCAACAATTTATATTCAAGAAATCTTTTTGTTTTTGTAAAAAAATTATTTTAAATTTAAACCAAGACAAAACAAAGAATATGGTGTCAGAACAGTTCCCTTGAGACTTTGGTACTGTATGTTGCTTTTGGTACTAATATGTTTGAACAAGTTTCTGAATTTATATACTTTGGTTCAGAAGTGATGTGTGAAAGGAAAATCCTCTGCACAATATACGGGCCCACCTTCGAAAATGGACAATATAGAAGGCGTAGTAATAGAGAAATCTCTCTATAATGGGCCTGATATTGTAGCTATCATCAAGGCAGGGAGGTTAAGATGGGCAGGACACCTTGTGTGGATGCTCAGGTTATGGTGGTCGGACTGTTTGGTAGGGGATTGTAGGTCCATCGCAGTAAGGGATTGAATGGAGGCAAACCAGGACAACACATGGCAATTGCTGTTGGAAGAAGTCAAGACTCGCTTGTGGGTTATTCAGCTAAATAAATAAATATATTTTATGCAACAAGTAAATTTAATGAAAATTCTTACAATGACATGTCTATAAAATGTAAAGGACTAATCACTAGTAGCAATTCATTAAAAGTTTGAAGGTCTCCTGGCCATATTCTTTTCAGATGCCTCGGAGGATTATCGGAGTGTGAGGCAAGTTAGGAGACTAGTGGATTCGAGTGGGCATGGAGTTTACAATGAAAGGATAGGTATATGTTTTGGACCGAATCAGCAATGTATGAAACATTAAGGATTGGATACAAGAAGAATTGAAAGGTTTAGTGGAGCCCAAAATCTCAACTCTGTATGTGATGTAAATAAGTCTTTTACAAGCTTTGAACTCTTGTCTAATAAATGTTGGAGTTGTCAGAAACAACGAGCAGTTTCTTGTCTTTTAAGTCTGGTATGTGTCATCAGATATAAATAAATAACACGTTATTACAACTTATTTTACTGCATTGGCCTCCTCAAACTAGACAATATCCTCGACTGGCAATTCTTTTAAGCACTTTTGGCCATGTTTTAAATTAGTTCATACACATTTTTGTTATGTTAACTCATTTTAATTAAACAAATCATAACCAAACAAAGGAAGGAACTAAACTGAAAGTACCTTCACTGCTTTTCAAGAACTTTGTTCTCATGAAACTGAATTAAAACAGAAAAGCTATATAATTGAATGTTGATCAGCTGGTCAGCTTTAATGGTGATGATCTTCTAGCCATTAGGTAATACTTTTGGTACTACAGATGGTGTAGGAGATTTAGGTAATATTTTAATAGGTGCCTTGGGAGTCACAACTGTCGAAAGAACCACCTTCACCAATGGTGAAGTCGTAGTTGTATTGTTAGTAGTGATGGTGGAAGATGGTTCACTGCTTTTCTGATTTTCAAGAACTTTTTTCTCATGAAACTGAATTAAAACAGAAAAGCTATATAATTGAATCATACAAAAACTGAGTTGACTCGAAAGCAAGAAATCCATAGAATCCCTCCATCTCTCATATTACTGTTATTACCCACCACAACACATTACATACCTTATGCTACAGCACTTGTAAAGAATGTGGTGATGAAAAATGGAACACTGGATAACCAAACTTGGCACGACCTTCAAAACTGGGCACTCTGAGAACATAGTCTCAATGCTCTTGGCCCTCAGGGACCGAATTAAATTAAATCTGAAAATTAAATAAGATATAAACAGCGAATGATGATTTACTTACATCAATTATCCTAGCGTTGGGTACAGGCCTCGTAACCTTTATTATCACTTTCTTTTCTTTTGTCATGTTGATCAGCTGGTCAGCTTTAATGGTAATGATCTTCTGGCCATTAGGTAATACTTTTGGTACTACAGATGGTGTAGGAGATTTAGGTAATATTTTAATAGGTGCCTTGGGAGTCACAACTGTCGAAGGAACCACCTTCACCAATGGTGAAGTCGTAGTTGTATTGTTAGTAGTGATGGTGGAAGATGGTTTCGAATGACTCAAAGCAAGCTTTCCAGCTTCTGAAAACAGAGTTATTTTAAAAGATTAAAAGCTAAATATTTTTAATTTATTTAATACTACATCAAATTACTTCCTTCTTGCTAATCCATAACAGGCTGGGACTACAATTTTTAATTCATACTCCAATGGATATATAATAGTTATTAGATACAAATATAAACTAGTTGACAATCTTATGAAATATTACACTTTTGATGAACAAAAGTTAAAAATCAATCAAAATGAGATCATTTTACCTTATAATTACCTGATAATAATAATAATTTGGGGTCACCTGTGGTGTAGTGGTTAGCATAGCAACCTAGTAAACCCAAGATCATGGGTTTGCAGCCCGGCAGATGACCTTAGGATTTTTTAAAGGGAGTAAAAAATCCTTAGCTATGCCATCCTTCGGAAGGGACATAAAATGGGGGTCCTGAGCCTGTGCGATGTCAGGTACTCGTTAAAGATCCCTATCCTAATTATACTTGGATAGGCAAAATTTAGGACTACCACTGTAGCATCGTCCGATTAGCCATAGCAGCTTAAAAGTGACATTAAACGAAATAAACAAACAAATAATAATAATTTCCAAAGACATTAAGTATTACAATATTTACAATATAATTGTTATTACTCTTTGCTTACCCATATTTTATTAGCTAATTTCCCAACATTTTTCTGTTTAAGACATAAATATAGGTATTTTGTGAAAAGCTAAGAATTTTATATTTAGTAAAATCAGTCCCTCAGAAAAATATAATTTGCTAAAAAATTGTCAAAAAGTATAATTTGAGATTATACTTAACCCTTTAACGGGCAGGAAGGAAATTTTTGAATCCATTTCTTCTTTTTTTGCCTTTGAAACATGCCACGCGAACCCCCACACATCTATCATGAAATTCAAGGTTGAATAAAGCATATTAGACGATAATGAGTAGGATAATGCATCGGCATGAAAAAAAGGCATTAAATATGTGAATCCTCCAGGATACATCGCCTGTTAAAGGGTTAAAAAGAACAAAATAATAATTTCTAAAAACTTATATTTCGAATTGTTATTATCTACATTTGTATGGGCACTCTACGTTAATGATATGACCATATTAACATGATATGACAATATTTAACTATATAATTAAATGCTACCACTTTATGAAATGGTCAAAACTACTTTATGGTATGATCAAATCTAAGATCTGGCAACAGCTTGTATATATAAGAGATTCATAGAATAAGGCGATTTTTCAAATTTTTATATCCTTACATATCACCTATGTATTTCAAAAGTGACACAACTCAAAAACATGCATTCAAATTTTTTTTAGCTGAAAACAATGCTGAATTTATGCTTCAGGTACTCTATTTAACGGATTTCTGCAGTTCTTTTCCATTTCCCAAACTGAAAAACACATGAAAGGACAGAGATTTGCCAGGATAGAGAAGATTAAAACTGCATCGCTGGAAGAACTGAAGGTCATACTAAAAAGTGCAGTACTTCCCCCCCCCCCACAGCATTTCCTGTAGCACCTCAGCCTTAGGGCTTATTGTGTATATACTGTATTTCCTGTCTTGCATGAATACATTCCTAGTGTTTTCATGTATCTGATAATCATAATCGGATCCATATCTACATTGGTTTAAGATGTAGATAATGGTTTAAGATGGATCTTCCCCAAAGTGAAGTAAACTCCTCCTTGCCAACACATCACATTTGCATATGATGTGGTAAGGTGTTTCATCTTCCTTATTGCAGAATCTGTAGTGCGGTACTACTGTCGAAGAGGCCCTCCACCAAATTAGCTCGAACAGCGATGCATCTGCCAGTTTGATCCTTACGCTTCACTTTGAGTTTCACATTTATAGACAGCTTTTTCCTATAACCTCACATGTTAACATCCACTTCTACTGTTTCAACTTGGATTGCTCTGTAAAACTTAAATGTAAAAAGGTGGAAAACAGAAGTTAACAACATGAGTTTTATAATGGATTTAGTGTTTTATATATTCATGTTTTCTTATTTCCAATTCCATAATGTGTGAAAGTGTAACACAAGTTAACAAAAGATTAATTTCTACATGGATTTGGAGTTTTATATATTTATATTTTGTTATATCAACTTATATGAGAAATTTTCAGTTTACATATTATGTGAATGGATTCTTTGTCGTCCTAATTACTTATTTCCCTAAGGTGAGATAGATTGTATAATTAATTCAATAAAATACATTGACCTAAAAATAAATGTGAGAAAATATTGCAGAAATTAAAAACATAACTTTCAACATGGATTTTGTTTTATGTAATTATAATTTGTTATTTCCGCTTCTATAATGTGAATAAGTTTTTCAAAAGTTATAACTCCTTGTGATTTAGCATTTACCATAGATATAGTATAATATTAAATCAAAATTGATTTAGTATTTTATATTTAGACGTTTTCTTATTTTCACTTAATTATTTTCTTATTTCTCATTTTAATGTCAGAAGGTATAATAGAAGTTAATATTAGATTGAACATGGATTTAGAGTTTGAGTGTAAATGAAGGAGTATAACCTTTCCTTTCCAATAGCAGCAACTAAAACATTGAAATAAATCGGAACAGAACTAGGTTAGAATGGATGAAAAGTATTCAAGGCGCATGAAGGGGTTGAAGCGTCTCACCAGTGGGGAAAACAACGATTTTAGGAGAGCAAAAGTCAAAAATTGGAGGTACAATTTTGAATCCGAAATGGTAAGGAAAGTAAACACAAGTGTCAAATGGAATGAAAACAAGAACTCCCATTAGGGAATTCCTTGTTTATAGGTAAGAGTAAATAAGTTATTTTTAATGTTGACATTTGTTTATTTAAATTTTTAATTGTTATTAGTACATCTAATAGATAGTTTTAATAGTTTTTTTTAATATTTATTAACATATTATGTTGATTTTATTTATAAAATAATTAAAGATAAAAATTTTTTTTTTTTGTTTCGAACCTAAAAACTAGACCCAAATAACACAAACTTTCTTAGATAACTTCCTTGGCATTTTATCAGCTATTTGTAAGATTTTAAACATTGTACGCACATATTTAAAAGTGAAAAATAGATATTTTAACTCCCTTAAAAAAAAAAATATTAAATAATCTGATAGCCGATGGTGATGATAATGATCCGTGGCGCTACAGCCCAGCATGGACCTTGGCCTCCTCTAAGAGCTTTCGCCATGTAGCTCTTTCTTGTGCGGTCGCTCGCCAGTTGCGGGCTTTCAGAAGGTCCCTGGAGTCCCTGCTCACAGCATCCTCCCATCTAAGTCGCGGTCTACCTCTTCCTCTAGCTCCATGGAGCCTCCCGTCCAACAGCTTCCTCGGGATTTCGTCAGCTGGCATCCGGGCAAATGGCCCGCCCAGCGCAGTCTTCCCAGCTTTATATACCGCATCACATTCGCTTTACCATACATCTGGTAAAGTTCCCTATTGGTCCACCTTCTCCAATAATCACCAACTTTAATGGCCCCAAATATGCGGCGCAGTATTTTTCTCTCAAAAATGAGAACTTCTTTTTCTTCTGCGCTTGTCAGGGTCCAGGCTTCCGATCCGTAGGTGAGGACTGGTCGGATTAGGTTCTTGTAAAGCTGGCATTTCGTGCGGCGAGTAATAGCTCGGCTTCTCAAATGTTTGCTGAGCCCAAAATAACTCTTGTTGGCCTTTAATAGTCTTTGGCTTATTTCAAGAGATATCCTATTTGAGCCACTTACAATTGAGCCCAAATAAGTAATCTTTGATAAGTAATCTACCGTTTCAAAAGAAAAAGGTCCCATTCTCACCTCTTCTCCTACCGCAACCTCCGCTCCAGGTCCAGCTCGCATGTCCTTTTTGTTTTATGCTGGTTTAGTGACAAGCCTATGGATTCCGCAGCTTCAGCCAACCTCAAAAATGCTTCTGATAAAGAAGCAAACGATCTTGCCATCAGGTCCAGGTCGTCCACAAAACCAAATATCTGCACCAGCCTTTCAAAGATTGTTCCGCTTGTTTGTATTCCAGAATCTCTTATTGTTTTTTCAAGGGCCAGGTTGAACAGCAGACCATCGCCCTGCCTTACTCCCCTCCTGGAGATGGTTCTCCCTGGATCCGGACGTAGCACTTTAACTCATCCATGGTCATCTTTATGAGGCGGATCAGCTTTGAGGGAATGCCTATCTCATGTAGTGCTTCGTAAAACTTGGGTCTTTTGATGCTGTCATAAGCACTACTGAAATCGACAAATAGATGATGCGTCGTCATCCTGTGCTCTAGTGATTTTTCTAGCATCATCCGAAGGCTGAACATTTGGTCGACCGTAGATCTTCCTCCCCTAAATCCTGCCGATTTCCTTTTCAACAAATGGCCGTAGCTTCACATAAATCGCATTGGATAGGACCTAGTAGGCACACTGGAGTAGGGTTATACCGCAATAATTAGTGCATTCCAGAATATCACCTTTCTTATGCAGAGGGTATATTATGCCCTTTTTCCAGTGCCCTGGCATCCTTTCCTCAATCCAAGCTGTCAGGATTATATAGTATAGTGCTTTGTGAAGCTCTTCGCTGCCATACTTGAGGAGTTCAGCTGGGATTCCGTCTTCACCCGGAGCCTTATTATTGTTTAGACGATTAATGGCATCCTCAATATCGTCATATGTTGTTGGGCCAGGTGGGTCTGAGTCATCTTGTATTCCTAGGGCTTGAAAAGTCTCCAGGTCTCCAGCACCTTCATTCAAGAGATTGTCAAAATGACGCAACCATGGCTGAGGATTTCTTCTTTTTCTGAGAGTAGCGACCCGTCTTCCTTCCTGCAAGATATAACTCTTGGCTTAAAAACCGCCCGATGGTGCTTTTACTTAATTTAACATGTTTAGAAGGCATGAGATTTCAAAACTTATAGTTTTGTGGAGAATACATTTGCACTCCTAGACTGGCTGTTTTCCCCACTGAGTGCCTCATCGATAGTAGCATCAAAAGTACATAAGGAATGTAAAAGTGCTGGCATAAGTGACTTTATCTGTGGCACCTGGGAATAGTGTGTCAAGTGCAATTTTATAAATTCTGGTCTATGGGTATCACATCACCAGAAAACTTTTTTTTTTGTTCTAATGGGCTAAGTTATACGGCTGTAACAGAGGTGAATATAACTTTGTGAATCATTGCGGAAACAATTCCTAACTTCACTATCCACACGTGCCACATATATCTGAGGGGGATTACTTTGAAGGGAACAATAATAATTAAATATTATTCGAGAAAATAAAAGTTACCTTATTTTTTTTTTTATTAGACTTTGTATAAATAAAATATATTAAAATGAATAAACATTTATATTTTTCAAATAAATTGTAACTGAACTTTAAAATAATGAAATAACCAGTCAAATAATGAAGGCCTAATTTATACCAAAACCATTTAAAACAATTATTTTGAAAAAAAAAAAAAATTAATAAATACTCAAGATAAGATAATTATCCATTACCAGTAAGTTTTATGTTTTGACCTCGTTCTACTGCTGATGAAACAACGGTTCCATTGTCAGGCTCCAACATCGTTATACCATGTTCTTTCAACATCTGTATAGCTTGTTGTTTGTTGTTCGACACTAAAAAGAAATAAATAAAATAAAAAATATTAATGAATGACTGTATTGAATAAAAAGGATTTGATTATATAAAAAAGTTTTATTGGAGATGTTTCCATAATCACTCTTCTCTACAATGCTCTTCAACTTTTTTGTATATTAACTGCAGTAGATATTTTGTATATACATAGAAAAGTTCGAGATATTTGATCTATAGACACTATCAATTAGCTAGCTAATGGTGGTTTAAAATCCAAAACTACCTGAACTTTTGCATACCGAAATATAAAATTTTACTGGACTGTTAGGAACTCGGTGAAAATATTGTTCCTCCCCTTTTTGAACTCTGCAGAAGTGTTGGATTAACTGAAGTCAGATTAGTGAGGTTTATATATCATATAAATTACTTCAAACTTGATATAACATACTATGAGAGTAATATATTAAATTTACGATTTGTTATTGTTTTTTTAAAATATTTACTCTATTTGCTCAGTTGATTGACTGTAAAACAATATTAGATAAATAAATAAAAGGATTTTGTGAGAAAAAAAAATTCTATAGTCAGATAATATTATGAAATAATCTATAGCACTTTACTTACCACCGTTGCTCAAAGGTACAATCTTTGGTTTTTCATCATTGTCAATGAGATCAATTTTGCTCTCACTGTTCTCATTTCTTTTATTCAGAATAATGCCTAGACCAATCTTCCTTCTTTTGGCTACCATTTTTAATATTTCTGTAACATTATAAAAAAAAATGTAGTGTACAATATATTACCTACAGAAAAATTTAATTTAAACAAAATAATAACATGCTAAAAAACTAATTATAACCATTGCCAAAAAGTTATCAACAGGCCATTAAAAGAAAGTATGCTTACTTATTCCTAAACCTATTGATCAAGTTCTCACTGGGTAAATTAATAACCTCTTTATTTATTTATTTTATTCAAAAAGCAATGTTTTCATATATCAGAGCCTTTTATGTTTCTTGCAGTCACACAACAAACAACTTTTGTCACCTAACCAACTAGCCATACTAATATTCTAGTAATCCTACATTAGATAAGGAGAGAATAAGAGCAAATTGGTGTAATATAAAATTAATGCCAAGGACATCTCATTAAAGTAATAAAAATAATATCTGTATTACATTTTTTTGTAAAACTACAAGAATTGTAACTAAACAGTATTTTAGTAAAATAAAACCAAATGTATTTAGATTTTGAATACCGGCCCCTTATATTCGAATAATCCAATCTTTCGAATTTAACAATGGGCATTAAAATTCCCGATTACGAATCTAAATATTAAATTGGATTTCACAACCAAATCAGCTTCATCTGTTTTAAGTATTAAGGAAAAAGAATAATTAGGCTAGTGGTCGAAGGGACTGAGATAGGCTTAGATAACCAAATCCTCGGTTAATCGAGACTCCAAAAAAGTAAAACTAATACATAAGATAACATAACATAGGAAAATTTAAGTAATACATATATCTATTTAATAACAAAATAATACTTGTAAATGCAATAACAATATACATAAGTAACATTATTACAGAGATAAATAAAAAAATTTATGGCTTGAAAAAACTCATGATGTTGCATCAGTTCTACTTCCCAAATATTGAAGTACTTCCTCCAACCCAACAAACCCTTTTTCATGAAAAATAGTTAATGACAATTTGTTTCCTAGTAGACTGTTATCCCGATCTTCTAGCCTTGATGTCTTGTTCGGAAATCAAATCATAATACCTAATTAAATGAAATAGAAATAGAAGGCTCGGTATATCAAGTTAATCGAGACCGAATGAACAGATCAAAATAGAAACAGGTATGGTTGGAATAATACAACAAGATAATAAATTGTGTTTTACAACAAAAAATTGGTAAAATAAATAGAAACTATAAATTCAAATAACTTTAATTGCTTACTGTAATAAAGTATAACATAATAATAAAAAGTCTATATTTTCAAATTGAATTTTAATTTAGAAATTCTGTAAGCTGATACGAGACAAGATTTGAACATCTCAAGAGTTTAAAATCTATGTCTAATTTTCAGCTCTTAAATATATAGATAAAATATTGTCATTTATACTAAATCAGCAAGGTCCTGTGACAACAATTTGCTTCAACAATGAAATAAAATAAAGAGGTAACGCTTTCTATTATAAATAAATTTACCTCCACCACCACAACCAGCCCCAGTTTGTTGGTTGCTGCTATTATCTTCATGCTTGATTTTCTGACTTTCCCTCCGTTTAGAAGCGACTTTCTCGGATCTTTCTTTAGTAGGCATTGCTTTTGTCTCCTATAATGAGTAATTACACAGCAATGAAATACAAATCACTAATTAAAAGAAAATATATAAATAAATAAAATTACAAAGAAATAAAAAAAATAAAATAAAATAATGGGAAAATATATGTAGTGCAAACCTCTATAATTTTTATGATGTCATAATAGGAATGGTCTTCAGCAATATCAGCAGGAGTCTTTCCGAATTTGCTGATTGGCTCAACAGAAGCACCATGTTCAAGCAATAGTTTCACTATATCCTGATTTCCACTGACTGCTGACCAATGCAATGGTGTCATTCGTATCTTAAAAATAATAATATTATGAGCTTTAAAATGAAATAAGGAAGAAATCAGAAATGTGAGTTTCAATGGTACAATTATATTTTCATATAGGGTCTATAAATAAAAAATAAACAACAGAATAGAGGACTACAGCTGAGTGAGTTGGGGTGAGGGTCTCAGCGCGCTTAAAAACAGAAGGTCGTGGATTTGAATCACACTTAGGCGAGTTAAAATTTATTTTGTGGCAGACCCATGAAATGAATCTTGACTTTCCCACTCTGGCTAGAATATGTTTACTTAGTTTTAATTAGATAGGATAACCCGTCCTTCCTGCCCTAGTTGGAGTACATAAGGACGTTAAGCCCCAAAAAACAAACAAGAGAACAAAATGATTTTCTTTTTTCTTCTATACTAGACTAATGCATACTAGGTAATAGCTATTAAGGACTGCTGTGTACACAATTAAAAATAAATTTGTACCATTAGGTTACTTGGAATTAACTCTATTTTAAACAAATAATTACCATATCACGGGCATTGACGTCGGCACCAAAAGAAAGCAGTAGTTGAGTTATTTCATAATGTCCTTTTTGACAAGCAACATGTAATGGAGTTCTATCCACCTTATTCCTGGCATCAGGAGATATGCCCGATCGCAAAAGCAATTCCGTTACATCTATATAGTTGTAATGAGCTGTCCAATGGATAGGACTCGTTCCAACCTGCAAATTGAATGATAAAATGGATATTTATTGATGAAAGATTTGTTCACTCTATTAATAACAATGAAGCATTTTAAAAAATAATCTGACAGAATAAAAAAAAAGTTTAAACGAAGCATAACTTACCCAGTCTGCTGTGAAAGGAGCTCCAGCAGCAACTAACAATTTAATTTGTTCTCCATTACCTAATTTTGCTTCAGAAAGAAGCTGCCGACCAAGGTCGAGTAAATTGGTATCTTTTAGGTTCTTAGCTGCAGTAAAGGACACAATATCCTAAAAAAACAAGACAAAGTAATAATTGTTTTTATAGCATATAAATCAAATTTATAAAAACACAACTTTATAAATATTAGTAATGTATATAAAAGATTCGGATGTAGTTAGCTGATTAGGTTAACAATATATATAAAAAAAATCGGGCAAGAGATAGATGCTACAATCTCTTTAGAAAATTATCGAACTAATAGAAACAGTTGGACATAATCACCAATTTGGTTATGCAAGCAAGAATAAGGTAGAAAAGAGCAACTCCTTAACAGTAAAATATTTTAAAGTATAAATCTGTATGATATGGAGAATTGGATCCTAAACAGACCACAGGAAAAAAGCCATATCTCAAAGCAGATGGATTTATGGAGATCTGCCAGGGTTCCATGGATGGAGCATATCAAGAACAATGAATATATATATATATATATATATATATATATATATATATATATATATATAAAGTGAAAAGACTTACTTTAGAAGTAATGAAAAAAAAAAAATTATAGTAAAGGTGGATAAAGGTAAAAGACTGAAATGGATGATGGAATCAGAGGCTGTGGGTAATAGAAACAGAGGAAAACATAATGCACAATGGAAAGATGAAGTAGATGAAAGCATACCAGACATGGATAGATGGTAGAAGAGGCAGAGGCTTAAAGGACGAGTTCATCTGAAGAAATCGTCATTAAAGAACATTAAAAAATAAATGATAATTGTACTGACAATTTTTAATCTTATAACATAAAAAAAAAAAAAACTATATCAGAAAGAAAAAGATGAAATTCCGTATTTGAAAAATTTACCAATATATCGAAAATTGCTTTAATATCTAAAGAGGTCATTATGTGTATTGATCATAAACTTATCGACCATCCATGGAATGAGTTATTAAGCTAAATAAAAAGGAAAACAAACCTTACACGAATAACTTAAAATAAGAATTAAATATGAACAAGTCCACTGTTACTTATTGTAAAAAAAAAAAAAAAAAAAAAGAAAAAAATTTTGGTAGTAGCTCCTATGGTATTTGTTGTTTTTCTTTAATTTCACCTGAGTGATGTCAGTCAAAAAAAATTATTAAAATTTTAAATTTCGGTTCATAATAGTACTGATGTGTTGGTATGAAAAAAATTAATTAATTTATATGAAATAATTAAAAGTTAAATATATCGTTTTTATAAAGAAAAATATATATTAAAATGATAACCAATATTCAGTATTATTTAAAAAAGCAGAAATTCGTAAGGGTGTTCAATTTCATATTAATAAGGAGAAAGTAGTAAAATATAAATAATAAAAGTAGAAAATTTCGTATGGTCTCGTCTTCCAACAAGCAATACCTGAATTGGACTGTCAACGATTTCCATATTTTCCTCTTTTAGTTTCAATATGCCCTGCATTTTCTTCATTCAGATCACTTCGAAAACAGCATTCCAACGATAACCTGAAACTATAAAGAAACAAATAAAAAAAAAAAAATCCAACAGAGATCATTTCAGTAGTGTTATAACCTAAACATTTGTTTACACCCGGAACGAGGGTGGAGTGAAAACATTTTTTAATATGTCTTTGTTTTTGTCATGACTAATGAAATATGAGATGAGAAGACATTCAGTTGAGATATAATAACTTATTTGACATATTATAATACTTAACAGGATGTTTTCTAAGAGTAAACTAACTTCCTGTTTCCTGTAAAATATAACGGAAGTCTTATAAAAATAAAACATTTAAGACTGCTCACCTTGTTAATTAAAAAGGTACATAATGAAATGGAACAATGGCTAAATGAAATATCAACGCAATTAAAACATATCCAACCATAAACACAAGTATACGCTCGGAATACACTTACGCTGAAAATGGAGGCTTCTTATGCACTACTACTGCCACTTGAATCGAAGGTATCAAATAGCGCTTATACCAACAAATTAACTTAGTATCGTATAAAAATAAAACAAAAAAAAAAGAGTCAATTATAAACAATTTATTAAATCCAAATATTTTATTTGAACGCGTCAAATATCTAAAAGATAATAGATAAGAGACAGCTGATTCTTACCTGTAGCAGTATGTGTTGACCTTCAGTTTATTGTAATTGTTCTCCTACAACATTCAGTTGAAAACTCTTCTGCGCCAAGAATTTACGTAAGAGTTGACAAAATTTTAAGTTAATCAAATCATTAACAGTTTCCTTCTAATATCTAAATCTCGGACTGTTATTCACTATGACACTTATTGAAGGTATTGGCGATGAAGTAATACAATTTTTAGGAATACTTCTTGTGGTATTGTTAGGAGTGGTTGCTTGGTGGTCGACAGGTATAAGAGATTTGCCACAGATACGGACAATATTGATTTTGGAAAGAAGATCTCAAAATGCAACTACACAACAAACAACTTTGGTGTCACAACATGTCAGTGGAATTGACACTGGGCAAGGTGATCAAAGTGGATGCCGTCAAAGGCGTTTGTCATCTAACAGAAATTCTGGAATCAAAAGAGAAGTAACTGTAAGCAGAGATATTCATGCCAGTGCAGCCTCAGAAGAAGCATCAAATAGTGAACCGTTGGTGAGAAATGAAGATGTCGATAGGAATGCAAGTGGTGATCCTATTGAATCACAGCCTGAACACAATTCAGACCACAGTGAAGGGAATGGTGACAATATTCGTATAAGGCTCAAGTATCTGAATGATGATCAAAAATTAGTGGAAGGAAGGCTTCAGGAGTTGTTGGGTGATTTTAAAAGGTAATTTCTGTGATATAGTTTTCTTATTTGTGTTAAGTAAGTAGATGTATTTCGTACAAATTACTTCTGATCTGGTTATTTCATTACTTCTTGTTTCTACTTTATATTTTGGTAGGTACAAGTACAAATGGGATAAGAATTGAAGTTGACTGTGACAATATAATGTAATAGTTATTTACAATAGGAAGGTTATATTTTCATCTTATCAATTAGTATTGCTATTGATTGATGTCTCATCTGATAATTATGTTACAAATAATTTCAGTCAAATAAACTAAAATGAAAACAAAAAATTCTGTATTGAAGCTTGCTGTATAATTTGCTTAATTTTTATTCATAAATATAAAATGTTTTGCTGCTGGATATTCCTAAAAAGCTTTTCTTAAATTGTGAACTCTTAGTAATTTTGTTGTAAATTTATAACTATTAATTAGACATGTTGAAATAAACTTCAGTTTTTAATATCTGTTATGCAAATCTTATTGTTTTAGGAAATGAGTTTCTCAGGTTATTTATATAGTTGTCATGTGAATTGTTTGCAATGAACATGAGTCATTTTGACTTATGATAATATGCAATAGAAGTCACTCTTTTAGCTTTATTTAGTATGAATATTGAACATAGCTATGTTCTGATACCATTTGGCTTGTACCTTATTACAATACTTATTCCTTAGTATTAGAGTTTAAACAATATTTCTGTAGTTTTATTATTTTTTTAACATTGTCATTATATTGTTTATTTTAATCTGTGTTTAAAAACAATTTAGTGTTAAAGGTGCCATTTTTATGATTTAACTTTCTTTTTTTTTCCTTGACTGGCAACTGTGATCCACATTGCCTAAATAAGTTAAAAGTTATGTTTCCTATAAAGTACTGACAGCCAAATTTAAGGAAGGGATTAGGAAGGACAGATAATTAATTGACCATGAAAGAAATATACAAAAAGTTGTTGCAGGCAGAGAAGGTCAAGCTAGTAGGAACTGTATCTTGTTTTTCTGAAAATTGAAAAAAACTTGAATAACATTTTTTCTCATAGCTTAATTCAACTATATTAGCTTCTAAAGTCTAAATAAAAAGTTACCTATTACAGTTGTGCCGACTGAGAAATTTCAGTTTATTAGGTAGTCTCTATTATTATTTTTCTGAGAAGAACTATTACACAGAAAAAATACTAACAAAAACATGAATGAAAAGGCAATATATAATATAAATATGCAATATATAATATAAATATGCAATATATAATATAAATATGCAATATATAATACAAATATGCATATTTAAAATTAATGTATATAATATATATTTATGAATAATTACTATCTTTGTCATATATTGAAAATTTTTAGAAAATCATTTTGATAGGTGGTTAGTAATTCTTACTCTTGAGTTATTTCTTATGTGAAGATTCTGTTGCCACTGCTTTTAGTCTTTTTAATATTTAAATATCTAAAATGTTAAATGTGTTTTATTTTATATTTAATTAAGGCATTAGTTTTTAATTTAAAAAGCTTTTATTTAGTGTAGTAAATTAAATTATCATGAAGAAAATTATAACATGTGGCACCATCGTAACCACAATATTTCCCAAGAATGTCAGGTGAAGAACCACGTACGTTTTCAGTGCTTACCTGATCTCACCCTTTTATCACTAGACCTTAGACATGTCTAATCTGATACTGATTAATTTTAACTGAATTAATCCATATTATGACATTTTATAAATCATTAGGCCTATCTTTGTTTTAGGAGACATTTCAGTATGGAATTATCAGCACAAAAGCTGGTTCGCCTTATATTCAACGGGCAGATTCTTCAACGAGATGATCAAACCTTACAAGGATGCGGCCTTTACGACAACTGTGTCGTACACTGTCTGGTTCATGCTCAGCAGAATACTCAAAGATCCAATGCTCAACAGCATAGCAATTCACCGCCTCCTGATTGGAATCTTGGAGGATTGTTGTACACATGCCTTAGCGTGTTACTTTGTTTGGCTTGGATTTGTAGGTATAATTATTCACATTTGTTTTCCCTCACTACTACCACCGCCCTCGTCGGTTTGACAGGGATGTTTGCCGTATCAGTCATTGGCTTACACATGCCTGAGCAGCTACCAAATAACTAATATAATTTTAATTATATGATTTGTATATCAAATCTTTGCATAAGTGCAAGTCATGTGTTTCCTCTAAAAAGTATAAATGTTTTTAAGATGCATTATTGTAAATAGAAGGATGTATATATGTATGTATAAATTGAAATGTTACTAAATTTTAGTTTATTGTTATGTTTTTGTCTAGTAGAAAAAAAAGGTTGCCATAGTCATTACATTATTTTTTTTTTGTTTGTACCTAGTTTTTTGTTTTTTATTCATAATGATTTAATAATTATTAAAAAAAATATTTAGACTGATTTATAATATTTAAAAAAAAATGTTTAATACAGATGGTTTTTATCTGCTCTATCATGAAACCAGATTTAATAAATGGCATGCATCAAAAACAAGAAAAACCCTTTGATTTGATTTTACATTCCATTTACAATGCGATTGTTTCTACTTAAATGGACTCACGTTTTTATGATTAATAAAATAATGTTTAATCTAGCCCATGATTTTAATTGTCCAGAGTTAAGTGATTTGTCTGATTCAGGTATTTGAGTCACGAGGAGTGGCCATTTTAAATTGTGATGTTAGTCCTATGAACTATTTGTGTCTTAAGATTGTTCTTTTCTTATCGAAAAATAATGTTAAATATCTGCTAGAAAGAAATTTAAAATTTGACAAGACCCATTGAATAAGGTTTTTTATTTAAAAGATATGTGCATATTTATTATTAATTAGCTTTTATTTATGCACGAGAAATAAAATAAATTTGTTAAGTGATTTGTGAACATTAAACATTAGGTATTTTAAAAAAATGAATTAAAGTACATCACACGCTATTTACTGAATCTTTAGGAGTTTTACACTTTTGTTTTGGTTTGCTCTCAAATTTTCCTATTTTTATAATAGGACAGTTCATCAACTGATGAAATTATGTCTCCACTGATTCTAGAGTGAGTTGGGTGACGATCTTGTAGCAATTAGATGTTTCATAATTAGTTCTCTGTTTTTATAAATTTTGACCCTTTATAAATCAAGGTTACTGAATATGTATTTGTTATTATTGTACTATATGCCAAAAAAAAAAAAAAAAAAAAAAAAAAAAAAAAAAAATCATAGCTGAATTTATAGAAAGGAATTGTTTTTTGAGCAGTTGGAAAAAAAAAATAATAATAAGTGGATACGATTAAACTTTATGTATTATATTGATTGTGGAAAAGGAAAACATTGTACAGGTTTTTATTTTAATTGACCTTGGTCCATGGATCATACTTTAGTTGTCATATTTTGCTAAGAAAACAGTGTGTGCATTAGTTTATTGTTGTATTATTAAAATTCAAGTCTATGAAAAATTTCAGACACATTGTGGAACTTATATTTTAATAAAAATAACATTGTAATAAAAGTAGTTTTAAGACAATGTTAAACAATTGAATCTGATGACATTATTGGTTTGCTCCCAAATGTATTTTTTTAAAATTCATTATTTGGGTTTAACGTCCTTATATACTTTAACTAGGGCAGGAAGGACGGCTTATCCTGTACTAACCCATTCTATCTAAGGTGGGAAGGTCAAGATTTATTTTGTGGGTCCACTACGAAATAAATTTTAACCTGCCCAGATGGTATTCAAACCCATGTTCTTCAGTACCGAGCACTCTAAGACCCTTGTCCCAACTCGCTCAGCCATCGAATCCCTCCAAATGTATTAAACAACCATGAATTAAAAATAGAAATAAAGCAAAAATTAATTAATTGAATTAATGCTATAAACATAAATGTAATTAACATAATAATATAAATAAAAATTCAGATAAATTACCTTACAGTATTATTCCATTCTTTTTGTCCAAGAAGTGTGTAGAATTGGTTTTTTAATTAAATTTTTTTTTGTGCGTGTCATGCAGCAAGTTATAAAATTAACTTTTAAAATTAAGATGTTCTATTTATTTTTTAAAAAGTGTAACTTTAGGTTTCTGTTATAAAGTATTAAACAGCAGCTTCTGATAAATAACCTCAAATAAATTAAATTTGTGTTATCCTTATCTAACTGCCCATCTGTTTTATGGCCTAGTCCGTATGATGCAGCATGACAGTTATTGAGTGACTTTTTTATTTAAGACTTAAAAAACGCATCCCATGTGAAATGTATAATTTCATCTTGATTAATCTATGATCAAAAAAGGCATTAGTAAAGTACATGAATGTTGTAAGTTTCTCATCTGTTATTATTTTATTAAATCAATATGAATTCATATAAGTCATAATGGTTTTGAAGCCATTTTGACTTTTTTGAGTATCTTTGGCAGGTATCTCATGACGAGGCAATTTCCTAAGTATCCCATGAGTAAAAAGAAATTTAATAACTAGTATATGTTCACTGGAGCAGTATGTACTATGGTAATAAAACAGCATAATATTCTGAATTGCCAGACACACTTGGAAGAGGAAGAATTATAAGAAAGAAAATCATGAAGGATGTAGCTCGTTTTTCAAGTATATTAATTACACAGGAATGTGTAATAAGATCAAAAGGACCCCAGTGAGTTAATAGTATAAGTTAAAAGTAACAAAATATAAGAATGGTGATCAGTTTGGATTAAATGCTAAATAAAGAAAACAAGGGACTAATTTAACTCGGTTTTGTATTTTCAGATTATGTGAATCAGCGGGGACTCTGTGGATATTGGCTTGTTTTCTTTTTTATATAAGAGAGAGATGTGCTTTATTAATACAAAAACACATCGCTGCCCAACTTCATACGGTTTTTACACGCACTGTATACTCATCTGTCTAATTGAAGACAACATTCTGATTAACTTCAAAATAATAATAATTCATAATATTTCTATCACAGTCTTTACTTATCTTATATTTTTCTTGTATTTTACTTTTTTTTTCTCCCTTTTTTAAAAATCAATATTATTCTAACCAAATATATACTTACGCACATTTAAACAGAAAAACTACCTAAGAACAATTTTAAACACCGTCCAAGTGGCAGTGGATGATGCCCAGGGAGTCCAACATTATATTTTCTACATCTAGCTTTTCCCCCTATTAAATATTAACGATATTTATAAATTTTTTTTTATTTTTATATTTTCGATTTGTCCGCATTTTATAAATATATACAAAGCTTCAGCTTCTTTAAAAGCATATAAACTTAAGGTAAATTCGCTGTTTCAAATTTAATTTTTGTGGTCATGGTTTTATCTTTGCCAGTTTTATCACTGGGTTGTGGTTTCACGGCATACTTTTATAGCCTAATTTTTTGAATGGTTTTATATAAGTATATCAAAGGTTGTTTTTGATAGCACTTACAATAAACCTTTAAAATTAAGTGGGTAACATTTTTATTTTTAACCTTTATGTATTAAATTAGTAAAATATAAAATTAATAAAGTCGAACTATTTTTCAAAACATTACATTTATTATTTGCGCGTGTAGTTAGTATTAACAAACGGCAATCCTTATTTCAGACCTTTAATTACATTTCTTCTCACTTATCTGTTGGCCTGATTAATTGCGGCTCCGCTTTTCTTAAAATCATGTGACCAACAAGCACCAGAGAATATTTGAAGAATTTAATGAAAAAGGTTTCTTTGTTTCCATTGCTTAATATTTGTTTATTTTCTTATTCTAATAAATACTCGTATCATTTGAACCGTCCTTAATAAAAGATACTGGGAGACAAGAATTGGGCTACTCTTAATTATTTTTCATTACATGAAAAATATAATAGGTATTATTTATTTATATTTTGTGAATAATAGAGAGCTTATTATATGTTCTATTGATTTTCATTATTAATTCCAGAATGACAGGAAAATGAAGAATATAATTTGGCAATTAGGTTTTTAAAAAATTCCTAAGTGGTATTTTCCTATTTTTTCTTATTACCTTAATTTTGAAATTAAATGATCCAGGTAAATTTGATCTCGTACAGATAATGTTATTCAGGTAACAGGAGTGAATGAAACAACACTGACTACATTATTGTTTAATTTAGACGATTGTAACAAAAAATTAGACAAATTCAAAAACTCTTAGTTTTCTTCTTTTCTTTGACCACCCTGACTGACTCCCCCCCCCCCCCCCCCCCCCCCCCCCCCCCCAAACAACAACTCTGGATTCTCTGTATTTGCAGATCATAGTAAACTATTCCCACTTTTTATTAATTTTGACTTCTTGTTCAATTAGTTTAATAACAAGTTTTACATCAAAATTATATGATAGTCACGTTTTTATCTCTCAGTTTATTTTAATGGAATTTAATGTTTTTTTAATTTTTGATCAGAATATGTCGAAAAATAAATAGAAGTATTAATTTTGTTTCTAAGTATTAATTTTTCACATATTATAATATATCAATAGAATGTTGGCAGTTACAGCTTGAAAATATGAATATGTATTTTCAGAATTGAATAAAAAATGGTCCATGTCATATGTGTGCTTCCTCAAATACCCATCAGTTATGATGATAATTATTTATTTTTTAAAAACGTATCTCCTTAATTTTTATTGTTAAAAATTATCAAATAAGGCTGATAACGCTTTGCAAAATAAGTATTATAGTGGACACCGCTTATAAGACTGATGGGTTATAAGGTTCAGCTGCCTATAAGACTCAGAATCGACTTGAACGTTCCGGACATATCAAATACACACAAAAAAAGTTGGTTAAAGGACTTGCCACTCCAGATATAAGACTCAGTTTATCTGCATTAAAAAAAAGCAGTCCTGTATACCCTCGCCTCGTCTTCGTGAAAACGGTCTCTTAGCAACCGTGACAATATTTCCTTGAATCCTTGGAATTGCTTCTCTTCTTCTTCTTCTTCTTTTGCTTTCCCCCATAGTGCCTTTCAGCGTGGGGGTGCACTCAGCCAAGTCCTCCAGACTTCCCTGTCTCTTGCCAAGCCTCTCAGTTCTGGAAGTGTTTCCCCTCTCTTCTGTCCTAGCTTTTCAATGTGCTCCATATATGATGTTCTAGGACGTCCTCTTGGTCTCTTTCCAGTTGGGTGATATTCCATTGGTTTGGCTGGATCACGGTGTTGTTCCATTCTGCAGACGTGACCAAACCACTGCAGCTGTCTCTTCTCGAGTAGATCCTGGATGGAACTTACATCCTTGGAATTGCAACCAAATTCAAATTCAACTTTCAAAGCAAACGACCTCGCCAAGAAAATCAACCTTCTGGAGGCTTTACACCTAGTGAATGAAGTGTGGAATCACGTCAGTGATGTGTCGATTCGAAACTGCTTCCGGCATGGAGGTTTTGTAAAAACAGAAGAAGAGCAGAAGGAGGAATATGGCTGCATTTTAGAGAAGCCAGAAGACCTAACTGCAAATACCTATGAGGAGTAGATGGATACTGACCACAATAATGAGCCATATTCTGAGGACCTGATCTGTGAGTCTGCCATGAGAGAAGCCAATAGCAGCAGCTCATCGAATGTCACGAACGATGGCGAAGTTGACAAGGAGGAAACAGATGAAGTGACGCTTCCACCTTCACACTCTGTTGTTCTATAGGCTCTAGGGATGTTGAGAGCTGTCCAGCACCAATGGACCAATTTTGAAAAGCATTATGATTACGAGCAATACATTTCTGAAATACTGGAAAATAAAACAAACTAAAATAACAACTTTTTTAAAACCAATGTAAATTACATTTGAGCATTATCTTCAATTCATACACGCTAAGTATATTAACTGATAAATATAGTTTTTTTCTTAAATTAAAAACTTAATATTTTTTTTTGCCTTTTCGCCTTAAGACTCACTTTTTGTTGATCCCAAAGTGAGTCTTATAAGCGGCGTCCACTGTATAACTTTTTTTTTTTTTTGAAAAACATTAAATTTTGAATAATTTGTTTCTTCATAGAAGTCTTCATACAACATTAATTTGAAATAATGATCAGTGATATGTCAGTACCAAAATTTTGAGTCTCGATTCCACTACTGGTACTATAAAATTGATTCTCAATTCTCTTTACTGATACCTTGGATTAAAACAAAATATAATCGATACAAGAACTTAAAAAAACTAACAATAATTACTCAAAGAAAAAATTAGTAAACAGCTAATAGGCACTTATTATCTACAGCATGTAATAAACAAGTTAATTACAATTGAGACAATTTAGGAATACAAATATTCTCCTAAAGCCTAGTCCAGACTGTAAACAAATGTTTCGGAACATATTTGAACATGTTCCCAAATTGTTTATAAACAGTTCAGAAACTTTGTTCCGAAACAATGTTTCGCGTCCAGACCTGATTCAGTGTTTTTGAACATGTCGAGTGAGGGCTATTGCAGGAATTTGTGCTGCCAATTTATTTCTTTTACTAAACAGGCAAAGGAATAGAATAAGAAAAAGAAGGTGGTGGATAAAGCCTAGTCCAAACTGTAACAAATGTTTCGGAACATTTTTGAACATGTTCCCAAATTGTTTATAAACAGTTCAGAAACTTTGTTCCGAAACAATGTTTCGCGTCCAGACCTGAGTCAGTGTTTTTGAACATGTCGAGTGAGGCTATTGCAGGAATTTGTGCTGCCAATTTATTTCTTTTACTAAACAGGCAAAGGAATAGAATAAGGAAAAGAAGGTGGTGGATTAGAAAAGCATTAATGGAAGGCACCAGTTATGACAATGACCTTATGAGGGACCTAAAATTTGAAGATGGGGCAGGTTTCAGAAATTTTACAAGGATGTCCTCAATAAATTTTGAAGAATTGATAGTTATGATTGAAGGGAAAATACCCCGATAAAATACTACATTTAGACTATCAATTCCAGTCTCGATTAGGCTAGCTGTCACACACTAGGTTTTCCACCATATTTTGTTCCTTCGACGTCACTAGGTATTACGTCTTTTCTTTGTTTATCTGGAGGCCCACTTCTCTTACTTTTCTGCTACACTCTTCAAATGCTCCTAGTAGGGAGTTTTCTGTTCTGGCAGTGATTATGACGTCGTCCGCAAATGCTAGATGCTGAGTCATACGGGTATAAATGCTTCCAGGGTTCGTCCTTGTTGCCCTTATGACTGTTTCTAGTACTAAATTAAACAGTACCGGTGACAGTGGGTCTCCCTGCCTCACTCCCTTATGTATATGAAACGGTTCAGTCACCCCTCCTAGCACTTGGACAGCTCCTTTGCTATGGTTTAGAGTCATTTGGACTAGTCTTATTAACTTTGAGGGAAAACCTATCATTTGTTTTATATATTATTTGTATTTATTTATTTTTTTAATTTATTTTATTTTTATTTTTTAAATTCATTTATTAACTTTTCTTTGCTTCATTTTTCCCCTTTTTATTAAAAAAAAAAAATGTATTTATTAATTAACTTCCAATTACATTAACTAATTATTGTTTATATTTCATATTCACTCAACAATAATTTCGATTTTATTTTAAGATATTTTTGCATTATATATTAATAAACATGTTTGTACAAATATTAATGATAATATGGGTTGTGTCGAGAGATGGTACGCGTGGAAATACATACACCCATGTGGAAAACTAGAAATTAAAACTAGGAATCAATATTATTATCACAACACTAGAGAGGTGTAAGGAAATGAAGTAAGTTAACAAATGATCTGTCCTCAGGAACACGTCCAGACTTGTCACAACTTGTTCAATGTTCCCGTGTTTTCCATCTCGAATGGGAAACAAGGAACAGGGTTGATTTGTTTTCGCAACATTTCTGAACAGTTCCGAAACAAGTCATACACAAATTTGAGCTGTTCAGAAACATCGGGAACAATGTTTCTGAACATTGTTCCGAAACATTTGTTTACAGTCTGGACTAGGCTTAAGAATAAATTATAAAAGAAGAATAATGAAATAGTGATATTTTCTGACAACATTTATTTTGTTAGTTCTTCAGCTTCTGTAGTTTTAAATCGTGATACTATAACTTCATTTTCCAAAAGCAATTATCATCAATTTGATGTTATGGAAAAACGTAGGTAGGTATTCTGTTAAATGTAGAAACATTTGGGTTTTTCCAAACAATTTAATACAGAATTACTGGAACCGTTTATTTGGTCATTGAGACTGAAATGTGGTTTGGATTTAAACACAAAAAACCCAATCATTCACACAGAAAAACTGCAGCTAGTTAGTTATACTTGTATATTCCCCTTCCCTTGGTGAGTGCGAACATGTATTTGATTGTATTACATTTTTACATTAATATAATCTCTTTAATTTTTTTTAATGAAAATTTTTTGAATTAGAGATTTATCCAGCACTTTCAAAATCCTAAAACCAATTGTTATGTAAGGGAACAAGACATGGACATTCACACTACATGAAGAAAGATTGCTTAACATATGGGAAGGGAAAATCCTTCGAAAATATTTGGCTCAACTAAAGAAGGGTAGAATCTTTGGCGAATGAAGAGCTTAAGACCGTAAGCCCCAGATATTGTAGGCAATGTAAAGAGAGGCAGAATAAGATGGCCGGGGCATAAAGAAAGAATGGAAGCTGGTATGCATCCTAGGAACACTTGGGTGGAAAAAGAAGGAGAGGTAGGCCTCGACTTTTTTGGCTTGAAGATGTGGAGGACGACCTTCAGACTGTGGATGTGAGGGGATGGAAGAGGAATGAAGAAGAGCCAGATTTCTGCAAGGACCATAATTAATTTAATCTGATAATTTGGATATTAATATATTAGCAGAACTATAGGTCAGTGTAAAGTAAATATCACAGAACTTGCAAAAAATAATATATCAATTCGTAATAAAAGAAGTTTATTGGAAATAAGGAATAAATAAATCTAATCTTTTTTTTAAATTATGCTATTATCTCAAAAAAATTTATTATGTATTATCTACATGTTATATCTCAGTTCGAGCTCTGAAGAAGCTATCATTATTTGGTGTCAAACATTTTATGTCACAATAAAAGAAGTGCTTATTGATTTTTGTTTTTACTTCACCCGACAACTCTCTCAAAAAAAATTCCAGAACACAAACATTTCTATATGCATACCTAGATAAATATATAAATCCCATTTAGAAATATAATCAAGTATACAATGGCTTTATTATTTGAGTACATTCTTAGTATTTTTTAAAAAGAATATCTTTCTTCATTTATTTTAAGAAGAAAAACCTTAGTACTAAGTTTAATGAAATATGAATAAAAAATATTTATCATAGCTATCTACTTGTTTTGTTTTGTAATTGTTTAAATTTTTTATTATTTCATTTGATGTATTTAGAAAAAAAAACAATGTATTGGGTTTGGGTTTGGTGTCACATGTGAAGCAATAGAGTATATCATTGATTGGCTGGAATATTCTTTGTTTCATTTAATTAGATTTCGGATGGTTTGTCCTACTTGTAGGACTTCTTCAGAGGTATAAAAACAAAACACGATTATTGTTAGAATAAGGTAATAATTAATAACTAAATATGTTGGAAAAACAAAAGGTGGAATCAAAAATTAAACATAATATGAAGAAATGCATAAATTAAAAATATAGAGGTTTAAAAGTTATATAAAACAAGGTTAAATATTTAGAAAGCATTACCTTAGCTCTGATACATACTTTACCTATTATGTTTTCTAGCATATTTATTCATTTGTAATCGCCTTATTTTAATTCTCATATCTTGTTTTATAGCCTTGCAGAAGGACTTTTAAGTTTCCCAAAACATCTGCTCACATTAAAATGTAATTCAAATTACTTTGTTTTATTTTTTGACTATATCTACAGCCATCATTTAGGAGAATGTCTTTATGATTTCTTGATATTTTTTTTTTTTTTTAGATACTGTTGCCATGACTAAATCTGTTAAAACATAAATGGGACTCCTACACTTTGTTTTTTTCTAATCTTGGAATTAAATAAAATAAAATAAACTAGTCTGCATTAATTTACTTCGATAGAAAAATCATTGACAAATTAATAATAAACCAACGACCAAATTTTCACAATGCTCAGTGCACTAAGAGCTTTTTAAAATATAAAATACTTTAAGATATGAATATAAAATTTTGCAGTAAATATATTACTACCAATTTCTAAGTAATGTTTAACATTATATTTATAAACCTTTATGATGAAAAGGCAAAGCTTGACAGCTAAATTCAAAACAGTACAAATTCTGGGTATTTAGATAAATTATCAACCTGAAAATTTTTAACTCACTCGTTAAAATGGAATATTGTAGAACATAAAATCAGTTCTGATTAAAAATATATATATATCTTAACATTACATTTAGCCAAAACTATTAATTTAAAAAAAAAAAGGATTGTTTTTAATTAATTACATATTTAAAACTTGCTTATCACATCAATGAGAAAGTCAGGATATACTCCTTTTTGTCATAGTGTATTCTGAATATACTGCAATTGCACTACTGGATTATCATAAGGACATGGATTTAAATTTTTCCCTTTCCTTAATAAAAAAGATTATTTTAGATTTTAAAACTGTCAAACCTCACTTATTTTTCTGGGGGTATTCTTAGTATAATTGTTATGCTTCTAATTATTAGTGTAATTTTTGAAGAAAAACGATACGGCATTACAATTTTTTTTTTTTTTTTTTTTTCTAGATTATCTGTCACCGCCCAGTGGTTTATATTCAGAAATTGATTACGACATTATTGACTGAATATCCTATTGTGAATAACTAAGATCTGAATTAGTGCTTTCAAAGTTTTGTATTTTAATAAAATCTAAATTGACAAAAAAAATTAATAAATTGGTTCTCAATATTATAATTAAATAATATACAGAGCAATATGTATGTTATTTAGGAAAATAGGTATGCACCAGGTGACTGATTATTTAAGTTAAGGTGATAAGGTAAATTTTTAGATAACATTTTCTACTTTTTTCTTTCTTTTTTTTAATATAATAATTTTTGTTAAGATTTGTAATATAATTGCTACAATTCATGTTTGCTACTTAATACAGTAGAAACCGTGTTATCCAAAGTAATGTTCATGGTCAATCAAATCACAAGATTTTATTGACAATGTAACAGATCAGAAGATTAATTAAAAAAAAAACCATGCAGAAATTCACTTTGGTCAACAAACAAAAGTTTTATATACATTTCTTAAATTAAAATTTACAAAAATACATAAGAATGAATGTATTTATGCATGTTTTACATACGTATTGAATTTTCATTAAGATAAAAAAATCATTAATTTTAGTTTGTTTCTTAATTAAACATTTCTTTTCTAATATCCATTCTCATAGCTCAAGATTCTTCGAACAGCTTTGAAACCAGCCAGCCATGTTTTTCCATTCATTATTTTTAAGAACAATACATAATTGACAATTATGTAATTGTTAGAAATTATTTTACATATTCATTTTTTAAATAAGTATTAAACTTATAAAATAAATGGTGTAATAATTAAAATATTATTTATTAAAAAAAAAATAATAATAATTGGCCCCTCGGAACCCTGGTTAATAGAGCTCCAGATAATGGAAGTCATACTGTACTATAACAAAAAGTTAATGTATGCAATGTTACTATATAGTTTCAGGTTTCTACCAGGGGCTTCCATCACTATTATTGTAAAATAATTCTATATTTTCTCCTTTTTTATTCTTAGATATATACCACTTTCATTCACAATGTCTCAGGTGTAGATAACTTGAAATACTGAATATAATATCAATTATGGTTTGTATTCCTATGTTAAGGGATTGGGGTCTTCACTTCTCAACATGGATGTTAAATGAATGAATTTTCATATAGAATCCCAGAGAAAGTTTTGAATTTTTAAAAAGCATGATAGATTCATGGTATTAGTTTTTTATGATCTCTAGATTGAAGTATTGACTGATTCCAAAATTTGTATTCCATAAAAGACAAGCACTTCACATTTCCAAAGAATGTGTCCATCCTTTTCCTTGAGAAGCTAAATATTTTTCATTATACCAGTCCATAAAACCCTATCCCCAGACTTAGTAGATAATAGACTATAATCACTCTCAACTATTTTTCCACACAAACTTGTAAATGGTTTTCCTTCTCTATTTTGTTCCGTTAAGATCCACTATGCTACAATTTTATATCATCTTGAATCAAATTTGTGAACAGTTGTGTTATAAGGTTATTTATAATTGTTCCCTTTATTTTCAAGCTACTTTATCATACTTCATATTAAACACTTAAATGAAATTATTCTTGGTAGATCACTCCTGTCAGCTGTGATAAGTAAAGTAACATACTATCATGTTCATAAAAAGCAGTGTTTCTCTTCATCCTGCTTTATGAATTAAAATAATGGACCTTCCTTGGTAACTCATAATATTGGAGATGTGGTACCCTTTTGAAATTAAAGCTGTGTAGGATCAGGAGTAAAACATAAGAGAGACTTCAACAGTATCCCAATTTAAGGCTTCTACTACTCCAATATAATGTGATACTTGTATTAAATGCAGAATTTGATGAAAAAGAAATGAATGACATGAAGAGTTGGTGGCTAAACATTGAGATTGGGAAGATGAATTAATTGCCACTTCTGTTGAAATTTATTTATTATACTAATTGTATTGACCATTCTATACCAACACTTACTTTATACCAGATGTCTAGTGAGATTGGGAAGAATTGAAGGGTGTGGTGTAGTTTCAATGAGAAAGATGGTAAGAAACAGATTTATGAGGGGGGTGTTTTTAATGAAAGAAGAAAAACATAAAATGTGAAGTTTGTCAGTAGGTTTCCCGAGCAACCAAGTGTAATCCAAGGATGGTAAGAACAAAGTTTGTTGTCTAAATATTAAACAAATGCATACAAAAAATAATTCATAATAGGAAGGATTTTTATTCTGATCAATTTTTTAAACCTTGTATCATTACATAAGTAACAAATTCGGAAAACCTTGATCAATAAAACGGGAAAATGAACAAAGGAGAGGGACTTAAATATTTTTAAGATTCTAGGGGCCCGTATTTGTTTCAAACGTGTATTGAACCTAACCTAATCCTAGACTAATTGTAGTCAAAACCAACTCGTCACGATCGCCTGAACCTAGAACTAGACCTAATATTCTGATCCAGCAACAGACTCTTGACTGGAAAGTTTGAGATAAGTTTACTGATTATTAAAAATATTATATAATTACTACGGGAAATGTAAATTCAACTGCAGCCTTTAACACGGGGAGGCTCCCAGCAGCAGATCATTGCCAGGCCTTGGCCTTTGGGCAAAGTATGTGAATTGAAAGTAGGTATTTTTGATGATTGACGAGAAATGAAATTTATAAATTAAACCGGAGCTTTAAATTTTAAATAATACCTCCTGTTTTGTACAAAATACTCATGTCTCAAAATTCCTAAAAGGTTTACTTTGTTCTGATCGGTTCAAATATAGTCATATATAATATTTACAGGGAACAAATTGGCATTGTTTAGATAGGCTAATGAAATTATTAATTATATTTACCATCAACATTTTAAAAAACAATATGGCAAATGAATCATTATAAAAATTGTTACAAGTTTAATTCTACAGATTTTTAAGATATGGGTTTACTACGATCTCTTCAAGACCTGGTCACATAACCTGAGAGATTCCACGATCGTAGAATGTAATTTTTCTTTGAATTAAATATATACTTCCATCAAATTCGTGTTCTAGTCTTCTAGAGCTGAATCGAATTCGTGAGGTACTGTAGTATTAATATTTTAAATACTTATATTACAAAATAAATAAAGTTCCAAATTGCGTAAATGGTTTTGCAAAACAGGATTTGTTGTTATAAGATTAATATAATATTATTTAACTTTTACTAGTATATGATATTGTTATTATATCAAAACATTTGGAAGTTCTATAATCAAGGTATTTACGGAATAATACATTTTAAACGATTCAACAAGATAATCAAAATATATTGATTGATATGTAATAATCAAGACCAATTTTCAAGGTGATACACCGTAGATATATATTTTTGTAATATATAACACGTTTAAAGTAGACAAAAAGATAAAAGCCTTTATTTAGATTGTTTATTGTTAAAACAGAGCCCTGGAATGAGTACAAAACACCGCTAAACATTTTTCATTACACTTTATAAATAACTAATATTACTATCGATTATAGTACAATAATTCTTGGCGAAAATACCAATAAATTAAAAAAAACTATTATGACTCCATATATTTAAAAAAGCAAGAGTATTACTCACCAATTCTTTGTTGACTGATCTAAGGCATATTTCCAACATGTTTACAATTTTCGTTTGGTCCAGTTATTTAAACGATTGGATTTATAATGTAATATTCAAAGAAATAAATTAATGTTCAGTGACTTAAACATTAGAAATTATATTATACAAAACATTCTCTTTTATTTAGTTACTTTTAATAATGTTTTTCCAAAAATAGTACTTGAATATTATTGTATTGTTGGCTGTATTGTTTAAACTATCAGCTGAGCCATTATTTTCGAGCGCCAACCAAGGAGTTACCTCCTCAATATAGTTGTCACTGATGAGA
The DNA here is from genome assembly GCA_003667255.2 of Euschistus heros. NCBI lineage: Eukaryota > Metazoa > Arthropoda > Insecta > Hemiptera > Pentatomidae > Euschistus > Euschistus heros. The sequence goes on along the minus strand of RCWM02000447.1, from coordinate 377,032 downwards.
AATTGTTTCATAATTTATTATAATTATGGGTATATATGGGGTTTATATAGTTTCTAAGTCGGGTGGATTGATCTTTAACCATGATCATAATGTACCCGAAGTCATTAATGAGTACAGTTTCACGTATCCTATAGATCTTAAATTGGTTGTTGAAAATAAAAAAATTGTTGTTTCTTTCGGACAGAGAGATGGTATAACAGGTAAATCTCAGTATGAATTTTATTTAGTTTTAAATTTGCTCTTTTTTAAATATTCATGTGGTGATGTGCCTGATTGATTCATTCATATAGCTAATTATTTATTAATTAGATAATCTTTGCTACTTAATAACTCCTAAGCCTGCTTTGCATATAACTATAGGATTATATCATGAGTGAATCAACAGGGTGTTAAGTCGAATAAATTGGGACCGTAGTTGCAATATTTAATTTGCAATTACAACAGCTAAAGTCGCTCTCAAACATAGTTAATAATTAACCAGTTGGTTATTGTGGATTTGCCTTATCAGAGGAGCTAGTAAATGATATGGAATATTATAAGCTATCGATAAGTATGGCTTTATTTACTTCTTTTTCTGTATCACCTCTTGTTCTATATATTTTTTCAAGACTTCAATCTGAAAAATTGACTATATGATGGTTATGTAACCTTATTTTCGGTAACGGTTCGGATCTGCGACACCAACCCCTAAACCTGCTCAGAATACCTTTTATCGATTCTAACCTTGTTCCGATATATTTCGATGTTCTAGTCGCTGCTTTTAGAGGAGAAAGGTTATTCTCCTACATTTACTGAGAAACTCTAAATCCCTGTTCAAAGTAATATTAACTTCTGTTTACCTTCTAATATTAAAATGAGAAATAAGAAAATATTAAAGTGGAAATAAGGAAATATCGAAATATAAGACACTAAATCAATTTTGAATTAATGTTAATTTAATCAACAATTAATATACTACTGAACCACCAGTAAAGTTTCTATCATTCCTGATGAACTTTCTCTCAGAGAAGTGAAAATAACAAATTATAAACATAAAAAAGACAGAATCCTTAAGTATTTATTTGGCATAACTCCTATTTATTTAACATTTGTAGCTATATGTTTCGGTGATAATGTTTCATCATCAGGCTTCTAATTTTTTTTAAAAAACACATTAATCTATAACATTATACCAATAGTTCTACAATTATATAGTAATGTGTCATTTACCTCTTAATCCGTGATTATTTTCACATTGTCAATTCTCCATGTTATAAGCCATTATATAATATAAGACAGAATCCTAGTTGAAAGTGAAGATGTTAATTTCTGCTATATTTTCTCATGGGAAGTGGAAATAAGAAAACATAAAAAACCTGTGATATACTTTCTCATATTTATTTATAAACTGATATGTTTTATTGAATTAATTATACAATCTGTCTCACTTTAGCACAAAAAGTAATATGGATGACAAAGAATCCATTCACAAAATATGTATACTGAAATTTTATCACTGAAATTGAAACAACAAATACAAATATATAAAACACCAAATCCATGTACAAATAAATCTTGTTAAGTTTCATAACACTTTTACAAGTTGTAAATTTTATCACTTAAATTGATAGAACAAATATAAATATGTAAAACACCAAATCCATGTATAAATTAATCTTCTTAAGTTTTATAACACTTTTACACATAAGATTAGATGAAATAAGAAAACATGAATTTATAAAACACTTAATCCTTTATGAAACTCATTCTGTGAACTTCTGTTTCACTTATTTAGATTTAAGAAGTCTAAATATCAATATAACAAACTAAACAACACAATCCAAGTTGAAACTGTAGAAGTGATTGTTTACATGTGAGGTTATAGGAATGAACTATCGAAAAATGTAAACATGAAGTGAAGCGTAAGGATCGAACTGGTCGGTGTAGCGCGGGTCAACCTAGTTTGGTGGTGTCGCCGATCCGAACCGTTACCTTATTTTCCTTTAATACACCATGACTATTTTCTATAACTATCTCATTATGAAAGGAATTAAAAATGTTAAATTGTTATTACATTAATTTAAATGACATTAAAAAAAAAAAAATTAAGACCTGTTCTATTACGACCCAAGAAAAAGAAAATGAATAATAACTATTATCCTTATCTTAATTATAGCATTATATTATGAGCTAATGCATTATTAAAATGAGATATAAGTGGCTGTAGTTTAAAATAGCATTGGATTTGCAATTAAAGATTCTAAATATCCATTAGTTTGTCTCGTAAATAAGAAAATTTAAGATAAAGAAATTATATTTTACATTAAGTTTTGACTGAAAATTAGGATTTAAACAAAGACTAATTGAAAAAATCAATTGAAGCCAATATAGAGGCTTCTATCATTGATGGAAATATTGATTAAACCTAATCTAATTAAACAGGAAAGTACTATAAGAAGATAGAGATCTCATTTAAATGATATCTTGTTTGCTTTAGTATTAACTTTCAATTAATTGAAACAGAAATCATTTTTTATTAATAATTCTTCGTTACTCTTTCCTTTTAGGATAAAAGGAAAGAGTAACAAATACATCCTTTTTCTTGATGTATTTGGAAGAAAAATTGGACTGTTATTGACACAATGGTTTTAATAATGTGTGTGGGGTCCATTCCTATGTTGGATGTTGAAAGTTTATAGATCTCTGCTTTCTCTTTTGTTGACATTTGTAATTTTTAGAATGTATTAGGTTGTTAAATGAAATTGAAAAAAAGATTATTTTTTATTTTTGACATGGATATGCTTTTTGGTGGGGGGGGGGGGGGGGGGTCTATAGTTGTCTTGTGTAACATTATTTTATATGACTTGCTCTAGTTCTGTTGATGTTGCTTGAATCGAAAGTATGATGTTATTTTCCTGATCAGAAATTTAATGGAGAATATTTTTTGTTATGTAACATTTGTGGATAGGACCTACCGTTTAGGATCTATAGTGGTTTGAATGAAAAATTCAAGTTTTGTCTACATTTTTTTAATGTTATTAAAATTTTATAAATATATAAATGCAGTAGATTACAGATAGGCATATCCATGATCTATTATTTTTCCTTATCAGGGTGAAATTGAATTTTTTTAATCATGGTTATAAATGTATAACAGTTATTTAAACTTATTTTGATAGAAGCTTTATTTTATATTTCAGTTGGTCATGTGCTGATAGCAGTCAATGGTATTCCAGTTACTGGTTTACAGATGGATGATGGAAGGGAAGCTTTAGCGGTTATTAATAATCCTGGAAATTATCCATTAAATTTGAAATTTAGCCGACCGAGAGTTACGACGAATGAAAAAATTTTTCTGGCCAGTATGTTCTATCCGCTGTTCGCTTTGGCTAGTCAACTTAGTCCTGAGCCAAAGAGTTCTGGGATTGAAGTTTTAGAAGCGGATACTTTTAAATTACAGTGTTTTCAAACATTAACAGGTAGTTGCATTAGTATTTTAGTAGGATGAGCTAATTTTCAAGGTTTTTTTTATTTTTTATTTCATTACTTTTATTAACTAGTTGTAGATTTGATTGTATTAAGCATAGCACTTTTTAATTTATATATATTTTTTTCATCAATCAAGTTTTTTAGCTTACCAATTATATTGTTACATTTCCCCTCAGGATTATACATGTCTTATTAAAACGTAGCAAATTACTTCTGTTGGTAATTTGATACTGCATGCATTGGCCCTCGGAATAGTGTTTACATAATTTTGGGTAATTCCTTATTTTTGTGCTAATTCAAAAATCATTCATAACCCTCCCCCCCTTCCTCAGTCATATCATAGATATATATCTCAGTCATAGATTTCAGTGTATCATCGGCATCAAATTGTATTTTGACATTAGTAATGTTTTTTTTATAATAATTACTTAAATAAGGACAGAGATTGTTTTTCAGTCCTAGCTCCTCATTTAAGTGTGAAAATTGAAATTGAAAAAAATTGAAGTTTTTTAACCATGTTCTTTTAATATAGTTAGCGTTACTCTTCTTATTTAGTCTAGATTTCAGACATAAAGTCATTATTATGTGGCTGATCATTACAATTCTGATATTATCTAGATGTAGGTCTTGTTTTCACCCCTGTTGGTATAAAAAATAAGTATAGTACATGTAATTTTTTTATTTTATTCTTATATTCTACTTAAAAATTTTAAGTTCTCTTGCTTAGACCAATCCTACAGTGGTTCAATATTGAAATATATGAGTAAATGATATATGTTATTTAGGGGAATGGTTTTTTTGTCCTTAGGTATCTAGACAGAGGATGATTAAGGGTATCTGAATTTCTTTATGATATAATACCCTTAATTAGCATAAAACAAATTCAGTTATATTCTTTTATTCTGTTTAATGTGAAGTTTTTCAATATTGTAAAAAAAATTTTTTCAGAGGTGTATGGTGGAGGTTTCGGAAGGGGCGTCTGCCCCAGACCCAGCTTAAGCATAAGCTCCAAAATTTTGATGTTTTTTTTTTTTTTTAATTAAATACAAAATGGACTATTAAGGAGAGCCAAGCAAAAAAAACTTCTAGCCCTAAAAATAGATTATTTTAGACAAAGAGTGGAACAAATGGATAGCATCCTCTATACTCTTAAGACTATGAGGCTAAAGTGGTTTGGGCATGTTATGAGGATAGGAGAGGAACGAGGGCCAAATAGAATTTTTGAATGGAGCCCGGAAAGAAAACAGAAGAAAGGTCGTCATAGAAAACATTGGGTTGAGGGCATCATGGAAGGGATGATGAATAGGAGACTTCTTCTTCTTCTCCGTGGCTCTACAACCTTTGGTAGGTCCTGGCCTCCTCAATAAGCCGCCGCCATTCGGCTCGATCTTGTCCAGCCGTTCTCCAGCACCTGACTTCCAGTCTGTATTTGTCCAGTTCTACTAGTAAGACACTGAGTCTCCCTGGTCGATATGAAGATAAAACGTTCCAATATCCTAATCTGAAGTCCATTTGACGGTTTCCGTGTCTGTTACCAAATGATTTACCGTCTATTTCTCGTTGAGGTCTCATGATGAAGGAGTTTCGAAGGTGAGGGTTATCGGAGTTTCAGTCAGGTAGAGGGGCTGTCTCTTCAGAGCATCCTGACATGCTCCTTAGGTTACCAGGCTCTAGCCTTCCTCATCAGTCCCGAGCCAACTGAAGAGGCATTTCCCGAGGAGCCATCTTTCAACCCTTATTGTCACCTTCGCTTCCTCACCCTAGGGGACTGGCTGTCATTGGGTGATTCCACTACTTACCAGACAAGGGGGCTCTGGATGGTTCCAACCATCGGTTAGACTAGAAAAAATGGAACAAATTTATTTTTGGTGAAGATGTATGACATATTATTGTATAAAAGTCTTTAATAAAAAAATGAAAAAGTATTGAAAAAAAAAAAATTAAAAATCCGAATTTTCGGAAAAGCATCTGAAAGGTTTTTTTTATTTTTAATCTCTCTCTTTTTAAATTTTTGATTCATGTAAGATGTTATCCCTCCTTGCTGCCTTTCCTAACTTTATGTTGGCCAGAGGTTATTCTCATCCATTCTCTACAAAGCTATTGTCGAGAATGATTATTTTTAAGGTAAACCAGAAGGTCTCGACATTAAAAACTACATGTTCAAAATTTAGCACAAAGTAAAAAACACTTTATTTTATAATGATAACATCCAAACTGGGGAGGTTACAATTAAAACATTATTAATAATTATATACAAAACTGGTTGCCCTCGCAACACATAAAAGTAGTCCGTTGAAAAAAAAAATTAGTAAAACTAATATTTGTTATTGGGGAAATACACCTCAGTATTTCAGGCTGAGGTAATGGCAATCTTCTACTGTGCACAACAACTAATAGAGGATAGAACACAGAACAGAACCATTAAGATTTACTCAGATAGCCAAGCTGCCCTGGGGGCTCTGAGAAATGTTACAACCAGATCTAAACTTGTTGAGGATTGCAAATTATACCTCAACAAGCTAGCTGTTAACAACAGAATCTGGGTAGAATGGGTGAAAGGTCACTCGAATATTGCAGGAAATGAGGAGGCTGATGAACTGGCCAGACAAGGGTCGGACATCAATCCCATTGCTCCCGAACCTATCTGTGGTATAGCCTGGAGCCTTGCCAAAAGTGAAATAACAAGGCTCCATAACAGCATCGCCTCTCGGAACTGGCATATGGAACAACTGAGACAGTCAAAACTGTTTCTGGGAGGGCACTGCAAGAAAAAGGGTATACAACTCCTTAATCTTGACAGAGCCAAACTCAAATACCTGGCAGAAATGTATACAGGGCATTGCAGACTAAACAAACATCTCTGCACAATGAAAATCAAGACCTCACCGATTTGCAGATTCTGCAACAGGGAGGATGAGACGCCTTACCACATCATATGCGAATGCGATATACTGGCAAGGAGGAGATTTCTTCATTTTGGGGAAGAACTCATTCTAGATCCGAGTGTGGACATAGACCCTATTAGGATTATAGGGTACATGAAAACACTAGGACTGTACTAAAATAGTACAGGATTACAGTAACTTCTCTATTGCTGATCAAAAGAGTAAATATCTTATCGCCTCGACGTAAGACTTGGTGGGGGCCAGAATATGGAGGTGTTAGTGGTTTACGGACAGCATCTTCACGCAGGAATACGTGGGAACAAGTTGCTAAATCCTTATGTTGGAAGGTTTTTCTGTTGTACACTTCCCGTGGTTTTGAGGGCTTGAGTCGTGCAAGATCCTCTTTTAACTGCTGTAGGGCAACACAAGGTTCTCGACTTGTTGTGTCCTCTAAAAAGTCACCTGGAAGACGCAAGGGTTGCCCATATAGAGCTTCAGCCACACTAGCTCCCACATCTCTGAAATGAGTGAAGGCGGTCGAAAATGACGTGGCGAAACTCTTTTGGGACGTAGGGTCGAGCTGTCGAAGATGAAGTCTCGCAAAGGAGCTCTATATTTGTACTGGGGATGATGATGAATTTTAGTTGCAGCCTGGTATTTTTCTTGAGGTCTTCTATGCTACTGTCCTTCTTCTGTGCTTCCGCTATTTCTGAGAATTCATCCGGTGATTGAATTTCTTCGATTCGGGATAGTGTGTCAGCTACCACATTTTCGGATCCGGGTCTGTATCTGATATCTGTGGTAAACTGACTTATGAAATTTAGATGCCTAATTCGACGAGGAGAGGCTGTCTCAGATCTTTGTTGGAAAGCATGTATTAATGGTTTATGGTCCGTTATGATGTGGAAATTTAAACCTTCTAGGAGAGGTCGAAAATGTTTAATTGCTTCATAAATCGCGAGGAGTTCCCTGTCGTAAGCAGCATAATTTCTTTGTGTATTTGACAGAGCTTTAGAAAAAAATCCAAGGGGTTGCCATTCACCGTTCTTTTGCTGCTGCAGGGCACCACCAATACCTTCGTCGGATGCATCACAGGTTAAAGAGACTTCCCCTGAAATTCCAGGATGGGACAGCCTAACAGCTTCAACGAGACTCTGGTTGCATTGTTCAAAAGCTCATAGTGTCTCTTCCTTCCATGCAATGGGAGTTTTATCTCTCCGTTTGCAGTTGTGAGTGAGTTGGTTCAAGGGTTTTTGTGTTTCGGCAGCGTGAGGGAGGCATCTCCTGTAAAAGTTTATCATAACTAGAAACCTGCGAAGTTCACTGATGTTGGCTTTTGGGTACTCTTGAATCATTTTAACTTTTGCAGAAAGAGGCTGTATACCAGTCGCGTCCACCCTGTAGCCGAGGAAGTCGACCTGCGGTTCTCCAAAAACACGTTTTCTTATGTTGAGGGAAAGGTCATATTCATTCAACCTCTTAAAAACTTCTTTGAGATGATGTTCAGGTTCCTCCTGCGATTTCGAAGCAACTAAGAAGTCGTCCAGGTATGGAAAAACGTATGGCAGATCTCGCAACATGTTATCCACGAAACACTGGAAAGTTTGTGCTGCGTTTTTTAGCCCGAATGGCATCCTGAGACATTCAAACAGGCTGAAAGGCGTGATAATAGCCGTCTTTCCAATGTCTTCCTCAGCAACGGCGATATGATGGTACGCACGTACAATATCTAGAGTAGAGAATACCTTTGCGCCATCTAACTGGATTGTGAAATCCATTATGTTTGGCACTGCGTATCTATCAGGTACCGTTTTAGCATTCAATGCGCGGTAATCTCCGCAGGCTCTGATTTTTCCATCTTTTTTTGGAACTGCATGGAGAGGACTTGACCAGGCACTGCTTGATGGTCTGCAAATACCTTCCTCAATCATGGTTTGGAACTTCACCACTGCATACCTTTCAGGTGGAAGTCTTCTTGCCTTGCAGGTAACTGGGTTTCCTTTAGTCTCGATGTGGTGCTCGATGATACTTCGAGCGGGTCCACAGATCGGTGATGGTCGAGTAATCTTGGGAAATTCCCTCAAAAGGTGAGTGTAACGACAATTTTGGGGTACAGTCAGTATGGTCGGTGTAGAGACCGTAGACACTGTTCCAATAATTGATAATCCGGATTGCCGATCGGTCAACTGTTTCTTTCTAATATCGATATTGATGCCACGATGGAAGAGAAAATCGACTCCTATTATTGCCCTTCCTACGTCCACCAAGAGAAATGTCCATGGAAGAATTCGTCGCAGTCCAAGATCAAGTTTGAGAGTCTTCTCTCCATAAGTAGGCATTGGAGTATTATTGGCTGCTACCAGTGTGAATTCCGTTGGTTTCTTGTGTATCTTGGGGTAACAAGGAAATAATGAGATTGAAGCACCTGTATCAATAAGGAAACATATCCTTGATTCTAGATCCGTTATAAAAAGGCGACGTTGAGGTTGGGTTCCGACGACTGCTGCCTGCTCCGTCGACCCTTTCAGTTTGAAGGACTTAAGGATTACCAACCACACGATTTGACACATTTCTTTGCCTTTGGCCCAAATCGTTTGTGGTAGAAACATATTTTACTCTCCTGGGGACTAGATTGAGTGCTGTTTTGCCGTTTGTGTCTAAATTGTATTCGAAGCTCAGCCACTTCTTCTCGAAGGCTCCGCAGTTCCTCAAGAACGGTATCGCTAGTTTCTGTATGTAACACTCTAACAGCGGCATTTACTTCTGCTGGCGTCTCAACTTCCATAATATTGTCTGCCAGAGAGGCTAAAACCTCAATATCATCTTGGCTCGTAGCGGCCAAAATTTCCTGAACTCTAGTAGGTAGTTTTCTTAGCCACAGGATCTTCACTATAGATTCCCCTGTCAAAGAACCTGCCAATAACAGCATACATCTATATAATTGAGAGGGTTTTTGGCTCCCCAGCTGTATATCACTTAATAATTTATTAATTTTAGAAGAATTGGACTCACCATAGATCGAAACGAGGCGTCTTTTGAGTGTGCCGTAGGGATCTTCTTCCGTAACTGCCAATAGGTCAGCGACCTGGGTTAGGACCTCAAGTTCCAGCCCCGCGACCACAGTCTGAAATTTGATCTTCGAAGAGGTTATACGTGAAGTAGCAAACACAGCATCTGCTTGTAAAAACCACAATTCCAGGTTGGATTTGTAAAAGACTGGTAGTCTTGTAGCCGGCCCACCAAAGGCTCCTATTTGGTAGTCTAGTGCCGATTTTGAAGTGATTTGAGACTCGGAGAAACCAGGGCTTGCAGGCATTGCCTTACTTGGATCGCTCTTTATCTCCGTTTCTAGAGGCATCTCGGTAAAAAAATTCACGTAAAGGTCACCAGTTGTCGAGAATGACTATTTTTAAGGTAAACCAGAAGTTCTCGACATTAAAAACTACGTGTTCAAAATTTAACACAAAATATAAAACACTTTATTTTATAATGATAACAACCAAACTGGGGAGGTTACAATTAAAACATTATTAATAATTATATACAAAACTGGTTGCCCTCGCAACATATAAAAGTAGTCTGTTGAAAAAAAAAATTAGTAACACTAATATTTGTTATGCCTAGTAGCTACCGCTACACTATCATTCATATCTCAACTGGTTCTATGTGGATTGTTCTCCTAAATCCAGTGGGTACTATTGTTGCTTCATATTTAGAGAATCAGATCTTGTAATGGTTTTTCCATACCTTTCCATTCAAGCTTCCAAACGCCTTCACTGTACACAAAAGTTTCCTTTAATAATCTCTATAATAGTCATCAAATTATTTCTTGAAGTCTTGCTAGGATTTGGTCTTTGTACTTTTTACAACAATCTTTGGTTTATATAGCAGGTATGCTTTACTCACTCCGAAATGTTTCTGTGCTGTTATATTTCTCTGTGGCTTTCTTCTTCCCTGCCATTTTACGTTATAGTTCCTCTAGTTTGCCTCTTCTTAATGAAATCCAAACTTTTTTACACCACAATTCTCTCTTAGTGCAATATAAAAATTAATAAATAAATAAAAATAATTTTTAAATTCTGTTGAATTGATTAAGTAATTTTTAAAAACGCTGCATTTAAACAATACTCTCTTTACACTTAATATATATATTACTAATAGACCCCATATTAAGTAAGCGTTACTGTCTCCTGTTGAGGTAGCTATGACCTCGATCTTTGTGATTCATGTTAAAATTTGAAGTGAGGTACAGTTTGCTGCTCTATTTTTTAATATTTTCTTTTCCAATCGATATCCTCCTACGATTTGATAAATGCAAATATTCAAGCCATTCCCCATATATGATGATCTAAAGAATTGACATTTAACTTTTGTTACTTAAATTACCATAACAACTTGTAAACATTATGGAATAATATTAATCCTTGATCTGATATATTCATTTGTTTCAGGTGTTAAGTTTATGATTATCGCAGATCCAGGTCAGACAGGATTAGATTCATTGTTGAAGAATATCTATGAACTGTACGCGGATTATGCGTTAAAAAATCCCTTTTACTCTCTTGACATGCCTATCCGTTGCGAGCTGTTTGAGAGTAATCTGCAACTGTTGCTTGAGCAAGCTGAAAAGTCTAATGTTACCAATGTCTGATTATAGAATGTGATATCTTCGTTGAATACATTTTGTATTTTAAGAATATATTAAAAGTAAGGATATTCCGAACTGGTTGAAAGTGCAAATATTGAATGCCTATTTTTGTATTTATTTCTTTCTTTCATGAAATGTTTGCTCTATCAACCATGAATCTTGCTACTTTATGATAATTTTTGTTTAAATTATTTGTTTATATTGTATATAAAAATATATATTTAACTTTTTTTAATTATTCAGTTGTATGTTATGTTACTTATAATTTTTTTTTAATGAAATTTTATTATTAAAAAATATATTTTTTTCTGTAAAATTATATATATTTTTATTGTTAATATGACATTAATTATTCCTATTAGTGATCCTATATTGTTATTTAGCAGGAGCCATTTGATTGATAAAAGAGTGCAGTGTTGAAGGATAAAAAAATATAGTTCGAACATATGTTTTAATAAAAAATTAAATGAACTGTTGATGTTCCAGTCTCCTTCTCTTTGCAGTGATAACTAACTTCAGAACATTTATTCTGTAGTTTATTGTCCCTGTGAATAATCATATCCTTATTATGATGAAAATACGATATTGTTGACTGTAGAACTTTATGAAGAAAGTTATTGGGGATCCTGTCAGGAGAGTTGAAAAACACATCTACGTTGAAAAACCTGAAACTTTGGCTCTTCAATTCAGGTGTTTTGCAACGTTTCTTTTTTTTCAACTCTGCTGATTGCATCCTTGATTGCTGTCTGCTTATATGAATTATTTTTCTTTTTTCTTTTATTTTTTTAAATATTATTCCATACTACTTAATAATCTTTCTTTCTTTATTAAAACAACAACTAAAAATACTTTTTTGTCAATCGACATTACACTGTTGAGGTTGATCTTATGTCTACCGCTACAATTTTCCTCCTAACTTACATTTATGAAAAATATTCTTCACATAATGATGTGACTGAGGTTTGCCTGAGTTTTGAGACTGGCACAGAATTTGAATCAAGTTCTTGGAATAGTGGATCAGTTATAGCTGGCTTTATTGATCGTGATTGGTACTTAATAGTCAGGAATATCATTGTATAACAAATAGGCTTGATTCAGTCTTTAAAAAAAATATTTTATTCACGATCAGGTAGTTGTACAACAAAAACGTTCTCATGGTACTTACTATTTTTAGCTTCTTGAGTTACTAAGGGTACTTACAAGGAGAGGACACACTCAGTCTCTCACGGATCTTGTTGGCAATTTTTTTGGAGGTTCCTGGTCAAAAAATATTAGACACTTATTTTGCCGTTCCGACCAATGGGCCCTAGAAGCCGAGAAAAAAAATAAAATAGCATTAAAATAATTTATTTTATATCTTGAGTTTAAAAATTGATATAGACATGATTCTTGCACCAAGGTATTTATTTTGGATTGCGGATTTAAGGAAAAATACAGCCGCTTCATAGATTTTGGTTTAGGTTAATTAATTTCTAAAAAAACGATTAGATTTTCAAGCAAACTACCTCTATAGATTTTTTCACACAAAAATTAACATCAGATTCTAATTCAGCACTCTCAAAAACATTGAAAAACGTTTATTCAATAAAAACAAAAAATATCATTTTTTCACCCATTTCTAGGGGATGAATTTTTAAAACCGATTATTGGTTTCTTTCCTTTAAATGGCCATTACTTTGTTACACTCCAAGCAAATTCAACTTTATTGGTATTGCTGGAAAGAAGAGAGTCTCAGCTTTCATTTGGTGTGTATAAATGCATAATTCGATGAACAAAAGAGATTGAAAAACCTTTTGGAAAAGTTGGAAAATCTGAAATACATTTTTATTTTTAACTTGAGTTTGAAACCAGATAGAAAGATAAAACCAAAGACATTTCGAGCGTATTAGCACCCTATATTTTGGGTAAAAATATGATATCGATACGTTTAATCGTCTAACCGTAATTCAAGTTTTTGTCAATTTAAAAAAAAAATTGCATACACTTGGTCAGGCTAATTTTGAAGCTTACAAATTTTTATTTTTCTATTTAGATAAAATTTCGTATTTAAGGATTCTTTTGAATGCTGAATTCGAATCCGATGTCGGTTCTTGTGAAAAAAATATATTTAACGCACTTCACTGGAACAATTTTAGCTTTTACACCGTAAATGGTGATACCCACTACCCACTACCTCAAACTTTAAATTTGACTTCATACCAATCTTTTTTAAATATTTTATTACACTTATAGTCCCACAATAAAGATTACTTTCATTTCATTTCCTCGTTAATTTCCATCTACCCACACAGAACAAAGTAAACTGTTATAAAAAAAGAAGGCCTCTGGTTATGATAAAATAGATTCAGAAGTGTACCAAAAAATGTTCAAATTTGGTGTTTATATCGATCTGGAGTCACCAATTTTCTTTTCAATGGAAGCAAATTAATGAATCTACAATAATACAAAAGCCTTGATAAAGAGATATATTCTCTCCTTTTATGCAGACCTATTGAGGTCTGGGATCTTACCTTTAACCAATCATATTTTTTTCTATTTGTATTCTTAGCTTGATTATTACATTTATTTAAGGATTCAATACCATTTCACTCATTCAGTTCAAATGATTTAACATAAGTCTGCAATTTCATGTTCTCTGGTCAAGTTCTATATTTATTTTCTCACATCTCTGCCGTTTCAATCTTTATTTCTCTCCTCATAAAAATATTAAATTTGAAAACCATAACAGACTTAAAAGAGAAAAAACTGCTCATTTGCTCAGGCAAGCGTTCAAAGCACCCTATAAAAATTACAAAAGACTTATTTACATGACAGTAATTAGACCCATTTGAACATACGGAGTTGGGCTTAGGGGCTCCACTAAACTTTCTAATTCTTCTTGTGTCCAATTCCTACAATCCAAATCCTTTGTAAAATCATCAATGCTATGAATTAATTGCCACTTTTATTGGGATTATTTTATTAGAAAACTTAGTTTCGAATGCTAAACATTCATCTTCAGTTCTAAAACATACAAAATTTTCAACACATGGGTACTATGTTACATGGACTATATACACTAAAGCTTTCAAAAATGTAAAACAAGAAATCAAACATTAGTACTCACCTCAGGAGGTCTAAGAAATAACTGAAATATACCCATCATGAGAAGTGGAAGGGGGCAGGTAGTTTAAATTTTTGTGATTTACTATGGGATTTCCCTTATGACTCTTTGGATTTTTTCGTTCCTATGGGAAACAAATTTAAAATGGGAACATTTTAGACTGAAGATGAATGTTTAACATTCGAAACTAGTTTTCTAATAAAATTATAGTTTTCTTTATAAAATAGAAGTGGCAATTAATCCATTAATCCTAATTGTATTGATCCTTCTATACCACCATGTGTACCTCAAGTGACTTTGTATAATTGTTTTTTTCTTTCTTGACTTTCTTGCTTTTTCACCAACCCAGATTTTTTCTGGCTGGGTGAATGGGGTTGAGGAATGAATTGCTCAGAATCAATTCCACAAACCGGAAATAAACTTAAGATCTTTGTCAGACACTCCAATCATATATGACTTCCCTTGAAGGATGGTGTCATAACTGGAGAGTTAAGATAAATCCCAGCAAATAACCTTTACCCTACGTTGAAAGCCTACTTCATCCTGTCCTCTTATCCTTCAATGGATTACCGTTAAATAATGTTGAACAGATAAGTTACCTTGGATTTTATCACATGGAACCCTCATACAAGACTTAAAAGTCAAGAAGCTGCACATCAATTTTGCCTGCTCCAACACTGACTTGACAAACATTCTAATATCCTGATTCACTACAAAAAATTCATTTATATGACCATTATGCTCCTTACTTTTCACAAATGAACTGATTCACAATAACCTTAATGTCCCATATGATCCCATATGGCTGATCAAGCTTGAACCAAATACCTTTCCTTTCACAATATACTAAATACTCACCCAAATCCACTTGTTTCTCAACTTGCTTTTCATTCCATTCTTGCCAATTCTCTAAGGTGTATAAAAATAACATGGCTTCGGGATCTTCTTCCAT
This sequence comes from Euschistus heros, assembly GCA_003667255.2. Lineage (NCBI taxonomy): Eukaryota > Metazoa > Arthropoda > Insecta > Hemiptera > Pentatomidae > Euschistus > Euschistus heros. The sequence continues at coordinate 361,976 of RCWM02000447.1, read as the reverse complement.
TGTAGAACATTCATTAGAGTGCTTGTCCCTCTAGTTATAGGGTTGTCCCTCTACAAGTCTTTATCATGTCATTACTCTGCATTGTAATTACTACATATTTAATGAATGTATTTTTTTAATACAGTTATAAATTTCTATTAATAAATAAAAATCATTGTTTTATCAGGCTGGTGTGCTTTGAGGTCGGTGCTTAATCCCATTTTGATCTCTAGTTTCCATATTTATTTTTATTTGTTTTGTTTCAATTCTTCACTGAAGATAACCCTTTGTTCCAAAAAAAATCACTAGTAAAAAACTAGTTCCACCAATAGGAAATTTAAAAAAACTACTACTAATAGTTTATTTTCTTCTTTATAAAATATAATTATTATTACTTTTAAATAATTTAAAAAACCATATAAAATATCTCGAACTATATTAAAAAAAAAAGAAGAGGTAAGACATGAAACAAATGATGCAGTTGGCATGGGACCATCAGGACCGGCACTGATGGATAGAGGCTCCTCTACACTAAAAGGTATACGAAGAAAGGAAAATAAGAGAAGAAGAACTATGTCTTGTAAAAGACACCTGAAACATATATTCAGAATAAATATCCTGCAAGACACATCCAGTTCCTAATCTTCTGGGCTGTAAACCTTTACTAAACTTATAAAAATAGTGATTTATCTGTAAAACTATAGTGATACCTCAATTCCAGAAACTTGAAGGATAGACATTTTGGATTCAGCCAAAAACATCTTTTTTAACAAACACCTTCTACAATTCTCTGAAGCAATATTAATGCAGAAAATTTTATTTAAAAGTACACATTACACAATTAAATTTACATTATTTATTTTAACATTTGCTGAATTAGCATACAAGGCAAATTCAGTACGTTTCCTCTTCCACTCCTATTCGATTTCAAACCCTAGGTTATTGGTGAGTTATGTTCCTCTTTTCAGCGATTTATTAATTTTATAACTGACTTCAATTACTTGAAGGGCTGAGTTGAATGACTGGATGAATATATTAAGTAGGGTGTTGAGAGAGACCTGTCTTAAAAAATTAGACAATGTTTGGTATTAACTAACATATTTCATTTTTTTGTCAATGTTTAAGCTATATCATTGATGGCCATCATCTGGGCTAAAAACAAAAAAAGTTGAATTCAGAAATAAAAAAAGAGAAAAAGGAAAAAAAAAAATGAAAAATAATAGGGTAATGAACAAATTTGAAATGATCTGAAATTTTTTTGATAAATTATACAATGATAAAAAGGGAGGCGCAGTAGCTCAGTGGGTAAGGCACTTGACTGTCATGCTCCCGGTCCCGAGTTCAAGTCCGACTGACGGCAGAAAATTTATATTCTGTCATTTCAGTCATGGATTGAATTTGAGGTTGGGATATCCTGGGGCAGACCCAGCCTTTTAAAAAGTGGGTAGCCCTAAATGGGAAAAAAACTGGTGGTTGAGCATGAATTCTAGTCAAATCACCTGTTTTCACAACCGTTGGCTCAGAAACAGTATAGCCTAATCTAAGTACTGAACTCAAGGCCCTTCATGGGTTGAAAGCAGTACAGGTTTTAAAGAAAATACAAATAAAAATGAAATATAATAGGATTAATAAATAATATGAATTATTGTTTTGTTTTTTCATTTATATTTTTTTGCAATTATTTCATCTGTTTATTGTCTCTTTTGGTCATCTTATATCTTATTTATTTTGCTGTATTTTATTTTTAACCTTTCTTTGCATACAATATTGCCAATTCTTTGTATACAACAATTCATATTGCCTTTTAATCCTGTTATATTATTTTATTTTATTGTATAATTTATCTACATTTTTTCGGTTCATTTCAAATTTGTTTACTAATCCTATTATTTTTTATTTTATTGTATTTATTTATTTTTTTCCCTTTCCTCTTTTTTGTTTCTGTATTAGACTATTTTTTGTTTCTAGCCAATGGCTGAAACGGTAAACAAAAAAATATATACTTTTGTTATATTTAATCATTGCCTAATTTTTTATGACTGATCCCTCTTAGCTCCCTACTCAATGAAATTAGTGGTAATTAGTCCTGTGCAGCAAATCATTCTGTTCTTACTCTTAGGGTTCTGAGTAATGAAATCATGCTGAGGATCAGTTTTGTTCAACTCTTGTCTCAATAAAAAACACGGGTGAATTGTAATAAAACAAGTACCAAATAATATAGGCTTAATCATAATGATGGTGCAATGGGTTAATCTCATTGTCTTCTTAGAAAATTAAAGCCATTGATAGAAGAAGGCGTTAACTCATTTTTATTAAAATGATCAAGAGAAACATTTTTGTGTTACTGGTGTTAAACGTCTTTGGACGTTAGTGTTTCCTTTATAAAATTGTTTCTAATTATCATATATTTTTTATTTTGGTCATATAGCTATCCTTACTCTGTTTTTAAATAAATTCTGTTGATAATTTGTTGCTAAAGAAAAATCCTAAAGAAAGATCCCTCTTGTAATGTGCAATTTAAGCTAATTCATCCTATCTATTAACATTTTTGTGTTCTAAAACGATAACTGCCGGTAAGAAAATGTGAATGAACAAAAAAGATTATTTAAAAATACTGAGCTTACACCTTTTTCCACCAATGGCTTCAATTAATGCTTCAAATAAAATAAAAAAATATCCATTATAACGTTTATTTACAATGAGCAATCTTTAATATTTATTATAATCATTTTTAAAACACATTACAGAATCAAAATGAACATACAGATTTCAAGCTATTGAAAAAATTAAAGGAATCAAGTTGTTTAGAACTCAGTAGGATAGCCTTTTTATGGCATTCAGGTGCGAAATTGTTTGCTAACCGTATGCTGTTTCTGTTGATATTGTGCTTCTGCAGGATGCCTCGATCAGGTCAGTCATTAATCATTTTATGTAATAATAAATATCGTTCTTGAATCACAAAAAGGTGCCCTGTAACATTACTGTCAAAACTAGGATAAGTACAAAAACTGGATTGAATATAGGTCCTCTACAACCTGTTAAAAGGGGGAAACTGCGAACTGAATATTAATAAAAATAGCACAGGTGCCATGTTACTGTTTTATGTTGAAGTTTTTGTATGTAATGAGCTTTTTCCCCTTTTTCTGTTTTGACTAGATACAAGTATTGGTTGCAAAAAGTTGTAAAAACTAGTTAAGTTTTAATCATTTTCAAAAAATTACTATGTTATTTAATGGAAGAGTAAACATTGACATTTTTGTTTTTTAGGCTCTCATAAACATTTTTCGCAATTGTTATTAGCACCTTTTTGCAATTCAGGGCCAATATGATATATTTCTGTGTCTGGGATTAGTTAGGATATTGATCTTTGCTGAATTTTTATATAATCTCATAGTTTACTTATTATTTCCTTACAAAACATAAAATTAAAAAAAATGAATATTTTTGTAATATTTTACTAACAGAATGGTAAGATGAATATTCCATTTTGCAAGCTACCTATAAAATGTTGATGATACAATGTTTATTGTTCTATTGTTTTCTGTTAATGTTTTTTGTTTTTAATAGATTAAATCCATATCCATTTTATAACATTCACCAAAGTGATTTGAAATTCTCTGTCTATAGCTGATTGCCGAACTAGATTAATAAAAAATACGTTATATTAGAATGTAACATACATTTTATGGTTTAATTGTCTTTTAAAATCATGTTAATGATTTTATTATTACTCGTACTTAAATATCTTCAAACTAACTATTACAACTTAAAATAAAATGTTGATGATATAATGTTTATTGTTCTTTTGTTTTCTGTTGATGTTTTTTGTTTTTAATAGATTAAGTACATAAATAATCTCTATTCAAATAAGTAAAGAAAAATGAATATATTCTTTGAAGGGTCAGGTTTTTTTAGTTATTAAATCTATTGATACCTAACTTGCCTGTATGGGGTGGCAATTTTTAGTTAAAAGTAATGCTTTTTAATTTAATATAATGCTTGAGTTGTTTTATTTCTTCCATAGTTGCTTTTGAAAAGATTATCTTGATTTCTACATGGTGTATTGAAATAAAAATTCCTTTACAATAAAAACTGTTCTACTTCATTTTTTATAGGCATAGTTTAATTATTTTACTTTAGATTCTTTATTCTACCAAATATTTTTACATGACATTGGTTTTGCTTTCTGTCAGAAGATGTTTTACTTTTCTGTTATCTCATAGTAGTATTTCTTATCGATTGCTACTAAATTTCTATTTCTATTTCTTCACTATCCTCAGTCCAGATTGGACCTGATGAGATAAGTAGATCAGTTCGCAACGTGCAATAATGAAAACATGACTTCATTTTTTAATGCATTATAAGATAATTTTATCTTTTAATTTTTTTTTTCTTTTTAATTAATTTATTAAAATTTACAACTGTACAAAATTTATACATCAAGTAAATGTGTTAAAAACGCTTACAATAAAATGTCAAAACTTGAAAAGAAGTACTCATTAGTAGCACTTAAAAAAAAAAAAAAATTGCACTAGAAGGTCTCTAGGTCATCTTCTTTTCAGAGGCCTCGGAGGTTTATCGGGAATAGAATGCGAAGCAAGTTGAAGGACTAGTGGATTTGTGTGGTTATGGAGTTTACTATGAAAAAAAGCCTTGGCGTCTGGTTTGGGCCAAATCAGCAACATATGGAACATTAAGATCTTCATGGATAAGTTTATTTGTAACAAAGACAGGAGCATTAAGGATTTTTCGAAGGATTTTGGATGATAAGGATTGGATACAGGAAGAATTAGAAGGTTCAGTTGAGCACCAAAGCTCAACTCCATATGTCCAAATAAGTTTGATAACTATCATGTAAATGAGTCTTTTATAATGAATCGGAAGGTTTGAACGTTTTTCTAGTAAATGTTGAAGAAGTCGAAAACGACGAGCAGTTTCCTGTCGTTTTAGTCTCGTATGTGGATTCCAAGTTAAACGTTTGTCCAATTGGAGTCCAAGATAGCGGATCTGTTCAACAGGGATCAGTGGGATATTATTAAAGGATACTGTAGGACAAGAAGTCGTAGGTTTACGACGAAGTGTAAAGGTTATTTGGTGGGATTTGCTTGGATTTATTTAAAAATTTAACTTCAAAATATTTTTGAGGCTCTTAATAGTAAACTACATACTTCAACTACTATCTGCTCTCCTAGGATTTAGATGTTAGGTAGTTGTACAAAAGTTGTTTATTAATATTAATAAATCGTCTTTCTATTTTAAAGAACCAAACGAGATTAGAGGTGCAGGGAATGTTGTCTTGTTCCTTCAGGAGGAACGGAACGGATGCATTAATAGACTATAGAAGGAGTAACCTAACATTGTAATTAGGGCAATGAAAAGGAGTGTCATAAGGGCTTCAGTGAAGGGACAAAAGTTCTTTGATGATTCCTTTGACATTGCTAGCTCTTTAAGACGTCTTCATCTTCTTGGTCCATTGAGTGTGAAGTTTTAATAGACATCACAATCTGAGAGGTGAAGTATCGGATTGACGTTCCTTGTAATTAGCTATCTAAGAATCCATTCTCCACTAAAAGTGAGATGGAATTGTGCTCATTATGATGGTAATTTTTTTGTTTGAGCTTAACACCGTATATACTGCAACTAGGGGACAAAGGACAGGTTATACTACAGGTTACCAACCTATTCTATAGTCCACGAAATAAATTTCAACCCACCAAGACCGGATTCGAACCGGCCCTCTGAGGTTCAAAATATTAATCTAGCGCGTGAAACTCATTTTCACGGGAAAGCACAAGTTTTTTATCTTCTATATAGTCCAGTCAATAAACATATTCTGGATTGCATGAAATATGCGATAATTTTTGACTTCATAAGTTTCTTAGGAGTAGTTAAAAGGTAAACATACTAAAAGTCCAACCCTGGAGGGTGAGCTTACGGTGTGGGGAGGGGAGAATCCTTCTCCCAGAGGTCCCATAATTAGGTTTTTGATTCAAGTGCCAGAAACGTATATATATATTTATATACATTTATTGAAATTTACAACTGTACAGAATATATACATCAAGTAAATGTATTGACAACGATTATAATAACATGTTAAAACTTGAAAAACTACTCATCAGTAGCACTTTATTAAAACTTTTACCCTAGAAGGTCTCTAGGCCATCTTCGTTTCAGACGCCTCGGAGGATCATCAGGAATGGTGTGGGAAGCAAGTTGAGAAACTAACGGATTTGAGTGATTATGGAGCTTACTATGAAAGGATAGGTATCTGGTGTGGACTAAATCAGCAACACATGGAACATTAAGATCTTTATGGATAAGTTTATTGGTGACAAAGTAAGGAGCATTGAGGATTTTACGAAGAACTTTGGATTGTAAGGATTGAATACGAGATGAATTGGATGGTAAACCTAAACAGGGTGCCCCGAATTTAAATGGCAAAACTTCAGGAACTTATAGGGTACCGAAAAACTAAGACAAAAAGTCCTTTAGAGATTTGTTCGTTTTTGCTTAGTTTTAGAGAAAATCGCAAAAAAAGAAACAAAACAAGTTTTCATTTTTATACTTATTTATTTACATTTATATTTATGTTATGTTCTTTTTAATGTAAATATTGCTCCAAATGTTGTCCTCTTGCACCAATGCAAGCATTACATCTAGCACTCACTTGATAAATTGCAGCGAAACATTGTTCTGATGATATTTGGTGCACTGCATCTATGATTCGGTCTCTTAATTGCTCTCTTGAGTTGATTGACACCGAATAAACGTTTTGTTTCAAGGTTCCCCATACGAAGAAATCCATGGGTGTCATATCAGGTGATCTGGGTGGCCAAGGTACAACTCCTCCACGTCCAATCCATCGTTGTGGATAATTTATGTCCAGCCAAGCTCGAGCAACTCTGCTATAATGAGCTGGACATCCATCGAGTTGGAACCACATTTCAATCCGCTACTGTAAGGGAATGTAATCTAAATAATTAGAAAAATCGTTCTCCAAAAAATGTGTAAATGTGATACCATTCAATCTTCCAGGTAAAAAATATGGTCCCACCAGTAATCCGTTCCAAATTCCAAGCCAAACGTTAATAGCAAATTCATGCTGAAACCTATTCTCTCTAATAGCTCTGGGATTTTACATGATAATTTCTTTGAAACAATTCCTCTTCTTGAGGTAGCTTCATTGGTCCATATAATTTTTAATGGAAATAAATTATCGTCGCGAATTTTGTCAAGAAACCAGTTACAAATGAGTAATAAATTCTTTTGATTAACAAAAGAAATGCCAACAGCATCCTCTTCTTGTAAAGTCGCGATAGCTTCATTGGTCCATATAACATTTTTAGCGGACACAATGGAAAGGTAAATTATCGTTACAGGATCCCGAGAAAAGCGAATTTTGTCAAGCTCCAAAACCAGTAGACTAAAATTCAATCTTGAGGTGTGCGGATTGAAACGAATAACAAAGGACAAGCGTTTCTGTCAGAAAAGCTAAACAAAAGTCTTGGGAAGAGTTTGGTGAGGAACTGGACAAGGACCACCAAGAGAATATTAAACTCTTCTGGAGGAAAATAAAGACTCTTAGAGGCAGGAAAAGTAAACCGGTAAGAAATATCAAGAACGAACGAGGGAAACTGGTTACAGAAGATAAGGAAATTTTGGAAGTGTGGAGAAAGTTTTTTGAGGCACAATTTGGCGAAGACAGGCTGAACCACGAATACCAGGATCGACAATGGAATGAGTCGGACGTGGATGAGATGATAGAGGAGGATGAGGTTGAAAGAGCGGTAATGAGAATGAAAACAGGGAAAGCTCCAGGCCGAGATGGTATATAGTGGCAGAATTTGTTAAATACGGAGGTATGGAGCTGCTAAAGGCTCTCCCAATTGATCTTTCAAAAAGCGTGGGATGCAAAGAAAATACCAAAAGACTGGGAATATAACATTATAGTCCCCATACATAAGAAAGGATGCCAGGCGAACTGCTCCAACTACAGACCAATATGCCTTTCACCCAGTTGTCTATAAATTATATACATCCATTTTAGAGAACCGATTGAGACCACTCGTGGAACCTCTTATTGGAGAGGAGCAGGCCGGTTTCAGACCCAGGCGACAAACCCAGGACCATATTTTCACCCTCAGAAATATTTTACAAAAGTCCTGGGACAGAGATAAAAATATGTACCTCGCCTTTCTGGACCTCAAATCCGCCTTTGACTCAGTTCCACGAAATGAAATATGGGAAGCGCTGAGAGTGAAGGGTATTGCAGTGGGACTAGTGGAAGCAATCCGGTCCATTTACCAAGATCCAAAAGGAATTATAAGATTAAACGGTCAGGAATCTAGGCATTTTAATATAGCCAGAGGGGTAAAGCAAGGTGACAGTCTAAGCCCCTTGCTATTCGTACTGTTTATGGACGAAATAGCGTCCATATGTAAAAGAAGGACTGAAAGGACATTTTTAGGTCGAAGAAATCTCATGCCAGTGGTAACTCAGCTCCTAATATATGCAGACGACATAGTGCTGATCGCTGACTCAGTGGAGAAGCTCCAGCAGGCTGTCACAGAGTGGTTTGAAGAGCTGCGAAGAAAAGGCATGGACATAAACGCCAGTAAAAGTAAGGTCCTACAAGTTGGAAGGCAAGAGGACGAGGTATTGGTTTACTGCAATGGAGAAGAGTTGGAGGTGGTCACCGATTTTACCTATCTGGGAGCAGTTTTGGACAGATCTGGGAAAGTTGACGCGGAAATATCAAGTAGAATAAGCAAAGCAAACGCAGTATACTACCAGATCTGCAACACTGTTGTTGGTAAAAGAGAAGTGAGCAAGAACGTTAAGCTCCATATCTTCAAATCGATATACCTGCCGATACTCTTATATGGTTCTGAGAGCTGGATCCTCATGGACAGGCAGAAGAGCAGAATCACAGCGGCAGAGATGAGATTTCTTCGTAGGATTGTTGGGAGGACTAGGAGGGACCGAATCCGAAACGAGAGGATTAGGGAAGAATTGGAGGTCGCCCCAGTCATGGAAGCCATTGAGACCAGGCAGCTGAAGTGGTTCGGACATGTGGTACGGATGGAAGACCACAGAGATCCACTAAAGACGATGGATTATGCCCCGGAGGGAAGAAGACCTCGAGGCCGCCCAAGATTACCATACCTCGAATACATGGACAGGTTGTGCCGAAAGAGAGGCAAAGATATCCGCCAGACAAGGAACCTAGCAAGGAACAGAGAAGAATGGCATTCCTGGCTGAACGCACCCCGACGCTGAAAGGCACACAAGGGGAAATGCAAAAGAAGAAGAAGGTAATAAATTCTGAACTTTTTGAAGATGGTATAGGTAGCGATTATCACTTTTCAAAGTTCATGCAGCATATGCTCTTCGGATTTGTTATCGAAGTGGCGTTGGACACAATTTCTTCTCCGATGATCTGCTCTTATTGCTGCCTGGAATGGGTCGCCTTCATTACGTATTAAGATTGACCCAGTCTCTTGTAGTCTATTAAAAGTTAACGAAAAGACTCGTCGATTTGGCACTCTTCTATTTGGAAATCGGCGCGCATACTCCCGCACCGCTTCTAAAGCATTACCGTTACAGAAACCATACACAAAAATCATATCAGCGTATTCAATATTAGAATATGTATGCGGCATTGTGGCTGATGCTATTCTCACAAAAATATTTGAGTAACTGACTGATAACTGATTTAGGAATTATAATCCTAGAAGGAAGCCAAAATGTAAACAAATAAATAATGTAAAGGATAACATTAAGATTTTACATATCTCACTGCCTAGCCTGAAAGGTGATAATCGCTACCTGTAACATTTTTGTTTTGTTTCTTTTTTTGCGATTTTCTCTAAAAGTAAGCAAAAACGAGCAAATCTCTAAAGGACTTTTTGTCTTAATTTTTCAGTCTCCTATAAGTTCCTGAAGTTTTGCCATTTAAATTCGGGACACACTGTATATAAAATTAAAGTAAGTTTTATGCTCTACAACATTGATTCTGACATTTTTTCTAAGAAACGGTCGTGGCAGGCACTAGAAGCTGATGTTTTACAAAAAGTGAGGTAAAAATTATTTTTGTTTCGAAAATTATGGATTTTCAATAACATATATCTCGGAAACCGTTGGCAGTTCGACAAATATGTATAGACACATTTTTATAGGAAATTTAATTAGCTTTAATTTTGTTTAAATTATATTTTTCTATACTCTACCGTTTTCGAGATATAATAAAAAAAACCCAAAATGCCACCTTCTCCCCTCACCCCACTGTAAGCTCTCCTCCACAGCGGTGGAGACTTTTGGGTCCTAACGAAGCTATGAAATCAAAAATTATCGCATATTCCATGCACTCTACACCCCTCATTTCAGCACTCATTGACTGGACTATATATTTCATATCAGAAAGACTTATTGGGTCAAAGAAAAATACTTTAAAAGCTTCTGTATATATAATAATATTCGAAATAATCGAAATACGAATTCAAATCATGATTGTTTATATGATCTAGAAAACAACATTTAACCGTTTATTTACTTTTGCTTTGGGTCTTATTTTATTCTTATATCGATCTTCAACCAGTCGCAACTCCAAAAGGAGTAATATTGATTTCTGATTTTATGTTCATTAAGATTTATTCTCGCGTTAATGTTGGTTTATATTTATACTGGTAAGTTATGATTAATAATTTTATTAAAGCGATTTCAATAATTTCTTATACATCCAAGAAAGTAGGTTAAAAAAAATGTAATAATAATAAAACTAATAAACAATTATTGTTTTAAAACCATGTAAAGTGAATGGAACTAATTGCAACTGAAAAATTCCTTCAAAGATTCAAAGAGTGATTACCCAAGAAAATATTTACAAAATATTGTTTGCCTCTTTTTACCTTTAACGGATTTATGATTTTTTTTTTCTGTTTTTTTTTTTATTGTTTTATTATATTTACGTGTTTTGCGGTGCTAATTTTTCTTCAGTAACTTCAATGGGCACTAGAGATAAAATAGTTGGATTGACATAAAAAAAAATCATGAAATAACATGTACATCTAATATATTTTATTTTAGTATCAGGAGTTTATTATTTTTTTTTTCTGTATGGAGAAAACACGTTAAAAATTACATTTTTTTTTTTAATTGAGGTTTTTATATTTTTTATGATTCGTTTTCTTCATAACCATGCCCTACAGTAAAAAACAGGTTACCATAAAATTATATAAGTTATACAAGCTATTTCAAAACATAAAGTTAGCTACAATATACAGGTATAAAAATATGCGTTAGAATAATTAACTACATATAATTACAAAATATGGAAGAGTAGGAAACTACTTACACACCTGACCCGGGGAATTTTTGAAAAAAAGTTAAATGTTGATAAGGTTGATGTTGCCAAAACTGGTGGTATTCCCAGATACATGTACAAAAAGGATTTCCTTATTTCTGTGTAATAGATAAATGGATAAATGATTTATATGATGTATATTAATGTAAATGTATATTATTGGTCTGAATTAATTAAATTGAAATAACATGTGTTGAGATTTAGAACGTCTGATTTTTTGTTTATTGCGTATTTTTTAAATGTTTCTCTTTTTATCATTTCTTTAATATTTTGGTTCAAATTATTTTGTTCACGGTGAATAATTTTGGGGGAATCAAATTTAAAATAATGGTTTGTTTGCCTTTAATGTGTGGTGAGAGCTGTTTGGTCCGGTTTATTTGGACTTTTAGTTATACACGTGCAACTATATTAATGTCGATAAACAAGTAGTTTGAGATTGAGACCGTAATAAGATTTTCTCGAAGATAGTCTCCAAACGTCGCTGAAGTAAGTTTATTGATTGAACCTCAAGAACCTTATTAAACATCTAATAGTAACAGTCAAGGAATATATATATATATATATATATATATATATATATATATATATATATATATATATATATATATATATATATATATATATACGGATGGTGTTCCGATAGTTGTGTATCAACATAAATACGGTTGCACGTCTATAAATAAAAACCCGAACAAACAGCTCTCACCACACATTAAAGGCAACAGAACATTCTTTTAAATTTGATTCCCCCCAAAATTATTCAGCATGAACAAAATAATTTTAAAAGAAATATTAAAGAAATGATAACCATAGGAAAATTTAAAGATCGGGCAACAAACAAAAAATCAGACGTTCTAAATCTTCACACCTGTTATTCCAATTTAATACATTCAGACCAATAATATACATTTACATTAATATACATCATATAAATCATTTATCAATTTATTAGTATATTACAGCGAAATATTTTTGTACCTGCATCTTGGGAACACCATCCATTCCTTTTAACTTAATTGTTCCTAGGGAATTCCCCATAAACCTTTGTAACTGTTTCTCAAAATTTCCCCAGGTCAGTTGTGTACTAGAATTGTTAGAATTTAGTTAGTTGATACCATATCCAATAGTTACATTGTAAGTAGTTTCATACTCCTGTATATTCTGTAATTATATATATTTTTATGATTCTAACACATGTTGTTATATACTTGTATTGTAGCTAACTTTTTGTTTTGAAATAACTTGTATAGCTTATATAATTTTATTGTAACCTGTTTTTTCTCTGTAGGGCATGATTATGAGAACAATCTAGTCTCGAAACGTCGTCGAAATAGTTGTTTTTGTTTATTGACACCCTCAAGAACTTTACTAATATATATATATATATCAAAATTATATTTTGTCGACCCTTAGAAATTATTTAAATAACTATTCTACAATATTCGGGGTATAGGTCCTCCTTTATATTTGACAATATTTTGTTTAAAAAATATATGCTTTAATACATTTTTATTTATTTATTTTATATATATATTTTTTCCTTTATCTTTTCTTTATTTACGTTTCGACCCCTTTTTTAATGGGATCCTCTTCAGAACTGGAAAAATAATGCAATTCATAAATATCTTTCCTGACATTGCCACTCATCCAGTTAGTAATAATTTAAAATTTGACAGATACATACTAAAAATTGGTACCCCGAAACTCCAGGACAGTAAGCCCTCCGACTCCTGCTGCAAGTGCTTGCCAGCTCAGACACCAGGGTACTGGTGGTAGCTAGACGGCGGACTACCCGGCCAAAGAGTCCGAGGTCCAGTTACATAATTTTTTTTTGTAACCAAAATATAACATCTATAACTAAAGAAAAAACAATATATAAACATACACGACCATACAAACATATATATAGGGGATATTTTCCTTCGTTAAAAACCAATAAAACAATTATGCTAAAACAATACACAATCAAATATTTAAAACTTAACTATCTACTTTCAACTTTTAATATAACCTAAAAAAACATTTTTACAATTTTATAACCATCATTTTATAAACAATAAAATAGCCAGCCCAATAAGCTAAAAACGACAGTATCTTGACTCTTTTATATATTAAAAAATTATTTTCAACTAAAAGTTTGATAATTCAAATAACAAATAAAATTTTACTATTTTGGCAATAAACAAATAAATAAAAATTTTGAATTTTGCCACTTAAATAAGTTTACAATTTTGGCAATTAAATAATTATAAACCAACATAAATATTTTAGAACAGCCCTATACCCTAATCATTACCTTATAGCCTTTAGAATATTGTGGTAAGCTTGATTTAGTTTGGAACAATCATTTCTTGTGTTGATGGTATTATTATCTTTTTTTATATGCATCATTATATATATATATATTATATTATATTATATATATTGTGAGTGAGAGGGAGTAAGAAAGTGATTAAGAAGTGAAGGATTCTTGAGTTGTTTTTTTTTTTTCTGCAATAGCTGTTGAGAATAAATCGAAGGGTTTTTATTTGGCGCTATGATGTCTGCCAGACCCCAGGGGCCTCTTGCGTAATATCCCCTCATGCTCCTCGGCTGTTTAGCATAAAAATGCACTAAAACCCGAGGACAATTTAAATATAAGGCCATACTTTGAGATGAAATGCGCTTCGCCACGTTTGCAAGTTGTGACCGGTTGGATCGTATGGAAGATTTTAAAGGAATGAAAACATCAACTCGTCCTCAGGGCAGGTGGAGCTCGGATAGACTTTGGAATGCAGTCTCTGCTATTGGCCGTTTGTCATCTCTTGACTTCGGTTGTATCTCTGAATCCTTAATTCAGCTGTATTACTACGTCGTAATAAGATTATTTTTTATTTGAATTCCTATACAGTGTTTCCTTACCTTCTGGTATTATTTATATACCTCGCTAGGGGAACCATTTACGTTACTTTTTTTATTTTTTATGTAAGGAAAGAAATCTGATACAGTGTTCGGAACATTTTTTTTTTTTAAACGATTTCTAAGTGGAATACATAATCGATGGATCAGGTTAACTTTAAAAAATAATCAACTCTTTTAAATTATTCTGAAAAAAATGAGCTCTTTAGAAAGAGTCAAAATAAGTCACATGTTTTACTTATATACGATAACTAGCTAGGCAGTCTACGTTGCGGCTTCGCCCGCTCTGATAAAAAAAGAAGTCAGATAATTTAAACTAATATTTGATGTTTTATTTGTTTATCTATAAAAATCTTGTATTTGTAGTATGCGATTGAGCATTATTTCTTTAATGATATTTCCACGCTTAGCAGTCATTTTTAACATGGTAGGATTGCACAGATTAGGTGGTTAAAGTACACGTAAAAACATACTTGGGCATCCATCTTTTAATTTAAATGTGTAAGTTGGTCCTTACTTTGACAACAATAAATTTATCCATAAAGATCTTAATTCTCCACTTGTTGCTGATTTAGCCCACACCAGATACCTATCCTTTCATAGTAAGCTTCATAATCACTCAAATACGTTAGTTTCTCAACTTTCTTCCCACTCCATTCCTTCGAGACGTCTGAAACGAAGATGGCCTAGAGACCTTCTAGTGTAGAATTTTTAGTGAACTGCAACTGATGAGTATTTCTTTTCAAGTTTTAACATGTTATTATAATCGTTGTCAATACATTTACTTGGTGTATATATTTTGTACAGTTGGAAATTTCAATAAATGTATATAAAAAAAAAAATGTATGTGTTGGTAATCCAGCTAGAGACCACTAAGAAACTCTTATGGATAATCGACTGCACTATCAGTGCTTACAACTGAAGGCCCATAAATCATGTTTCTACACACATTGTCAAAATCAAATGATCAACATTTTGATTTGGTAATAATTTTTCTTTGGCAGAAATAATTTTATTGATTTCATCTGGTTCGATTTAATTTCTAACCATAAAAGTATATGACTGTTTGACAAACCTCATTTCTACTACCCAAAATTGTACATTTAAATTTTTATTATTACTAAACCTTCCTAGAACTAAGAAAATAATATCGTTAAAATTTGGTAGTAATGGATTTCGTAATTTTACCATTTAAATTTAACTCTATCGTGGAACGGCGCTGCCCACATATCGGTCGACATCACTGGGTTGCACATCCACACAAATACGTGGTGGGGGTATTTATCTCTCCTTTGAATAACAATTCAACTATCAAGCTCTAGGTAAGGCCGTAACATTGTAACCTCACTTGCAGAATAGCGCTCGCCACCTGTTGGTCAATTTTCAAACTTCACTGTTATCCACATATTATCGCGTTTTAAATAACAAACTAAGTGAAAATCCGTGAATTTTATAATCGCTGAGCCTTTCTGGAACAATAAAGATGATGTGAAAAAAAATTTGGCACAGATTGGTTCAGGAGTTTTCGCTTTATCGTTACTTATCACAAATGAAAAATGGCTTGTCCTTTTATATTATATTATCGATTACTTATTCACAACAACGCATTTTTTAGTTTCTTTTTTTTATGATACTAAATAGTAGACATATGCCAATTGCAAATGTCGTATATCAATTTATTCGGTTTTTGAGAAAAGATCGATCGAGATTCGGTGATTGAAAGTCGATTCCGAGACACTGCTGGTAATGTTTTGTGGTACATAATTTTTTTGTTTTTATTCATCGAGGCACCTCTATCGACGAGACGCTCCAGCTCTTTCACGCGCCCAAAATATCTTTTATCGATTCTAACCTTGTTCCGATTTATTTCGATGTTTTAGTCGCTACTTTTCGAGGAAGAAGGTTACTTTTAACTTCTGTTATACCTTCTCACATTAAAATGAGAGATAAGAAAATAATTATATGGAAATAAGAAAATTTTAAAATATAAAACACTAAATCAATATCGAATTATTATTATAGTAAATTAGAATTAATATAATACTTAATTACAAGTATTGTTAACTTCTGATCAACTTTCTCATGTTAAGGAAGTCCATGTTAAAAGTAGTTTTGTTAATTTCTTCAATATTTTGTCACTTTAGGGAAGTAGATAATAAATATGAAATTTATGATATACTCTCTCACTTTTTTTTTTTTTTTTTTTTTTTTTTCGAACGAAGTGTTTAATTGAAATAATATTACAGCCTGTGTCACCTTAGGGCAATAAGTAATGTATATGACTAAGAATTCATTCATGAAATATGTATACTGAAATTTACCACATAAGGGAAGTGGAAATAACGAAATATAAATTTATAAAACACTAAATTCATGTTGAAACTCGTATTGTTGACTCCCCTTTCACCTTTTTACATTTAAGGAGAAAAAATATCATTATAAATAACTAAACAACTCAATCCAGGTTGAAACTATAAAATTGGGTGTTTTTATGGGAAGTTATAGGATAGAGCAATCGATAAATGTGGAACTCGGAGGGAAGTGTTGGAATCTATCTCAAAGCAGGTGGAGCGTCTCATCGATAGTGATACCTTCATCGATTCTTTTACCATTAGGGTAAAATAAAATGAAAAATAGCCATCTTTAATAACAGAGCAATTTTTCATGTAGAAGATCAACACTACTAGGAACAAGAGTGGAATTTGAAAAGATGGTTTTTAAAGTATATCTCTTTGAGTATTAAACACCCAATTAATTAGAATTTTCGTAGAAGAAATATAATAATGGTTATTAGGAGAATAAAATTAATTCTCTGTTACTTTATTTGTTATAGGTATAACAATTTTTATTTTATCTTTTAATACTATATTTTTTTTTTTTTTTTTTTTTTCTCGCGAACAGGCCAGCTATGGACCACGCAAATATCATTTGTCCCTGACTCCTTTCCTCCTTCTCCATACTTCCTTCATTCTCTCCGAGTGAAGTGCCCTCCTCTCTAGTCCATTTTCCTCCGGTATGCTTTTTCTTATCACTAAGGACCTTCAAACTATCAATTTGCCTTCTGAATTTTTCTCTGTCCATGCAATCTCTATTGCTAAATACTATATTATTAACAATATTATCAATTTTATTTTAGCTAGCTCGCCATTTTGTTGGTCATTGTAATTAAAAGGGCTGTGAAATATACGCATTTGCATATTTCTCCTTGCCAACTAAACATTATTTCACTTTTCTTATTTCCCTTCTCCCTACCATCATTCCATTACGCAGTCTCTCTCTCATTATTCACCAAAATAAATCATTTGTGGGGGGTCACCTGCGGTGTAGTGGTTAGCATAGCAACCTACTAAACCCAAGATCGCGGGTTCGCAGCCCGGTAGATGACCTTAGGATTTTTTAAAGGGAGTAAAAAATCCTTAGCTATGCCGTCCTTCGGAAGGGACGTAAAATGGGGTTCCCGAGCCTGTGCGATGTCAGGTACTCGTTAAAGATCCCTATCCTAATTATACCTGGATAGGCAAAATTTAGGACTCCCACCGTAGCATCGTCCGATTAGCCATAGCTTTCGTTAAACGCCATAGTTAATAATAAAAGCTTTCGTTCGTTTAGCCATAGTTAATTTCGTTAAACGAAATAAACAAATAAACAATAAACAAATCATTTGTTAACTGCCTATTTGAGAACTCCTAAAATCTCCGGAAATAACTCCTAAGATCAAAGATCTAGTTAGGAAGTATGTACGTGAGTTCTCAAGGGTGATGGGTACGTTTTTTATTGCGTTTATTTTGATTAAGTTGTATTAAGTACTGCGCGGTTTTCAGTTACACAGCACATAAAACCTGCAAAAAATAAAACAAAGGTGAAAATTCAAAATTCGAAAGAAAAACGTTTGTTAAACAAACTGCCACTGGATCAGAAAAGTCTAGTGTCAATACCGATTTATGTTGTACTTTAGTTGGAGCTGACATGCCATTTCACAAATTAAGGCATTTTAAGTTTTATAACGTGTTTTATATTTTAATATTCGCCTTATATATTTTTTTCTTCTTCCTATTGTTTCTCTTTATAACACAATTAATGGGGTGTAAAAAAAAATGACCGTTTCTTAAACAAATAGTTGTATTTTTATTTTTTTTATGTAAAATACAATTAATACTCCAAGTATAGTCCATTGTTATCTACCGTCATTACCCATCTGCTAGCCAATTGCTCGATGCCACGCTATCATTCATTGGGATGCCTGTCAAAGAACTCTTGGACAGCATTTTCAACTTCCGCAAAATAATCAATTTTTTTCCCTTGAAGAAAATGGGCCATGGATAGAAACTAGTAGTAATCCGAAGGTGCGAGGTCTGGACTATATGGTGGATGAGGCAGGAGTTCAAACCCATGAAGTTCTCTAAACTTTTCTGCTGATTTTTGAGGAGTAAGTTCGTGAGGGACTATTTTAGAGGTCTTTTTCACCTTCCCCATGGAGAGAAGATGGCGACTAACAGTATCTTTCGACACACCACACTCCCTGGCAAGTTCGCGAGTACTTGTGGACGGATTTGACTCACCAGCTTCCTGCAAAACCTCATCAATATCCATTAATGGCCGCCCGGAGCCCTTCTTCCTTTCCAACGTCGTATCTCCACTTCTACATTTTTCAAACCATCGCCGCGCAGTGCGCTCTTCAAGGACACCTTCCCCTTCATATTTAATAATTTCACGAGTTGCTTCAGCGGCTGTGAAATTGTTTTTCCAGTAATGTCTTAAAATTACTTGAATTTCGTAGGGCACTGTTGTTTCTTCTTTGAAATAAATAACTGAACTGAGTCTTTTTTTGAAGAAGTCCAGTGCTAGTGAACAAGCTTAGATAATGCTCTAAAGGGATTGTTAAGTATTGGTAAATAATAAATAACATTAAGATATTTATAGACTTTTGAACTCTGGAATTTGATAAAACGGTCATTTTTTTTTTTATACGCCCTATTAGTTACTTAAACTTGAGTTTTTAATTGTATATAAGCACCTATTGTAATTTTTTATTTTCTAAATAATGTAGATATTTGCATATGTTTGATATTTAGTTGCATATTTTACCCAATATATTTATAAGTGCATATTTTTTGTTTTATTGCATAAAATTTACAGCCTTAGTACCTAACCTACTCTTAGGAGACCCTAGAATAAAGATTATTTTCATTTCATGTTAAACATATTGTGTTGTATGAATAGCATAAAATGATCAAATTAATTGTCTTGTATGTATTACAAAATAAATAAATCGTATTAATTTTTTTTTAATATTTGATACTTATATATTATTAGTATTGTTGATCCGTATACGGCTCTAGCACGTAATACCGTGAGAAAAGAATACTCATATTCGAGAAACGTCAGTTTGTTAATTCTACTCAATGCAGACTTCCTCCTTGTTAAGCCTTCCTACACTAGACACTGCGGGACCTTGTCTTTATAGGAAACGAATGCAGTCGAAGGAAATCAGGTGTCAAGGCAAGGAAACCTATCTATTAAACTGATTTACTAGAGATTATGGCAATGGAGTAAATATAAAATGAGTTACTTGTCCTAGCTTTAATAATAATTGTAATAAAAAAAAAAAAGAAGTTAATTTTTAGAAAAAAATAAAACAAAAACCGGCTTTGAGATTAAATCTTCATGTACAAACTTGAACTGAAATGTAAACTATTTATTAAAATATTTTAATTACTTCGAAACAAAGAGCATTAAAGGACAATCAACAAAATTATCGATACTTGTAAACCTATTCACAATTTATGATCTGTTATTTTCGGAGTCGGTGCCAGCCAAAACAAACAGAAATAGAAAGAAAGCTGATAATTGTAAAGAATTGCATAAAGTTTGTAGCAAAGGCAGGATTAAACTGATCTTGGCTGGCACCGACTCCAAAAATAACTGATCATAAATTGTGAATAGTTTGTGAAAATTTTGTAAATTTAGTATTGTGAATATCATAAATTGAAAGTATATGAGGCGTACCATTCCAAAAGAAGCCAATGCCAATTTCCAGATATTTTTGTATATTATATATGAATATGTCTTTTGGCTGGGAGTCTTAAGTTTTCTTGTGTATTGATTTTTTCACACTCAAAAATGTAACATTTTGACACTTTCCAGCTTTTGGTGTTGCTCGAATCGTAAATTTGACGACAGTTTCCTTCTCAAAAATTCAATGGAGAATTTTTTTGTTGTGTAACATTTGTCGCTAGGACCTACTACAGGAGCTATATTGGTTTGAATGAAAAAAAAAAAAACATTTTTGAAACCGCAAGTTTTTTTCAATTTTTTTTATTTGGAATAATCATTGATTGTTGATTTAATTTTATTATTAATTTAAGTAATTTGAT
Organism: Euschistus heros; assembly: GCA_003667255.2. Lineage (NCBI taxonomy): Eukaryota > Metazoa > Arthropoda > Insecta > Hemiptera > Pentatomidae > Euschistus > Euschistus heros. Next base: position 341,360 of record RCWM02000447.1, on the reverse strand, counting down.
CCTTATAATTCTAAACTGTAAATTCGGAAACTCAGTAGATTGTAGATAGTAATTGTATTCATGAGCTTTTATTTTTCCCAGTCCAGGAGAAATAGAGATTTTTTTAAATTTATTTATTATTTTTCAATATTTAGTCAAGTCTGATCTTTATATTTCTATGTTTTAAAACTAGTTGATGATTATACTAAATAAAACTTGTGCAGTGGTCTTCTACACTCCATTGTTAACAAAAGACCTCCAGCGATGTCCCGTGGAGTAAGATATCGGTGGCACATGGCCTCACAATGTCGTCTCTTGAATTTAAATAGTCCTCTCACTGGATCTAGGTGACAGTTTGTTCTTCCAACAATATTGTTCACCTCGCTTCTTCGTGACTCGAACCCAAGTATTTATCCTACTGAGGGAGAGAGTCAACAACTACTTATAATTATAATGTTGTTTATAATCAACACTTAACCATCCTTATTTCGGACATCCCGACTCATCCTAGCACCGCCTTCACCACGTACACTGATGTCACATGTGTGTTATCAGTAAATAATGCTCCTTTCATTGCATCTCAATCACTCCAATCTCACACCACTAACCTTCATGAATGGTGTCAAAAATGGAGAATTAAAATAAATCCAAACCAATCTCATCAAATATCTTTTAACCTTCGTCGTAAACCTACGACTTTCTTTCGTACAGTATCCTTTAATAATATTCCACTGATCTCCGTTGAACAGATCCGCTACCTATTACTTCATCTGGACAAACGACTTACTTGGTGTCCTCATACCAGACTTAAAAGTCAAGAAACTGTTTATTGTTTCCGACTACTCCAACATTTGCTAACAAGCCCATTTGGACATACGGAGTTGAGCTCTGGGGCTCCACTAAAGCTTCCAATTTGTCTCGTATCCAATTCTTTCAATTCCAAACTCCTTCGTAAAATCCTCAATGCTCTTTATTCTGTCACAAATAAACTTACCCATAAAGATCATAATGTTCCATATGTTGCTGATTTAGTTCAAATATGATACCTTACCTTTCATAGTAAATTCTATACCCATTCGAATCCACTAGTTTCCCAACTTGCTTTGCACTTAATTCTTGATAATCCTCCGAGGTGTCTGAAAGGACGATGGCCGATCGACCTTTCAATGATGAAGTTTTAATAAAGTGATACTAGTGAGTTGTTCTCAACGTGGTGTTATTAACAATTCATTGTAATAATTTCTTTAAATTTACTTATTATATTTATGTATACAGTTGTAAATATCAATAAATAGTTTTAAAAACAGAACTATTTTTATTTTAGGCCAATTTTGCCCTGCTCTTATAAGCCACGTTCATTCCGTCAATCAAAACACTCTTACTTTATTATAACAAATAACAAACTTGAAATCCTCATACAAGATGAGACAACGAACTGAAACCGTCCCAACTCCGGTAGATTCGATATTTCGAGTGTCCCATAAATCCGAAACATCAGCACATTGTTCCATAGATTATGTTAATTTTAAAACTGTAGGAAAATTAATTAAAAATTTTAATACTTTCTTTCTGAAGGAAAGTCTTTTTGAATCTTTCAGATCCTAGAATAAACTGGGATGTAATAAAAAGTAGTCAGCCAAATAATCGGGTAAATAGATCCTTATAAAGAAAACTATGAACCCTTATTTTTTCTGTTCCTAATGGAAAATGATTTAAAATGAGTCTAATGGAAATATTTGTCTGGTAATTTAAAAAAAAACTTTGAATTGGTTTTAAACGGTATTTTAAAGATATTTGTAGAAATGTAACACGCTACAGATTATTGATATTGGGTTGTCACATATGAAATGACCGTTTTTAGAACCAGGAAGAAAATAAAAATTTGAGATCAAATCTAACATATGTTTTATGCATATCATTAAATATGCATATTAAATGCAGGTAAAGTAAGTATTTACCATCATTTTCGATACACTTCTGCCAACGGTTTACCAAGTTTTCTATCCCAGATTTGATAAACGTTGAGTCACACGATGAAAGGAATCCAGAAAAGACATTTTTAATGTGTAAATCATTGGTAAGAAATTTTTCTCGCAAAAAGTTGTCTAAACTCCGCAAAAAGTGGAAGTCTGTAGGGGATAGATCAGAGGAATATGGGGGGTGTAGTAAGACTTCATAGCCCAACCCCTTTAACTTATTCACTGTCTGTATTGAAACATGAGGTCGGGTGTTATCGTGTAAAAGGATAGGTCCTTTCCTGTTTACCAGTACCGGCTGTTGCTTGATCAAATGTTGATGCATTTGGTCAATTTCTTGGCAGTATGATGTTGAATGAATTGTTTTTCCCGTCTACGGGGCAGATTTTCTAATGTCGTATCTCCTGAGGAAAATTTTGTAAACCAGCGATGGATGGTTCTTTCATTAGCACTTCACCAAACGCATGATTAATATTTCATGCTGCCTGCGTAGCGGAATGACCGAGTTTGTACTCATAAAAAAAAAAAAATCGTTCGGAAATTGCGTGTTTCCATGGCCAAGGTTAAAATTATACTAAAATCTATATATCTGCTTGGTGGAAAAAAAAACACAGTTTGCAAATAGAGGATTAATAAGTGCTTATTATGGATAGTAAATATTTTGCTGGGAATCAACAGGCAACGCTTTAATCCTCTTTAAAGAAAAATCGGACATTTCATGTGTGGCAACCCATATGATATATTGATGATCTGTTGTGTTTTCCAGTCAGGGAGAAATACATTTTTGATTTGGATTGTTGAGTTAATTGTAACTTCTATTGGAATCATTATATCTGAAAACTAGTATCGAATGTTAAACATTCATCAGTTCTAAAAGATACAAAATTTTCAAATCATCTGCACTTTGTTACATAGATTAGATATAGTAATGTTTTCGAAAATGTAGGAAAAGAAATCGAAGATATTGGTACTTGTCTAAGGAGGGAAAACGGACTTCTGAAAGATATCAAGAGTGGAATGCGAAGTAGAAAGGGACAGATAGAGTAAACTTGTGTGTTTTTCCTACGGCTGCTTGATTTTTTCCGTTCCTCGACTAAGTTTTGTGATGTTTATCATCGACAAGTTTTTATGATTATAATCGATGATTATGAGTTTTTCGAGGCATTTTTTATCCATTTTGACCTTTAGTTTTACTTTGTTCGAACTAATCATTCCGAACGTAAACTTGTCTCCTCTAATTTTTTAGTTTGTTACCTTGCTTCTCACCCGATTGTCGAAAATCCTCTATGGTTTCTGAAGAGAACAAATCCTCGGGATTTTTCATTTAGAACCATTATTGGAGTGCTATGTTGGTATTCACTTGACATTCCACATCATAATCCTTAGTCGGCAAATTATATATCCTATTTGGTTTACTAGTTGAACTCAAAAAATAATTCATAGTGCTGAAATCCCAAGATGATTTGAGAACGCAGGACAAATAAAAAGTATTGTGCAAATAAAAGGAGATTTTAACGAAATGTGCTAATTTAATTCTTCGACTCAGTTTAACTGTTCAACATGTGTTAATTAAGACTTTTTCTTAAAGCTTTTGCCGCCAGACATGGCCACCAGGCGGCGCCAAGCGTCATATGCGCCTCCGAGTTTAGGGAGTATGTTGACCTGTTTCTTGAAAAAATGGACGAGGTATGTTATATATTTTGAACTATGTGTGAACGTTGAACACTGTTGAAGCATTTTTGATACTTGATTGATAATCCTTAATCAGATGTCTTTTCTAAAATTTATTTGACAAATAGACTTCGACAGACTGATCAAAGAAGGATAATTTGAGGAAATTGATTATATATATTGCCGTATGAGGCCTCTTATTTGCCTCTGATAACTTATTAGGGACCCATTTATCCATTTTTTTTTTTATTTTTGCCATTTGATGTAGGTATCTCCAGGCTGTCGCTTGTGAAATATTTAACTGCTTACCTACTTCTGCACATGTTTGACATGGATCCAAATCAATTAATCCTCGAATTTCCTGTTCATTGGCAACTTGAGATCTTCCAGAATGAGCATCATCTTCAAGCAGTTCATCGCCTTGACGAAATTCGGAATACCAAAATTTATCTTTGCGCTCAGAGAGTACCTTCTCACTAAACAGGGAGTATATTTTTCGAGCTGCCTTGGTTACTTTCAAGCCTTGTCGGCCATGACTGCCATTGCTCTCTATCTCTTGCCAGGTTTCTGTCTTGACGAATATTTCTTCCCTTCTTTCTGCATAAACGATCGACATATTCCAGGTACGACATTCTTGGACGGCCTCGGGGTCTTCTACCATCAGACACATAGTCCATGGTCTTCAATAGCTCTCGATGCTCCCCCATCCTGATGACATGCCCAAACCACTTCAATTGGCGAGCCTCGAGAACCTCCTTCATTGGGGAGACCCCTAGTTCATTTTGAATTACTTCATTGTGGATACAGTCCCTTCTTGTTTTACCAGCAATCCTTCGGAGGAATTTCATTTCTGCAGTTGTGATTCTACTCTCTTGCTTGTCTGTTATTATCCAACTTTCATCACCGTATAAGAGTATTGATAGGTACATGGACTTAAAGATGTGAAGCTTCACATTTCTACTTACAAAACTAGTTTAAATTCATGTAATGAAATTGATCTAATTTAAATTTTAACATTCCACATTTTTATATATTTCTATAAACATTTAGCAGTGTCTGGATTAAAAAGTAATGCCTATTTCAAAGACAGTAAACAATATTTTATACATTGGAATTGAAAATAGGATTATGACAAAGGCAGTGTAGAGATCAAATAAATCGTAATTAATGAAAAAAGGGATAAGACTTTTGAAACGGCGTGGTATAATTTACTGGTTTTTCCAATTTACATTTTTGAATCAAAAGGATCAAATTACTTAAATTAATATACTTAGGAGTTACATTCGATAGGAGAATGAGTGGTGCCTACATATTAAGAAGAAACATACTTCATTAAATATGAGTCTGAAACTGATATACTCACTTTTCGGAAAATAAAAATCGAAATTACATATTAAACAAAAATTAATGACCAACACACACACTGACTAAAACCTTTGTGGACCTACACATCAGAAATTTATGGTACTGCTGAAAAGACACAAAAGATTACAAACTTTTCATTCCAAGAGATTAAGACTAATAACACATTGGTACGTTAACTATAAAACTATACTCACTGACCTACAGAGTCATCGTACGGATATACGGACACACTACAAACTGTTTCATGAAAAATTAAATGGACAACCAAACAAACATATCAATGGTACTGCCACATCTCTCATGTTGTAGAATACCAGGAGGAGAATGAAAAGAAACTGGATGAGAGACCTACTTACATAAAATTAAACCAAAGACAATGAAGGGGTTCATTGGGCACTGTCTCTCATCACGCCTAACATGTCGTTTTTTGTTTATATTCTGATTTCAGTACATCCGCTGATTGTGATTTTTTGACTGGTGTGGAATTAAAAGTTAATGTGCAAAAAAAAAAAGAAATTAAATTAACAATTATAAGATTATTCCAAACAAGAAAATTTTAGAGAAAATAGGGGTTCACACATAACTTTTTTTTTTCATTTAAACCATGATAATTCCGAAACGGGAGGTCCCTATTTGTTGAAGATAAATTTATAACAAAGACGTTACAGACAAAATAAATCTCAAAAACTAATGAAAAACTACAGGACTTTTGAAAAGGTTATTATAATTTTCACTTTTCATCAGACTGTTATAAAAATAACTTGCCAGTATTGCGTTATAAGTTTACGATTAGTGTGAGCCTCACCGGCCCAGGTTACCGAAAAGGAGAGGGACCACTTAGCGCTTCGAGAAGAGAGGGAGGAGGTGGAATAAGAGAGAAATAAGAAGGAGAAAAAAGAAGTAGAAAAAAAGAAGGATGTGAATGGCGGTTAGTAAAAGCCGACTAAGTGATGGACAAAGTAAATTTCTGTGGAGCGGCCTCTGGGCACCTCTAATTTAGGAGCTGTTGGTAGTTAGTAGTTGGCAGTGCTAGCACTTTAGTAGTTGGTCTTCCTACATCCCTCCCCATCGCTATTGTTTCAATGTAACTATGGTCATTGTAGCTAGTTCTCACGGTCTACAGAGAAGAAATATTCATTAATAGCACACTACGGGAGTCAAACAGCAAAATATCCATCAAAATTGGTCAAAATGCAAGACCAATTTGTACAAAAAAAAAAAAAGACTAAAACCAAAATATATTCTGTATTAATGAGGGTATGAATTTTTTTTAGAAATGAAAAAAGCAATGGATAATCTACTGGTTTTCCCAATTTACATTTTAGAATTAGAGGGATCAAATTAAGTAAATTAGAGAGACAGAAACTTTATTAAGCGTTGCTGCCCAATTTAAATGGGCTGCTAAATAAACAGCATACTTAATCAATCTAAATTTGACATTTGACAATATTAAATAAAAAAAAAATATAACACAAAAAAAACCGTTCTTCAACCTTACTTCAGAAAAAATAAGTGACTATTTTCCAAATGTTTAGTTTTTTGTTTTCTTGATTTTTTTATCTTTTGTACAGCATAATTTTTTTGTGTGTACAGTACTGTACTTTCTGTGTGTTTATAAGATTGTATACATAATATGTAAAATATTACGAAATTCATGTGCAATACATTACATAAAATATAGTTACCTTAGTGTAGCACATTAGTATTTCATAAAACAAACTATTTACCTTTAACAATACAACGTGCTTCTTATTTTATGGGAACTAGTATGTCAGTGTTCATTTTTTGCATGCTACATACTATGCCTGGAAAGCACTTTGTTTGGTAATCCGAACGGTTTGATAGTCCGAACCACCCCCGGTCCCAATTAGTTCGGATTATCGAGGTTCTACTGTATAATCTTATTGATAAAAGTATAAAATATACATAATAAATAAAAAAATATGTACATAAAGTAAAGTAACAATAACAATAAAATAACTGTACAGCTAGGATAATCATGCAATATATATTTGTATATACTTTTCTTCCCTTTCTTTCCTTTTACAATTCCCAAACCATCAGTTATTATATATGTGGCTGCGGATTATTCCCAGACAGTCCAGTATAATATTTTTTGCTAACACAGCCACGTCCCTCTTATCAATGCCCAGGTCTTCCATGAAGCTCCTTGTCCTATTCGGTAAAATTAAATTAAATTAAATTGACAATTATTCGAAATAAACAAAGTTGAGATAAAATAGAATTTTCAAACATGAATTTTTTCATTCAAACCAATATTGCTCCTGAACGGTTGTTCCTTACGATAAATGTTGTATAACAAAACATATTCTCCATTACATGTTTGACAAAAGGAGTATTGTAGGAGACTTCAAAGACAAGAAACTGCTCGCCGTTTCCGACTCCAACACTTACTAGACAAGCGTTCTAAGCTCACAAAAAAAATACAAAAACTTATTTACATGACAGTAATTGAATGGCTCCGCCGAAAAACCTTCTAAGCGACATACAAAATTTTGAGTAATCAGTGAAAGAAAATCATAATTTAAAGTTCTTGTTAGTTTTGTATGTTAGATTTTTTTTTCACCTTGTAATTTGTTATATTTACATGTATAATAACATAATGGATTGCTGTATCATACTACGATGTACTATTTATAATACATTTAAAAAACTTTAAAATTGTCACTTCAAAATTTTGTCGCTTAGAACGTTTTTCGGCGGACCCATTCAATTAGACTAGACCCATTTGGACAAACAGATTTGATCTTGGGGGATCCACTGAACCTTCCAATTCTTCCTAAAATCCGCATTGCTCCTTTTAATGTCTCAAACAAACTTATCCATGAAATCTTAAAGTTCCATACGTTGCTGATTTGGCCCACCTATCCTTTCATAGTAAAGTGCATACTCGTATCCACTAGTCTCCCGACTTGCCTCACAATCCGTTCCCGATAATCCTCCGAGGCGTCTGAAAAGAAAATGGTCAAGAGACCTAGAACGTAGAACGTGCTAAAAAGTGCTACTGGTGCTTATTCATCGTTCGGTTTAATCGATTGATATTGAAATGCATCGATTTTGTAGGAAGGATACAAGGACTGTCATAAGCGAGGAGGGGAGTAAAACATTGTTTATTTTAAGAGGTGCAGTATTATGGTATTAAAACGACTATAAGAAGTTAATGAGTTGGACATTTAATCAGCGCTTGATGCAGTGGAAGGCGCAAAGGGATCATATCACCTTCAGTTTTTTAAATATATATATTTTTTTCTGTGACATGTGGTGAATAGTAGAAATTCTGACGTATTAAAATAAAATGCCTATATAAAAAGGAACTCGTTATTCTGAACCCAGCTGTAACGACTTATTGGAGAACAGTGAATAATATTTCTTAAAATAAAGAACAGGATTAAACTTGATCTAAAGTACAGTCTGTTACTGATATTGGAAGCCATGGTGTCTAGAGAGAGAGACGAGGCTGGGGAAACCAGTTTTTCGTAAGTTTTGAAGGTCGGGCAACATACTACTGACCTTAAACCTGCTTCGTTCTCCTGCCTCTACACAATACCAACTCTTTTCAACAAAACTCTAAACAATTTAAAATTGTTATTTGAGTTATCTATTATGGATAAATAAAAAATAATAAGAGTCTCTCGAAAGTCGTGAACCATTCAACATCAATACTAGAATCCTCAGATATCTGTAACTGTTGATTCATTTTAATAAATTGTTGTATAGCTAACCTTAAAGAACTTTATTATATTATTATATTGGTTCCTAGGATTAAATTGTCCGGAAATCAATGCAGTTCTATAAAAATATATGAGGCGTAAAATTCCAAAACCAGCCAAGTCCAATTTCCAGATTTTTTTATTTTTTTAATGACATGGAAAACCCCCCTTTTAGCTGGGGTTTTATACTTTCTTAGTGTAACTTTTTTTTTCACTATAAAAAAATATAACATTTTGACAAGCTCAAGATCTGTTGGTGTTGCTCGGAGCAGAAACATTGGCGACAGTTTCCTTATCAGAAATTTGACGGAGAATATGTTTCGCTATATAACATTTGTCACTAGGACCTACCATTTAGGAGCTATATTGGTTTCAATGAAAAAAAGTCATGATTGAAACCGCTATTTTCTCTCAACTTTGTATATTTCGCATAATCATTGATTGTTAATTTATTTTAATTACTAATTTAAGTAATTTCATCCTTTTAATTCTAAAATGTAAATTGGGGAAGTAGATTATGGAAAGACATATCCATGATATATTGTTTTTCCCAGGCAGGGAGAAATTTTGTTAAGATTAATTAAAGTTCTCTTTCAAAAGTAATTAAATCATATTCGAAACGGCCATAAATAAAATAATGCCTCTTCCTAATCCAGGCACAACTTAATTTTTATCGACCTGCTTTGAAAAAATTTCAAATATTAACTTCTACGCCTCTTAATAAATGAAATTGATGATCTAAACCAATTTTTATTCATCATAATACTCTCCATTACTCTCAATATATTATTTCCAACAACTTAAAAAATTGTCTATGCCCTTTTTGATTTTGAAATTGTTTATGTCTCCAAACAGTGCTCCAGTTGTCTAAAAAAATGATAGTCTGGAGAGTATTGTGGATAAGGCTGTCTGATTTGCTGATAGATTCTCTCTATCAGAGTTCAGTTGCTCTGAGGGCTTTCTTCGATAAAAGCTCTCAGAACATATCTTTCAAGGGACAAAGTCCTTTCACGACTTTTCTTGTCTTCAAGGTTGAAATCTCCTGCCTGAAAATGCTAAAATGTTACGTTAAATCTCTTTTCTTAGAAATCTGATTTTCCAAATTACCCCATTTTTGAGAAAACCATTTTGCCTACAGGTACAGATTAGGTCTGAAATATATATAACATCAAAAGTTGTTAAATGTTGTTAATTTGTCTTATACTTTCTCATATTTTGGAAGAGGAAATAAGAAAATATTGATAGGTAAAACATTAAATCCTTGTTGAAATTGGTTTACCTTCTGTGACGTCTGATGTTGTTCGAATGGAAGGGAATCAAAGCCATTCTTTTTCAGGGAGGAAGTGAAAGAGAGAGACAGCCTGTGTCCACTTTTGTTTGTGTCATTTATGGATGAAATTGTCAAAATATGTAAAAGAAGAACAGTTGTAGGATACAGAAACTTGTTCCCTATACTTGCGCACAATTATAGCCATATTAGAAGATTCACCAGTTCAGAAATGAGATTCCTCAGGAGAGTGGCTGGAAAGACAAGAAGGGATTGTGTCCGGAATGAGATCATTAGGGAGGATCTGAAGGTGTCATCTATAAAGACTAGGATGGAGGATCGACAGCTAAAGTGGTTTGGGCATATATGTATAGTGCCTGAGGAAAGAAGGGTAAAATGGTATATGGAGGCGTGACCAAAAGGAAGACGAGCCGTTGGCTGGCGTTATTGTGAATATATTGAAAAGCTGGGGAGAGAACGCGGAAGGACCATGAACCAGATGAAACGGCTATGGATCGAGAGGAATAGAAAAGGTGGGCCGAGGTGCGTCAAGCTCTTCGCTTAAAGACACGAAAGAGCTAGAGAAAGAAGAAGGTTCGATGTTTTTACCAAAATCGATTAAAACGATAAATTAACAGGAATATCATCGTAACGCGGTAGGGATATTTAAAATGGCGTTTCATTAAAAAAAACAACACGATAAACTGATATATCGATGTTTTTGGTCTTCCTATCGTGATAATATATCGTGTATCCATCATTGATGTATCGGTACCAAAATGTTTCGATTCTTGGTACCGGTACCGCTTCCAAAAAATTGATTGTTGAAAATATGCTATTACATAAAATAATCGATAATAAAACTAAAAAAGCAAACTTAACCATATTAAAAAAATAAAACAATAATCCAGGATATAAACAAATAGTACCTATTACCACAAAATTAAATACAATATATAAGTTAATTGCAGCTCAAATAAACTACATAATAATTCATACTATTTATTGGCTATCCGAAAATATACGTTCGATCCAAAATTTATTTATTTATTTTTTTATCTCAAAGCTAGTTAAATCTTCTATCAGACCATAAATATAAAATTTCTAAAAATCAAGTTTCGTGAAATACCCACGCCAGTCCACTGAACACGTCAAAATTGTCATATTTTGCTAAAATGCTATCATGGGTATTTTACGGGACTTGATCAAAATTTCATATGTATGGATTGATAGTAAATTTAACCAGCTTTTAGATGAAAAAAAAAAGTGGTTTGGATCGAGCTAATAGTTTCGGAGTTATAGCGAAATATGTGCCAAATATATTTAAATTTAAAAACAGTATGCGTTCTTTAGCGTTCTGTTATGCTTATTTTACATTACTTAATCAGCATCTCATATATGTGGTATTATAGTAAATTTAACAGCTTTGAGATAAAAAAAAAAAAAAAGAAGAGAAATTTTGGTTTGGACAAATATTACTATATTATATTTTGTATATGGCCTCTTTTGGGCGCGCTTAAGCGGCGAAACTGTTGGTCCAGCAAAAATACATTATGCATAAGAAACGTAGAAAATATTGTCTACTTAAATTTATTATATAAGTAGGTTTGTGGAAAAAAACGCTTTCTTTTTGAGTATAGGCAGAAAACCGTGCCAAAATGTGGTCAAAAGGTGCCCAAAAAACTTAAGTTCCGAGCGCAATGTTTGCCCGCAAACTTGAAACTTGAAATTCGACCCAAAAAACAAAAAGGGTGAGAAAATCATAACTATAGCAAAACTTTCTAATGAAGACGAAAGGTTTTAAAAGAAATAATTAAAATATATATATATATGTATGTATATTTATCATTATGAAAACTATGTTTCTTTTTCGTCTTTATATTATTTTTTATGATATTGATTAGAGTAATAAACTGTGTTTCAATAACTTGTTCGAAGGATATCGATTTTTAAGCCTTAACTAAATTTTTCAAAGTGTTACAAACTTTAAGTTTGCAATAAGAATTTAGGGGCTGTGGGGAAAACCAAGGATTGAGTGAGTGATATATTGAACGGGAAAACCCATTTTTGTTAAAAAGGGCTCTCTACCTTGAAAAGGTTTTGGAAAAGGTATTATAAGATACAGAAATAACCACTCGTACCCACCTGAACATGTCCTAAATTTTAATAATTTATTGACTATCAAATTTTTTTTCTGAATAATTTAAAAATAAGAATATGAAATTGAATGAGCTTTAACCGAATTGAACTTCATAGAAAACGTTAAATTTCGATTTAAGGGTTAAGTTAACTGCTAATTAATTTATAAAATCACGTTAAAGTGATTATTTAGGCACAAAATACCATTCCTTATAATAAAATGATTTCATTCGGATCATCTTCAGAGGTTGTTTCACAATATACATAGTTGATTATTATGTTTATCATTACATATCAAAAATGTAATTGATGTATGATGATGATTCTATTGTTGACTGTGGGTGCAGTCAAGTAAATAAACACGTCCAAAGTTTTTAAATAAAAAACCTAATATATGGCGTGCCGACGTTTCGACCTTCATCAGGGCGAAAATAACAAAAAAATGGATGTGACCAAGAGGATACAAACAGTTTTTAAAAAATAAATTGATAAAATAAATTTAAAAATGAAAAAAAAAAAAGAAAGTAATACAAAGTAATAAGTCAACGAAAGAATTAATAGCTCTTTACATAATTAGAAGAATATCTGAAGTTAATTAAATAATTGAATACAAAATAGTAACAAAGTCTAGTCAAAGATACGGTTGCTTTAAAATAATTAAATAATTTAAATTGAATAATACAAATTTTAAATTGTGTTAACTAATACAACGTTAAAGTTTTATTAACAGATGTTTTTAATAGGAATTTAAAAATAAGTACACGAAAAGGAGAAGGGTAAGATAGAAAGGTAAGAAAAATAATAAAGTTGGCATAGCAATCTACGATGGAAGAGGTTGGGGAAATATGAGAAATTAAAATAAATGGACTTACTGATTGTTGTCTGGCTGAAGACTATACTAACAATGACTGTTAAAAAATAAAAATAGGGAAAGAGAGGATAATGACTCGCAAAAAGTAATTAGGGATAATAATAATAGTGGATGAAAACCGAACTATTTTTTTTTTTTATTAAAAAGGCGTGGAAGATGTTAAATATGAATTTAAACATCTTACAAAAAAAAAAAACCGATAATTGATTTACTGAGGTTTTCGTAATTTTTTCAAATTATGTATTGTTCATGATGGTAATAAAAAAAATTTGTATTTACATTATGGATTTAAAATTATTATGGTAAAGAGAATCAATTTATAAAGATTTAAGCTCCTTGGAACTTGGAACTTCAAAAAACTCAATTTCTTTCTGACTTGGAAAAATAATAGATCATGGATATGTCTACCTATAATCTACTGCTTTTCCCAATTTACCAGGATCAAATTAATAATTAAATTTAAATAACAATTAATGATTATTCGATATAAGCAAAGTTGAAAATAGTGTTTTCAAACGTGACTTTTTTCATTCAAACCAATACAGCCCCTAAACGGTAGGTACTAGCGACAAATGTTATATGACAAAAATATTCACCTTTAAATTTCTGATCAAGGAACTGTCGTTAAAGTTTATCCGAGCAACACCATCAGAGCTAGAGCGTGTTACATTTTTGAGGGTGAAAATAAGTTACAATGAAAGTCTAGGTATTGACCTTCGCCAAAAAACAAATCCTTGTCAAAAAATAATTTATTGTATTGTACGAGAACAGATTAAGGTGAAAGTTAAGTCTGTCTTTTGGCGTATACATGCCATGAAATTCAAACTAATATTTGATAATTGTTGTTTCTGTAATAATTAATAAATTATTGATTTATTAGTGACATTTAGTTTATTTGAAAAATAGTTACAAATTATAGAAATTCATCTTCAGTTCAACAATGTCAAATATCAAAAACAACTTGATCCCAACAAAAATCCCATCTTAAGCTGTCCTTATGGCATAGGTGGTTTTCAAACTGTTTAGTTTATGTACGCAATCGAAGTTTCTTGTATTTGTCAGTTGAGGTACGCATGATGGTATAGAAGGATCAGTACAATTAAGAATGATGAATTAATTGTCACTTCTATTGGAATTAATTTTTTTTGAAAAATAGTTTCGAATGTTAAATATTCATTATTAGTTCTAAAAACATACAACAATTTTTAAATATCAGCTATTTGTTACATAGATTATACGAGTATATGCGTATACATGAACTGCCTGGAGCCAAACCGGGCCTCGGGTCAAATGCATTGCCCAGGCATCCTATACCCCCACTCCCGGGGATTTTGCCCCCCTCCCTTTCAGTGGCCATGTACATGAAATGTAACATATTTTTTTTATAGATAATCTATAATTATTAGAACAGTAATAAAAACTCGAATAAGAGCAAAAAATTACGGAATGATTTTTGGTGCGACTTTTAAAACAAAACCCGTTATTTCCAACACAAACTAAAAATTTTCTGCTTAGATAGATCACAATATTGAATATAGGTTTAAATTGTGATAAAGTTTTTCGTCTTTCCAAAAATTATTATTTTATAATATTTTGTCCTGTAAAGTTTCATAAGATGAACTTAACGGGTTTTGATTCTAAACGACTCATGTAATTCTTATCTATACTCTATACTATTATATAAAAGGACAAGCCTTTTTCTCCTTTTGTTAACATTAACCACGTCAACTACAGAACCTATCTGTACCAAATTTTAACCACATTTAATTCCAGGAAGGTTCAGCAGTTATAAAATCTACTAGTTTTCCATAAAATTGTTATTAAAAAAGCGATATGTGGATGATATGTGGCAGTTCTATGAAGATTTACCAATGTTAGGTAGCAGAAATGAGGTTTGCCAAACTGTCACATTCTTTAATTGTTCGAAATTAAAATCCAACAGATGAAATCAATAAAAATTATTTCTGGTGGATAAAAAAAATATCGATCATCAAATCAAATCAAAATATCAATCCTCTGCTTTTTGATATTGTGGGTAAAAGTATGATTCATAGACCTTTTGTTATAAGCACTGATAGTGCAGTCCTTATCCACAAGAATTTCTTAATAGTCTCTGTCCACCTGGATAAACAACTCAGACATTAAAATTAAAAATTGGATGCAAGACTAAAGCGACAAGAAACTGCTCGTCGTTACAGACTACTTCAACATTTACTAGATAAACGATCAAAGCTCCCAATTCATTACAAAAGACTTATTTACATGATTGTGATTAGACCTATTTGGACTTACGGAGCTGGGCTTTGGGGCTCCACTAAACCATCAAATTCATCTCGTATCCAATCCTCAAAGTTCAAAATCCTAAATGCCCCTTACTTTGTCACTAATAAACTTATCCATAAAGACCTTAATGTTCCATATGTTGCTGAGTTAGCCTAAACCAGATACCTATCCTTTCATAGTAAGCTCCATAGCCACTCAAATCCAGTAGTTTCTCAACTCGCTTCCCACTCCATTCCCGATAATCCTCCGAGGCGTCTGAAAAGGATGTGGCCTAAAGACCTTCTAGTGTCGAATGTTTATTGATTTTCTACTAATGAGCAGTTCTTTTCAAGTTTTGACATGTTATTGTAATCGTTATCAGCTAATTTACTTGATGTTTATATTTGTGCAGTTGTAAATTTCAATAAATTGATATTAAAAAAAAAAAAAAAAAAAAAAAAATGGATGCCCGAATATGCTTTGATATAATCTTCAAACACTTGAACATTGAATTTTAACCAGGTTGAAAATTACTGCTATGCGTTAAAATATTCAATCCAAGATCTTTATCGATACACAAATACAATTTAAATTATTAGTTAAAATTATCTATTATATAGTTAAGTTCTTTGCTTATGAGAGAGGGCGAAGCCGCGATGGGTGATGCTAGTTTTTAATAATACTATTACGTCCCACTTAAAGTGTATGGATAACTATACATCTAAAAAGGAAAGAAACTTTTATCCAGGAAAACTAAAAATTAATTGGGTGGAATTTTTGACTGAATATTTTAGAAAAGCATTCTTTTGGAAATGGATTCCAGACTGTGGACGAACACCGAAGTCCCGTTAGTGCCCTCTATAGGGAGCGGCCCTGGAAGAGGATCAATATTCCAGTGATCCTCCAGCAGAGGCTCCAGGCAGTCTGCTGGACAAGAACTGGTCCTGGAAACCTCTCCATGGCAAAAAGAAGTCGGACCCGGGAACCTTTTATCGTGCTCGTTCGATCAAGGACGTAAGAGCAGCGAGAGGAGGAAAGAACAGCTTCGAGTATTTGTTTACTTTGACATTTCTCAGAAGTGCTTTTAAATATCTTCTTCTTTTTTTCTATTATAAGTTCCTACTTGTCTCATTTGAATTTTCGATTCACACACCACGAGGCACACCTGGAATTTAAATATGTTGTTTTGAAACCCGCGCATATTGCAATACTGGGAAATAATTCTTAAGAAACGTCACCCGTACTAGAAACTTCGAACTTGATAATATGTGTAATCGTCGCTCAAGGACGGGCAGATTCTTTGCAAATATACTCTGACTGGCAAAAATACCACCCAATTGAAGTTTTTTATTTTATGCTAAAAGTTTTATTTTTTTTTAGGTATCTACGTTCCCATATTCTTTAATCAGCGTAAATGAAACATATCATTATTATTAAAAACATTAATTAAATATAAGTGTTTTTTTAAATTAATAATTATGCTAAAAATTACATGCCAATAGCTTATAAAGCAACTACCTATTGTTAGGACTTATAAACGTTCTAAATAATAATATGCTATAGATTTCTTTCGAAAATACAGTATACATGTCGACTCATGTGAATACAAGCAAAGAACTAAAAACTAAGTATGGTAACATTAGAAAAGTAGACAAGTTTAAATATTTAGGTGAAGTAATTCAATATAATAGTTTAAATAAAGCAGCAAATCTCGCAAGAGCCAGCAAAATGGAATTTGCCTTCCAAAAACCTTAGGATATATATAATAAAAAAAATCTCTCTATTGAGGCTAAATTGCGTCATAAAACAGTTGTTCGTTCTGAAAGCTTATATGGCTCTGAATGCTTGTTTCTCTACAAAAAGGGAGAAATTGAAAATATAAAAAATAAGGAGAGAAAAATATTAAGACCAAGAAAGAATGAAGAAGGTTTTAAACTAAAAAGTAATATAGAAATATATCGAAACATTGAAAGGTTGAGTGCAATGAGGAAACGTAGATTGGCGTTTTGTTGGCATTTGATGAGAATGGATGAAAGAAGACTGACGAAGAAAATTTTCCAGCACAGCCTCCAAAAACCGAAAAAGAATACTTGGATACGAATTGTGGGATAGAGATAAATTTCGGACAGTGGTCAACAGGATCAAAATTTCCGGAAATGGTTAAAACACAAATTAATAGACGGTGGTCAAATGAAAGGAGAAAACATCAGGCAGAGGTAATGAAGAAGAGATATTGGAGGGAACGGAAGAGCAAGGAATGAATTGTTAACCGTGGTCGATAGATGGCCGAACTCGTAAGAAGAGGAAAATGCTATATTAGAAGATCCTGAGGCCATCTTCTTTTCAGGTGCCTCTGAGGGTTATCTGGAATAGAATGTTTGCTTCACATAATTTTAATACAAATGGAGTTGAATGGTTATGGAGTTTGATATGATAGGATAGGTATCTTGTTTGGCCTAAACCTACAACTTGTGGTACATTAAATCTTTATGGATAAGTTCGTTTGTGTCATAATAAGGGGCATTGAGGATTTTTCGAAGGATTTAACATTGTAAAGAATGGATACAAGACGAATTGAGTGGTTTAGTGGAGCCTCCGTATGTCTTGTTCTAATTACTGTCATATATATGAGTCTCTTGTAATTCATCGGAAGGTTTGAACGTTTGTCTAGTAAATGTGGAATAATTCGCTGTATTTAAAAAAAATATATATATTGGTTGAGTATCTCTTAGTGTAAAAAATTGGGTGAAACTAGATGAAAAATATAGAAAATAGCCGCAGACCTCACCTATCTATTCCAACCCGTTGCAGATATACGATAAATCAAAGACTTTTTTGAGGAAACCACTTTTTTCCCCATAAAAACTGTAATATCTCAATTTTGTTTTAATATTTTAAATTTTGACCACATTTTCGAAAATAGCAAAATCATTACGATTAACATATTATTCGAAATTGAAGTGCTACTAGTGAGTAGTTCTACAAAAGTTAGTTACATGCCATTGTATTCACTGTCAACACATTTACTTGTTGTATATTATTTTGTACAGTTGTAAATATCAATAAATAAAAAAAAATAATAATAAAAAAAGAAGTAAATTTCTCCATGAAATCGAAACAGAATCTTTTACTTTTAACATATCATTAGAGAGCTGATTAAATTTGCAAGTTTTTGTGAGATTTGCAGTTTTGTGGATAGTTTGTTCAAAAAACGGTGAGCGTTAAATAAAATAAGACATTGTGACTTCCCCAAATAAGGTGAAGATCAAGCTGTTCTTTAGGTACCAAGTTTGTAAAATGCAAGGTTACAGGTACTCAGCTATTATCGAAAATTTAATGCTAAATCCGAAAATGTGGTCAAAATTTAAAATATTTAATCAAAATTGAGATATTACAGTTTTTATGGAAAAAAACGTGGTTACGTCAAAAAAGTCTTTGATTTATCGTATATTTGTAATGGATTGGAATAGAAGAAAGGTGAGGTCTGCGGCATTTTGATACATTTTTTATCTAGTTTCACCCATTTTTTTTTTTTTTTACACTAAGAGATAAGCCCCCTGTATATAAAATTTTAAATTAATTTGATGTATTACATTCTGTATTAGATGTGCATATCCCACAAGATAAAATCACATTAGGCCTAAACTCCTTCGAATACAAGACGTGCTAGCCCAATCCCTATCCAGTCTTAACCATCCCTATAACCCTCCCAGAAGGTTGAAACGGCAATGGCCCCGAGACCTTTTGTAATATAATGTCATGCTGGAGTCCTGGTACTGACCAGCTTCTCCACTCATGTCCAGAGCATATGTGGCTATAGCGCTCCCACTCAGCCTCCACTGGATATTACCAGTGATGCAGCTGAGAGAGCAGCGCTGGGATCTCTCGGGTCTGGCCTAGACCCCCAATAAGTCGGGGAACAGGCTCGATTCGTGGTTCCCCAGGCTGAGTGTGTCTGTTTTGTACATATAGTAAGAATGTATCTTATTCTTTTTATTTTTTATTATTATTATTATTTATTTGTTTATATACATATGTATATATATATATATATATATATATTATATTTTTGTTACTTAATTCTTATTTTTTTCATTTTATTCTTGATAATTGAATTATTAGTTTTATTTTTATAATTATTACTTGTTTTTATTTTTATCTTTTATTATCATTATTTTGTGTGTATGAGTACTTGTATATATTGTATGAATGAATACATCTTTAGCACTGTTACCTATTGCCCTTAATTGAGGCAGATTGTACATATATTTCAATAAAAAAAAAAAAAAAAAAATACAAGACGTAATGGACGCAAGTGACGGATTTAACACAATTTTTTTTTATGTATATTTCCTGTTTTCGAAATATCCTAGAAATACTCAAGTATCTGCTATATAATTTATTTATTATTTTATAACTTCTAGTGTTAGCTTCGCACGTCTCCTACTTTAACGATAATTAGCGAATGGGCTGGGATTAAAAAAGAAAAAATTAAACAATGAGAAGTCTGATGGAAACACAGCACTCATTGGTACCTTTTCTTTTTTTCATGGCTGCTTTTCTGTTTATAAAATTGAGAATAAAACATATTTATACGATTTTTTTTTAAATCTATGCAAAAGTAAAAACGACAGATGAATACCCAGTAATAAAGTTTTCAACAACTACATATTTTAATATAGTACATGTTTTTACGGGGACTAACTAGGTTTCATGTGTGTAGCCATTCGCTACGTAATTATTATTGTTATTCATTAATAAACAAAAATATATTATTAATTAATACAGTAGAACCTCGATTATCCGAACCTCCATCATCCGAACCCTCTATAATCCGAACTTGCAGAGGTGATGATGTAATAAAAGCCATTGATGTAGAAATTCCAACGGTTTTCGAGATATACGTTATTAAAAATCGACAACTTTAGAATTAAAAAAAATGTTTACCTCTTTTTTTATTAAATATTAGAATGAAATACCAGAAACGTACATATGAAATTGAAGTTAATTTAATGCTCTACAATTTTGATTCTGACGTTTTTTCTGAAAAACGATTGTGGAACGTAATAAAAGCAAAAGTTTGACAAAAAGTGAGGTGACATTTTTTCAATTCCGATTTTCAATAACGTATATCTTGTAAACGGTTAGAATTACGACAAATTTATATATAATTAATTTTATAGGAAATTTAATTAGCTTTTAAGTTTATTTGAAACATATTTTTCTAGAGTCAACCGTTTTCGAGATATTATTGAAAAACCAAAAAAACTGAACTTCTTCCCTCCCCCCCACCGTTAGCTCACTCCCCAGGGGTGGGGCCTTTTAGTATGTTTACCTTCTAACTATTCCTAACGAAGCTATGAAGTCAAATATTATCGTATATTCCATGCACTCTACAAAGTGTTTATTGACTGGACTATCTTGGTGACTCATTAATAACAAAAATAAATATTATTAATTAATATTAATATTATTATTATTAAATATATTATTTTAGTGTTATTCTTTAATAAAAAAAAATCCAGTACAAAACGTAGTGGTTATTGTATAGACTTTTAGGTGTTTGCACGTAATATCAACCTCACTTGTAAGAAATACATTATCTACTTTATTTATTATAAACTTGTATTAGCTACAACCGAAAAATGATATTACATACTGATCCGAAAACATATACTATGTTCTCTTGCTTTGATCTAAACTGTGATAATTTTTTTTTTTTTTTTTTTTTTTTTTTTCCAAACCTTGTTTTTTATTACAGAGATACGCCTTATTCCTAAGTAGCTAAACAGGAAATATGATTTATAATTAGATTATACACTACAAATCATTCATTATTGGCTGAGTAAATATCTCAATTTTATTTTAAAGTGAAATCCTCACTTCAGCAGTATATTTTCTGTTTTCAAAATATCCAAGAAATGCCCCTATTACCTGCTGTAGGTTTGGGTATAATCCTTCCGCTAGGGCACCTAAACTCGCTTTCACTATTGCTGACAGATGTTTAAACCCTTAAGCCTCTATACTAGTCTCTATGCCGCTCTGATCCCTCATAAAATATTATGAATATTTATTATATATATATATATATATATATATATATATATATATATATATATATATTATATATATATATTAAACTAATACAATATGCATTGTACAAGTAGGATCTTTATTATAAAACTGATTTTATAAGATGATGAAAAGACGAACTTGGCCTAAAATAAAGCTATAAAGTATTTTTTTTTCTTTTGGAACTACACAAAATTTACCACTTGAAAAAAAAAAATGAATAATTAATAAATTTTTAGGGTTTTTTATTGTTCCTTCTACTTAGTTTAGATATCTATTTAATTTTGACATGGATATTTGGCTGGGGTCTATTGTTTTTTGCGTAACGTCTTTTCATCCTCGATAATGTAACATTTCGACACGCTCTAGCTCTTTCGGTGTTGCTCGGATCGAAAATGTACCGAAAGTTTCCCGATCATAAATTTAACGGACAATATTTTTTGTTATATAACATTTGTCACCAGGACCACTATTTAGGAGCTAGATTGGTTTGAATGAAAAGTGACGTTTGAAACCCTTTATTGCAATATTTATTGTTACATCAATTATTAAGTCAATCATATTCTCTCCGACTAGAAAAAACAATAGATCATGGATATATCTATCTACAATCTATTGCTTCTGATAAGGACACTGTCGATAAATTTTCGGTCCGAGCAACACTAACAGAGCTAGAGCATGTCATAACGTTACTTTTTTGAGGGTGGAAACGTCTTGGTTGCCATGACGACGGTTCATGTTGCACAAGAAAACTCTAGACCTTCAGCCAAAATATATAGTTTTTTAGGGTGCTAAATCCAGATATGACACTTATTAAGCCGTATCACCTACCATTTTTTCACACACATTTATTATTGAACAGCTTTTATGTAATACAAATAAAATTGTAAAATAATTTGTGCTGGATGTAGAAGAGTTGGCAGCACTGCTGAAACAGATATAGATATAGATGAGCAAGATGATGAAGAGTTGCAATGTGCTACAGCAGATATCTATTTAATTTTGACATGGATATTTGGCTGGGGTCTATTGTTTTTTTCGTAACGCCTTTTCATCCTCGATAATGTAACATTTCGACACGCTCTAGCTCTGTTGGTGTTGCTCGGATCGAAAATGTACCGAAAGTTAAAATCTTGGGTTAACAAAAGAAGAAGCTGAATTGCTTGGTTCTAGACTAAAAGAAAAGAACTTGTTGGCAGTTGGAACTAGCATACATATTTATAGGAAGAGAGAGCAGCAGTTTTCTAAATTTTTTGAACAAGAAGGTGATTTAGTATACTGCTCAGACATTCCAGGTCTGATCAAAGAGTTTGGTGTTGAATACAAAAAAGAACACAGGAGGCTGTTTATTGATTCTTCCAAAACTAGTTTAAAAGCTGTTTTATTATACAATTGTAACACTTATGCATCTATACCTGTTGGCCATTCTGTACATATGAAAGAGAGTTATGAAAACCTAGAAATAGTGTTGAATAAAATTGGCTGTTTGGCTCGTGGTTGGATGATAAGTGGTGACTTGAAAGTAAAATGCATGCATTTTGGTCAGCAAGGCGGTTTTACCAAATTTTCATGTTATTTGTGTGAATGGGACAGTAGAGCAAAGGATCAACATTGGTGCAGAAAGAACTGGCCTGTGAGGGAGTCTTTAAAACCCGGCGAGAAGAACATTCTCCGCAAAAACCTTGTAGATCCTAGAAACATTCTCTTACCACCTCTACATATAAAGTTAGGCCTCATGAAACAGTTATATAATGCTTTATATTTATATGAAACATTTATATATGTTTTTTTAAAATTATTTAAAAAAAAAAATTTCTCAAAAATTATGGGTGATACAAAAAAACTATGACCAGATTTGGATTCAGCACACAAAAATCTGTAAAAATTAGCTATTAAAGTAAAAAAAGTTTTCAAAAATTTTTTTTTTGTTGGCCTGTGTTATTATTTTATGTTGTGTGATTACCAAAATTTAACATAGATAGAAGTGGGTAGGTTGCAGTGGGGGAATATTGTTGTACTAAAAATCGATCAGTAAGGTTATCTATCTCACCTTCACTTACAAGGACTCCTCTCGCTGCGATCCCAATCGTAGTTAATGAATAACATTTTCTTCAATGTAAAATAATAGGCGATACCTTAGAGGATATCAGTTTATAAGCCGCGTTGGCTATAACTTTGATTGACACTAATCCAAAGATTTTTAGAAGACTGTACATTAGGTTGGAGTGAAAAAAAAAAAAAAAAAAAAAAAAAAGTTGAGAATCTGAGTGTCCCTGATACGGGAAAAGTTGCTAAATCGGCTCAAAAATTGTATTCAGATTTCAACTACAGACGTTCAAAACTCCCGATTTTCTACAAAAGACTCATTTACATGTCACTTATCAGACCTATTTGGACATATGGAGTTGAGCTTTGGGGCTCTAATTCTTCCCGTATCCAATCCTTACAACCCAAAATCCTTCAAAAAATCCTTAATGCTCCTTACTTTGTTACAAATAAACTTATCCATAAAGATCTTAATGTCCCATATGTTACTGATTTAGCCCAAACCAGATACCTATCCTTCCATAGTAAGCTCCATAACCACTCTCAAAAGAAGATGACCTAGAGACCTTTTAGTGTAGAATTTATTGAAGTTCTACTAGTGAATAGTTCTTCACATGTTATTTACATGGTATTGTATTCACTTTCAACAAATTTAATTGTTGTATGTATTTTATACAGTTATAAATGAAATTAAAAAACAACATATATATATATATATATATATATATATATATATATATATATATATATATATATATAAATCATTAGCTATCTTTCTCTCTGGATTACTTAATTTATATTGAAAACGTATTTCCTAATTTTAGGAGTGTTACAAATGGAATATTAATTGAGAGACTTCACTACCTGTAAACCAAATAAGCCTGGCAGCGAGATATAGTAATGGGATGGGTTCCTAAAAACACGAATAAATTCCAGGAAGCATCAATGATGTGATACGAATAAGGAATCGCTCAATATTGATGACATGTACCACCTCAGGACAATGATCAAATGAGAAAAAAATTTATGATTTATTTTTGAAGCCGAGTCGCAAATGTTCACACTTAATTTTACCACTATTTCCGGATCAGGAATTTACAGATTCTCTAACTTCTTTTTTATTTTGTCCGTTTTCGCTCCACCTTACTGTACATGCAAATAAGTTTGTTTTTGGGTTTATTAGTATATTTAAACGGTGGCTTGTGGAACTTCATGCAATTCATAATACACTACTATTTATCAATTCAGGTGCTGCTAAAAGGTTTGGATTTAAAAATGTGAAATGTTCGCACCTTCAAGTAGAAAATGTTATTATTTTGTCCTTGTAAACTCTTCCGCTATTGGGACCTATAGACTGTACTAGTTTTAATTAGTTACTTGCTGTTCCCGGCTAGTGCGCGCTTGAAAAAATTAAAAAAAAAAAAGATGGACATTGCAAAGGCGAGTCGTACTGGAAATTGCGCATCCTATCAGTATACCAATAACCCTATAATCTTCCCCTGAACATGTGGAAAAACATTGCCGCGTCACATGGAGCATTACCTCTTAAGCCTATAAAGGACACACACACACATACATTTATAGATATATTTATTCATACAATTGAAAATTCATAAACAATCAAATATTTTAAAGTGAATTTGATCGAAGCGATTTAAAATCAAGACATAACTGGATCCTGTTTCCCCATTTCAGAAGGGAATTTATTCCGCTGAGTCGGGACCCCAAAGAGCTTCTTTTAAACCCTCCCTTTCTCATAAAACCTGCCCTATAGCCCTTCGGAGACAGTAATAAATGAAAAGGGCCTCGACAGAATTGTCAAGGGTTGACAAGTACACCTGAGGTCGAGTGCCCAGGGTGGCACCAGGCTGTCTGGTTGTACCCCAGGTTCCAGACTGCTCGACGCCTTTGCACCTGGTTCTTGTCGGCTCCTTTCACGAGAGTTCAAGGGTCTGAGGACAATAATGGTAAATGTCCCAGAATGGGAAAGCCCACTGAAGGCAGGCTTTCCAATCTGCACTCTAACTATGGACACACAAAAGAGCTTTTGTGTTTCTCAAGAGCCTGAACTAACCACTAAAAATCCATTAAGATCCATCTAAAATAGTCCAGTTTAGAACAAAAAAACGTGGTGTTCTTAGAATGATAATTTACCGAGTCTTTTAAAAATTACATAAAAATCGTATGATAATAATTTGTTTGACTGTTTCATTAAATTCATCTTCGGGATCCCCTTTAGCTTATACATTACCTACATATATTCTGACTTGGATGTTTTTTTCCTAATTTCCGACGGCAATACTTTCTGTGTAATTTCCTATTCCAATCATTAAAAACCAAATAAATCTTCCTATATTCTGATATGATCTAATAACTCGAAGTTCCTCTACCTACTGAACAAAAGGTCCCAATCTTATAGCCCGTACCTGTACCACCTCACATAGAACCGCTTTCTTTGAAAAATCGTTTATCATTCGTGCTACCTCCTTCTAGAAATCCTTACCTTGCTATTCGTAAAGCTTCTTCCCTTACTTCTGTTAAACATCATTTAATTTTAATCCTAGATAATCAATTTTCAGGATATATTTAGATTTGTTTTATCTTTTCACGACTGATTGTATTTTATTTTATTTATTTGTTTTACAGACTACTTCAACATTTACTAGACAAACATTCTTAGCTTCCAATTAATTACAAAAGACTCATATACATGACTGTGATTAGACCTATTTGGACTATGGGCTGTGGGGCTCAACTAAACCATCCAATTCATCTCGTATTCAATCCTTACAATCCAAAATCCTTCGAAAAATCCTCAATGCTCCTTACTTTGTCACCAATAAACTTATCAATAATATTTCATTATTTCATAATGAAGTATGCCCTAAACGTCGTTGTTAAGGACTTACAGAGCGAACCCCTAAAAAAATTAAAACTTTCGCCACTTTTTGAGATAATTGCTATATTTGAAAACTCTTGTATCTTAAAAGCTATTCTTTAGAACCAAGCGAGCAGCAGATAATTTGTTGAAACGTAGAAAAGTTCGAAATATTTGAAACTAAGACGCTATCAATAAGTGATGGCGCTTCAAGACCCAAAATAAATTTTCGCACACAAGCACAACACTAAGAATATATAAAAAAATTATAACTACCTGACCTTTTGTATACAATATTGTAGGGGAAGGTGCTGTACCTGTGGACAATTTTCACTTATAAATTTTTCTAATTTATGGTGCTTTATTTATCTGAGTGGTTATTGTACCTTTAGATAAGACATTTAAGGGGCTATCGAACCCGGGTGTCTTTATTTTGAAAAGTAATTTTATTTTTACAGAAAATAATGTTTTGTAACTTACTGATTAGTATTCATAGGTGCCTTCCCCCTTTATACCTGTGGACACTAGTGGTTGTACCAATGGACATTCATTTCTTCATAGGTTTATTGGGATAATTGAAATGTTATTTAGAGAAATACATCAGCAATAATTTTTTATAAAATGTACTAAACACAATAGAATATTTAAACAAGAAAAGTTGATATTATTGAACTAGAAGGCCGCCTAGAAAGGTGACAATAAATTTAGTGTATGAAAGTAAAGTAAAACTTAACTTATTTTTAAACCTTTTAACAAAAATAAATCTTTTATATAATTATAATTATTATTAACGAGTGTCCCAAACTTTTTTTTATTGAAAAAATCGAATCATTAGAGATTGTATCCATGAAAAGATGTAGGAAAATGTAATTGTTTACATAATCTCCGAGTGCCAGTTATAAAAGATGACGGTGGTAATTTTCTTTTGATATCTGTTATTTTAATTTCATAATCAGTAGCGATGTTCGGAAGAATAAATTTTGGGGTCCTATCATTTGATGAAATTTTCTTCACGAAGCAAATGTTGAACGTTAACGATTCTACATTTTCTTTGATCAAAGCTATAAAATGTTTTACAACACAAAACATAGCTACCAACATATATTTTTTCATCTTCAATTTATTTACCTTGTTCATAATCGTTCATTAATTCATCTAAAAAATCACAACTTTCGCTTGATGGATTAGCGACGATCACATTTGTGAAATCACCACCTTGATGAGTTAAATAGTTTTTTTATAAATAGTGAGTGACGAGTTTTCTCCTCTTAAAGAAAAAGGTTATAAGAATAGTTGGTATCAAAATTTAGTCATTTTATATCACGCGGAATGTCTACAAACTTTTCCGCAATATTTATAATTGAAATAATGAATTAATAAACAAAGAGAAAAATCTGTGGACACTTTAACTATCGTCCACAGGTTCAGCTGGCAATGGTGTCCACAGGTACAACTGCACGCCATGTTGTGCGGAAAGCTCTGTTTCACAAAACCCGTAAGTGATAACTGATATGAAAACATATGAAGTTTTAATGTATTTATCGGACAACCCAATGAAATATTACTGCCTAGAAAATCCCTAAGTGTAGGTCTTAAAAAATTTAAAATCACTGGCTGGATTGGTCAGGATTTGGAAGAAAAAAACTTCATAATAATATTTTTTATGAAACTGTTGATCTTACTATCTTGAAAACACACTTGCGACTGCAGGGAGATGCTTGCAGCACTACCAATCTAACGATTTCATTAAAAAAGTTCCTTTCTCTCTTTATTAAAAAAGTTCACTGGTACAACTGTACTCCCCTACAATGTTCAAATTGCATACAAAATGTACAATTTTACTGGACTGTTAGGGATTGTTCCTCCACCTCTCAGATTCCGAGGAAGGGTTGGGTTAGTGATAGAGTCGGTTTGGCGAATGTTGGAATAGTGAGATTCTGCTATAAATGTCTTACAAGGTGTCGCATATTGCTGACTACAACTCCAGACGTTTCATTAATATCTATTAAATATATTTATTTATATCTACTCCGAATGTCACAATGATAAGGCACTCTGAAACTAGATTCCAACCAAATTTTATTTTTGATTTTTGAGACACATTTCTAGTATTCACCAAAAATGCTTTCTCTCAGTGGGTTTTCCCCTTCCAAGACCACCCTACCATGGTATTATTGTCCTCAGACCCTAAAACCTTTGTGAGAGGGGCCGACAAGAACCAGGTGTGAAGGCGACAAGCAGTCTAGGACACGAGGCAGGCCCAGACAGCCTGGTGCCACCTTGGGCACTTGACCTCCAGGGTATCCCTCTACCCTTGACAGCTCTGTCAAAGCCCCTTCCATATATTCCTTTCAAGGGCTCTAGGCTATTTTTTTTTTTTTTTTTTTTTTTTACTTCGTTTTTGTGAAAAGGGTGTGAAAAACTCTACAGCAATCCTTTTGATGTCCCGACAAGGAAGGAATATTCCGTTATCTATCCTTGTAAAGAAAAGAAGTCATCAAATCCTAATGCATATTTCACCAATCTTAAGTGATTTGTCATTTTGATCCTTCAAGAAGCATGATCCGAATTCAGAATAACATGGAAATTTGAAAGACGACATCAATACGAAATCTTTGAAAAGCACGAGTCTGATTTTTTTCTCATAACATTTTGGTGCCATTGTCTTTCTTGTAGCTTTTTACACTTTAATTTTGAAAAGAGAACATCTCTACCAAAAAGCAATCAAAAAGTAAGTCTTTACGTAAATGATCATGACTGGGATCATGAAGTGATGGCGGAGCAACGTGGCTGAGAGTAGCTGTAGAAAGAATGAAGTGGAAAAAACTTGGAGAAGGGGCTCCTATTTGGCTATAATAAAACTGTGAAACTCAAAAATCCATCAGCTGATTTTGTACAAATATTGATAGAAAATTTTTTATTTATTATTTTTTTTGCTTTTATTGACCTTGGTGATATTTAGGGGCCTTCACCTCTTCCACGTATGCCTATCCTGAGCAATAACTTTCCAGTTAATAATATGATTTAATATATATATATATATATATATATATATATATATATATATATATATATATATATATATATATATATATATTTACATTTATAAATGATTTTGTTCGGTCAAAAGGGCTCGTTTTGGAATGTGATGTTAACAAGACGATGTTCCAAAAGTTTGAAAACTCATTTTAAATCCTGCCTAAATATTTCTTGGTTCATGAATCACTATATTATATTATTAATTCATTATTTTTAAGTGCATACTTAAACATAATATTATTTATTTTTTAATTTTGGTTATCATAAAATCATTTTTATAATAACGATCACTTGAGCCATTTTGACTGAACACCAATGAAATAAAACTATGAATCTAGAATATTTATCTTCTTAAATAAGAGTTTGTATGATGAATTGTAATTTACATTTATATATTATATGTTTTAGATAATTGAGACTATTTGCTGGTTACACTTTACAATGAATAATTAACGTTTTCTTATTAGGTTTTGTAATTTTTGTTTAGCTCTTATATGGATTTATTTTTAATTAGAGGTTTCGGTAGCGATAACAAGGAATTGATTTTTTATAACAGGTACCAACACATCTCGAAACCATTGTGTAAAAACGTATTATTTTTTGGAGCTAAATCATTTTGGGTCGAAACCCATCTCGACTTTATTTCTCTCTCCACATGTGATTCATTACTCAGAGATATCGTCGCCACTATGTTAATAAAACTAATGTATGTGAAAAAAAACATTTTTTTATTTCGTTCGTTTGCTGTTTTACTCTACAAGACTGTGGAAAAATGCCGTTCAGATTCGAAATTTTACCATAAATGCCTTTTAGAATACATCGGTTATCGAAGGAAATATATATAAAAAAAGAGATTTTTCCCATTCGTTAGTTTTACACAGTGGCGACGATATACAGGGTGAGTATCTCTTAGTGTAAAAAAAAAATCGGTGAAACTAGATAAAAAATGTAGCAATATGCCGCAGACCTCACCTTTAAATTCCAAACCGTAGCAGATATACGATAAATCAAACAATTTTTTGAGGAAACCACGTTTTTCCCCATAAAAGCTGTAATATCTCAATTTTGTTTAAATATTTTTCAAATTTTGACCACATTTTCGGAATTGGCATTAAATTTTCTAAAATAGTTGAGTACCTGTAACCTTGAATTTTACAAACTTGCTATCTAAAGAACAGCTTGATCTTCACCTTATTTGGGGAAGTCAAATGCCCTATATTACTTCAACGCTCACCGTTTTGTGAAAAAACTATCCACAAAACGTCAAATCTCACAAAAACTTGCAAATTTAATCAGCTTTCGAATGATATGTTAAACGTAATGATTTTTTTTTTCAATTTTATGGAGAAATTTACTTTTGAAACCGAAAAAACATGGTGTTCTCATTTGGTATACAAATCAGTTACGTGTGTAAATTAAACATCATGACAATCCCTTAATGAAAATGTGCATTTTAAACATAATAAACTCTTCATTGGAATAAATAGCTAAAAAAAAAATTATTGTTTAATAGAAAATAAAGGAAAACTGTCAATAACGCGACATCAGATCAGAGGATCTTATGTTATAACATTTATCTATTTATTATGATTATTTGGATTTTATTTTATTAGGATTTCAATGTAATGTTTAAAATCCAATTACAGCTTTAATGGAAAAAAACGTGGTTTCCTCAAAAAAGCGTTTGATTTATCGTATAGGTTTGGAATATAAAGGTGAGGTTTGCGGCATTTTGCTACATTTTTGATCTAGTTTACCCCATTTTTTTTTTACACTAAGTGATATTCATCCTGTATACGAAACTACTTATTACAACTAAGATTCAGAAATTTAACAACACATTCTTGGGGGCTCGATCGCCGAACCAAGGGGTAAGGTAAGTAAGGTAAGGGACGTGGGTTTGAATCGTACCTGGGTGGGTTAACATTTATTTCGTGGTGGAACTACCACTTCGGTATGACCTACCTTTAGGATATTCTGTTCTTCTTGTCCTAGTTGGAGTGTATAAGTACGCTTAGCACCAACAAACAAACAATACTACCTTTCAGGACAATCCTTAATGTTTTTTCCTCCATAAAATGCCAGGAAAAACCCATTAAAATTCCTCACAACCTAGGATGAAGACTCATAAGGACCTGAATGAAGGACTAAATATAGTTTTTTTTTTCTTCTTCCCCTGTATTGGAAACCACTATTCCATGCCTTGACACATCGTACATTTTATGTTCAAATTCTTATGACAAGAGACCTACCTGTTCTTTCATTACAGGTATAGATAAATCTTTTTGTAGACCTACCTAATATCAGGTACGTTTTTAATGGTTTGATCAAAGACTTTAGGGCTCACTCAAACCAATTAATTTATTTCCTTCGCAAAATCCTCAATGCTCCTTACTTTGCCACTAATAATCTTATCCATAAAGATCTTACTGTTCAATATGTTGCTGATTTGGCCGAAACCAGATATCTATCCTTTCATAATAAACTCCATACCCATCCGAATCTATTATTTATTATTATATTATTTTTGCTAAACCTTCCTAATGCATAAAGATGATGTAGTTAAAATTTGGTGCAGATTGATTCTGTAGTTTTGCAGTTAGTGATCACAAACGAAAAATGGCTTGTCCTTTTACATAATAATATATAATTTAACTAGATAACTGTAAATACGATGTTTAACTTTAAATGCCTGAGTGTGTTATTTTAACAGGTTTTCTTGTTTTATTAATGCCACTGGTCAACCTTCGACTGCGAATTGCCTATCAAAAGTATTACAACATTTCTGAATTCCTAATCAATGTTTTTCCACCTCAAGGAACGTGTACTATACGTTGGTTTAATTCCACGCATCACGAAACCTGTTTCTAAAATCTAGGATCTCCTTGTTCCTGTTATGTTGTATTCTGTATAGTATATATTCACTGTTGATATAATGAAACGAATAATAAAATTACTACTTTACTACAGAAATATTATATATTAAATTTTATTGGGTCGGTGCAAGAATAATGTTGGTTTTTATATGTGACAAAAATTCATTATAATTTTGTGTTGTTTATAACATTTTCTTCTACCAAAGCCCTCAGATGGTCGTAATCAACAAAATGCTTACCACGACCTTGTCTTCGAGATCAAAATCTGCTAGATGAAATTTTAGAACCATAGCTGTACTGTACATGTGTTTTGAGCAAAATTTATCCTTTAAAATAATTTGATAGAGCGACTAGTTTAAGGGATATATGGATTTTCCTGATGTCATTTTGGCGGATATTGCATTTTGCAAAAAAATTCCCTATAGCAGAAACGCGTACCCTTGATAAAAATGAACTGTATGGATTAGGGAAGCACTCAGAACACAAATTTGCTGTATACATCTCCAAGCAACAGTCACCTTTTCTGGAGCTCCTAACTTAGATGCTTCCTTAACCAATTCCTTCAACATTGATGTTACGGGTGTTTCGGCCAAGTTTGAACTCATAAAAATAAATTTGACGAAAACCTTTCTTGACATGGTGAATTTCAGAGTTTCGTTCTCATAGTAAATGTAACATAAACTATTCTTTGAGGAAAAACAACATTAATAACCATTCTTTCTAATCCATTAACTCCTGGAGGAGGATTATCTTTATTTACTTAGGCAAGCACTTACCTAAACAATATGAATATTCAAACCATGAATTATTTTTGCTCCAACCCTAGATTATTAATTTGATACAAAATTAATATTCGAAATAAAGCAGATTGTGTATATCGAAGGTAATCATCTATGATCCTTTAGAGTTTTCTGTAGTTCGTTGCGCAATTTGAGTTCCACGCTGGTGAAATTTAAACTCAAATAACTGCTTTGTATAGTATTATTAGTTATTACAATTAAATTTAATCATTTCTTTTTTCTTTTTTATACCTTAAATTTCGGCAAAGCATGACCGTTTTCATATGTTCAGTGGGTTGGCGTAGGTGTTTCACTGAATTTACTGAAAATTCTATGCATCGAATCGCAAATTAATATCGAACATATCGAATAGATCTAATAGCAAATTAAACCAGCTTTAAGATTTAAAAAAATAAATTTGAGATCGGACAAATTGTTTAGAAGTTATAGAGAAAAAAAAGTATAGATTTTAGAATAGTTCTCAGCGTGCTGGCACGGCTGATTTACAGAACTTGATCAAAACTTCATATATCGGCTCTTACAGTAAATTTAACCAGCTTTCAAGAAATTCTTTATTTCATCTCAAAGCTTGTTAAATTTACTGTCAGATCCTATAAATCAAATTTAAATACCCCCCCCCCCCACAAATTTTAACACTTTTCCCCGATTTATTTATTTTTAATTAACAAGATAAGTATTACACCTACAGGCCTCGGTCTGTGCTTAAATTAAAGCTAATTAAATTTACTAATTTTTCTTGACTTTCATCGTGGGATCACTCCTTCGGCCGGTATTCCCCACGAAAATCGGTCAACTTTAAAAAAAAAAAAAAAAAAATACCAATTTTCAAAGGGATGTAAATAAGAATCTATTAGACCTATAGAGCTGCAATTGGACTCAAATAGTAGCGAATTTAATCTAATTTAAACTTGGCTACATATGTTGTTTTTTTTTTAACAAAAAAAACAAACACTGATTAGGAGATACAGGTTAAAAAGTAAAATAACTCCGAAAATTTCGATGTTTTTCGGCCACCAAAAGTTTTCCCATCCGTTTTTCCGGTTGAAAACTTGGATTTACACTACTCAGACATGCCCTTACAACATATCAAAAATAAAGCTCTCTTCAATTTTTTGCGACCTTCAAACACCTGGCCGCTGGCCTATATTATACGTACATTCATACACAAAAATTATTTAGACGGAAAATTATTATTAAAAGATTATGTTTAATATATTATTTATGTTTTTTTTACATTGTCCTGATTCTCGGACTGTAGTGTATGTATCTTGCTATTCCTTTGGCATCAAATTATCACCTAATATGCCTTCATTATAACGCAATGCAATCTGACAATTTCTCCTCCTTTTTCTGCGGTGTTTTAGAAACAGGAGATATTATTTCCTCATCGGTTGATTCCTCACAAGTGTGGTCACTTTCATCATCATTTGCCAGTCATTCATAAATTACCTAGATATCGATTGTTGATTTTAGGATTGCCTCTCCCCCCCACTTGGATTTGCTTTAAGGGCGGATTATCATGAGAGTCGGTCTGGTAGAAGACGGATTAGTGAAGTTCTACTGTAGGTTTAATGTTCGTTCTTACATTCCTTGAATTTTTATCAGGTATATTTTAACTACACATCAAAATAAATTAAATATAAAAAAAATTAAAGAACCTTGAGCCTGTCGGCTAAAGAAAGAATAACATGGAACATGTTTAGGAGTTGCCCGCTATTAAATTAAATTGAATTAAGTTAATTAAATTAAATTAAGAACTAATGATTATTCTGAATAAAGCTAGTTGAGAAAAAATAGGGGTTTCAAACTTAACCTTTCTTTTAATGAATATAACTCCTAAACGGTAGATCCTAGGTCAGTTCCCAAAAATGTTTTATGGCTGATTCCCAAACCTTGGACAATTTTCTTATATTTTTGAAACTTTTCGAGGTAGATTAAAAAAAACAAAAAAACGAATTGGTTTAATCCTAGGACTCAACCACAACAAATCTAGCATTATAGCAGCTCATGATTGTCGCTTGAAATCAGTAAAATTTCATTGCTACTACAATGACGTTATTTAATTATTTTGTTAAAACTGCCTTTCTCAATGTAATTCTCAATTTCGGTTCCAGATGTAATTGAATAATGCTCACATTATTCTATGGAGCACTTATATATCGGTTCACAGAAGAAATATAACAAATAAATTGTCGAACACTGGGGCCATATATAGGGCGCTCGCGCTCAAAACTCCAAAAAGCGGTTTTTCCGTTTTATAAATTTATTTTAAATAATTAACTAAAAGATAAAGTTATAATTGATTTTAAAAAGGCATATTTTTTATTAATGATAGGTTTTAATTTAATAAAATGCATTACTTTTAATAATGTGCTTATATTATATATTTAATATAAAACTTTCTTTGGCCGAATTATCTTAATGATAAACATAATGTGTAGAACTACATATTGATTAATTTAATAAATACATAAAAGTAATCAAATTTACATAATATGTACCTATAGTATAAAAATAATAAAATGTTGTAGGTACAAATATTTCGCACAATATCTACAAATAAAACAATAAAATATAAACAAATAGCATTTAACATATTTTAAGTATCAGTCATATTTTTAGGATTATAATTAATGAATAACTATGTAATGTTTTTTTACATGATGTCTTTAAATTTGTTATTTAATATTCAAGTTACTTTGAAGAATCATTTCAAATTTTTATATTGAATCAATATTAGTTTTACCTGATCCCCTAAAAAAAGTTTATTATGGGTCTAATCAGAATTATCCGAATCCGTAATATATAGCTAGATGTAATGTGACATGTAATGTCTTGGCTAGATGGTCCAATTGTTAACATGCCACGAACATCGGGGTCGAATTAATATTAATTAATTTTGTTTTTTGTGTTGGCATTTTTCTGAGGTTAGTTATCAATTATGAGATATTAGATCAAGCTAGTTATTGGATATTAGCAGCCGATTAAAAACGTCTTTAATTTTATGAAATCTAGTAGTCTTCCTACTAAATTGTTCACCATAAGCCTTAAAATCTTTTAGGATCGATCCTTCTATACCATCATGCGTACCTCAAGTGACTTAAAATCTTTGTTGCGGGCCTTTCACTAAATTCAAAATTTTCAATTTCTTGATGTTCCGCGAAGGAATTACCCTTCCGATTTCACATTTATTTATAGAAGAGCTTCTATTATCATATTATAATGACAGTTTTGCAATTCCTTAGCGCTAAATTGAATTAATCAAATTCAAAGATTTAGGCTTCAAATTTTAAAATTTAAAGATTTAATTTCAATTTCGTTCATAATCTTTTATTTATAAGTGTTTTATAGTACATACCTATTCGATTCTAGAAGTCTTTCTACTAAAATGTTTCCTGTAAGCCTTAAAATCTTTGCTGTGGGCCTTTCATTAAATTCAAAATTTTCTATATTTTAATTTTGCGCAAGGGAATTGCACTTTTGCCTTCACATCTATATTTACAAAGGCTTCTATTATCATACCACAATGACAGTTTTGCAATTCCCTTGCGCAAAATTGAATTAATCAAATTTAAGTTTTAAGAATTTAAATATTGAATTTCATCCTTAATATTTTATTTATTAATATTTTATATTATATACCTTCACTTGAATACCATATAGTATGACTTGAAATATAAAACATTAAAAGAAAAAAAAATTAGCGTATTGAAATGCTTAGCAGTTTACAATCGACTGAATAATGCTCTCTAATAATCCGCGATATAAAACGGATTAAAACATTGAAAGGAAACTAACAGAAGCGAGAGCTGTTTACTAGTTGATTTGCCATATTATGTAGATTATTTTAGCCACAAAAAAAATGTAAAAATACCCAAAAATCAAAAATAGAGTTTTGAGCGGTGTTAGTGAGGAGATGGCCCCAGTGTGCGTCGTTTCCGAGTGACAATTTTCTAAAAAATTGTATTAATCATTTAGACTAAACTTTTTAAACAGCGTGTTATATTCATACTCCTTCCTTGATTTTACTATCAATGCAACAAATTTTTGGAAATATTTGGATACTATCAACCAAAGTATCTAGTTTGAAAGAAAATCGCCATTGGTGACAACCATGGGAATGAAAATAGCATTTAAATCAATCAGATTTGATCACAAAAAAACAAAACTTTATTATGATTTTCATTTTTTAAGTAACAGGTCAGTTCAAGAAAATATTTATATCCAAAAAAAGAGGCCTTAAGGCCGTGTCTTTCACTGAATAGGCAGTGACATGAAGTTGCCCATAGTTTGAGAATCATCCATATGACAAAAAATGTTCCCTATTAAATTTCTGACTAGGAAACTGTTGTCAATTTTTTGATCCGAGCTACAACAACAGAGTTCCCCAAAAACGCGACCACTTTTGAACATTTTGGCCACGGGTAAAACGTGTTCCATATTAAAGTGTTTGTTCTATGGCTTATTTATGCTAAGTTTATATGAAAGATTTTAGCATAAATATAAATTAGAATATTTAGAATACTAATTAAATAAATGGTTGTCTGTTTTAAAAAGTTTTAAATACAGTATATTTCTGTTCCATTGGTGTCACCATGACTGTTGACCAAAAAGGGTCTTTTTGTCGGTAGATCTCTCGGCTCGGGAGTGGGGTTCTGTGTAGGGTCCTCACTTCTACCAAAGAGGAACAAAAAAAAAACAAAAGGAAAAGACAAAGACAGGCGAAGGCTGCTAAAGAGAAAGAGATAGTCCTGATGGATATACACCGAGGAAGAGAAAAAACAAGAGGAGCAGGAGCGTTAGGGGAAGCAACAAACACACTCAACCTCTCCGATACAGGCACACTCCATTAAATCCTATTCAATCGCGGTTACTTTTATTTTTTTTTTTTTTAGAATCTTCTTGTGTGCTAGCCGTCAACCTGCTCATACAGCGCTGAGGCCTATAGGGAAAAAAATATAGTAAAAACTCCATTAGATGTGGGATAATTAGTCGGGCGGATTATCCTATTAGCTTGTTGATCGGGTGTCGGGTGTCGTTGTGGGTCCCCCTGAGGATCTTTGGGGCAATAGATACAGATCTACATCCTAACGCTTCAACAAGGTAATATGCGCTTCTGTACCGTCCGTAAAAACATTTCAATCAAGTTTCTCATTGGATAAAAAGAAAAGAAAAACTACAAGTTATTGATAATTACTTGACAAACTATGTAAAGAATAAGCATTTCATAAACCAAATAAAATTTGGTACAAAAGAAATTATATATATATATATATATATATATATATATATATATATATATATATATATATATATATATATATATATAGATTCATCCAGCAATACAAGCACAAATGTTGGCAAACAAACAAACAGATAGTCAAACTCGGACAGTTATATTTACAGATGGCAGCAAGAATGACGATCACGTGGGGTGTGCTTGGTTACTTGAAGTTATAAATGATAGACTCATAGAGTCTCAATACAGGTTAGGAAAGGAGTGTTCTAATAACCAAGTGGAGAAGTTAGCAGTACTTAAGGCCACCGAATACTTACTTGAGAACTTAACACATACCAACACACACATAACTATTTATACGGACAATATGAACGTAATACACTCAATTCAAAACTCAAATATTCATGACAGACTTACTGAGGAAACTAGAATAAACTTGACTAAACTCTATAGCCAACACAAGAAAATAATCAATGTTGTTTGGATTAAGGGTCATTCAGGAGTAGAAGGCAATGAGAGAGCTGACGCTTTGGCAAAGTTAGCGGCTTACAGTGACCTTCCAGTATCATTTGATAAGGTCCCTATCTCTTTTATAAAAGGAGATATAAGAAAGGACTCTATAATTAAATGGAACAATACGTGGACCGCTTCTGAAAAATCTCCTAGCCTTCATCGATTCGTTTCCAATATCACACCGCAAAATTATAGACGTATACTAAGCACCGACTACAAGCTGACCCAAATACTTTCAGAACACGGACAAACCAAACAATACTTGAAACGCTTCAACATACTAAACAATGACAGGTGTCCTCATGATGGACAGGTTCATAATTTCCGACATTTAATATATGACTGTAAAGGACTTGACAACATTAGGGCAGGACTGATACAGAACATTATACTAAAACACGGAAATTGGCCAGAAACAGAACAGAAACTTATGACCAAATTTAAATCTGATTTTGTACAATTTATTAAACAAATAGACTTTAACAAACTGACTGATGAATGTAGGAAGGCAGTATAATGATGCTTTAGTAGGCAGCATCTTGTTGTGGTGGTTAGGTTATTTTTATTAGGTTAGTGGTTTAGTTTATTTTTTATTTATTTTTATTATTTATGGAATTATTATTTTGTAGAAAATTGTATTAACGTTACTTTCTTTAGGTTTCTTATTATTTAATTGTTTCATTTTGTTTGATTTTTTTTTTGTTTTTTGTTTCATTTTGTTTGATTTTTTTTTTTGTTTTTTGTTTTATTTTGTTTATCTGATTGTACACAAGAGACAATAAGATCAAATTGAATTAATAAAAATGTAAACCAATGAAATTGGTAATACGTGTAGTATGCCTAAAAACAGGCATGGCGCATGTAAATACGCTAAATAAATTCTCCTCTTATGGGGTTACCATAAGAGGAAAAGAGAGAAAATATATATATATATATATATATGCAGGGTGAGTATCTCTTAGTGCAAAAAAAAAAAAAGAAAAAAAAAAGGGTGAAACTAGATCAAAAATGTAGTAAAATGCCGCAGACCTTACCTTTCTATTCCAATCCGTTGCATAAATCAAAGACCTTTTTGAGGAAACCAAGTTTTTTTTACCATAAAAGCTATAATATCTCCATTTTGTTTAAATATATTTCAAACTTTGACCACATTTTCGGATTTAGCATTAAATTTTCTATAAGAGCAGAGTAAATGTGAGCTTGAATTTCGCAAAATTGTGACCTAAAGAACAGCTTGATCTTCACCTTATTAAGGGAAATTACAATGTCTTATAATACTTAAACGCTCACCATTTTTCGAGAAAACTATCCACAAAACTGCATAAACCTGTAAATTTAATCAGCTTTCGAATGATGTGTTAAAAGTAATGATTCTGTTTCGATTTCATGAATAAGTTTACTTTTAAAGCAAAAACACATGGTGTTTTCATTTGGCATACGAATCAGTTACTTGTGTAAATAAAACATTATGACGACAATTCCTTAATGGAAAAGTGCATTTTAAACATAATAAACTCTTCATTGGAATAAAAATCAAAGAAAAAAAATTGTTTAGTAAGGTTCTTGAAGTTCAGTCAATAAATAAAAACAACTATTTGGCGACGTTTCGAGACTATATTGTTCTCATAATCATGCCCTACAGTGAAAAAACAATAAAATTATATAAGTTATACAAGTTATTTCAAAACATAAAGTTAGCTACAATATAAGTATATAAGAACATGTGTTAGAATAATAAAAATATATATAATTACAGAAAATAGTCGAGTATGAAACTAATTACAATGTTACTGGTGGATATGGATGGTATCGACTAACTAAATTCTAACAATCCTAGTACACAACTGATCTGTGGAATTTTTGAAAAACAGTTAAAAGGTTTGGGGGGATTTACCAACTGGTGGTATTCCCAAAGTATGGACTATATTGATTTTTGGCTTCCTGTAATAGTCCATGCGCTATGGATTACTTGATCTTTTCATCTATCTTATACGGCAGACTGCTTCCTCTTGCTGAAAAGGAAATTGGAAAATACCAAGCTGGATTCCGACGGGGAAGTTCAACCTTTGACCAGATCTTTATTCTCCGGATACTACTGGAGATGACAGCAAAATACCAGATCTGCACGCACCATGACTTCATAGACTTCCAACAGGCCTATGACTCCATAAATTGTCAGAAAGCTTATATAGCCATGTTAGTAATGAATATAACCCATAAACTTGTTCGACTAGTGAAAATGACCATGGAGAACAATATCTCTTATGTTAAGGTTGGTGGAGATTTGTCTAGAGGGTTCACTACAGGCACTGGTGTCAGGCAGGGTGATGGCCTAGCTTGCCTTGTTTTTATTATAGCCTTGGAAAAGGCTGCGAGAAATGCAGGAATTCTTGGATATGCCGACGATTTAGACCTTATGGGTAGAACATGTACAGATCTAGCTACATCATTCGAAATACTAGAGGTCTCGGCTGCAAGATTGGGACTCACAGTGAACAACGAAAAAAAAGTATATGTCAAACCAACAACAGGAGCAAGAAGAAAATATCGAAATAGGGATTCAAGGGGCCCAAGTCAATTCCCAAAATATGATCGAAGAAGAAATAAACAGACGCATATTCTCAGCAAACCGATGCCATTTCTCAACATCAAGTAGTATCAAGTGCCATTTCTCAATTTAAGTAGTAACTTAAATTATTTATAAATTAACAATTTTAAAAATAAAATATTACTAGAAGAATAGGAACTTTAACTACTTCTACTCCGTGGCTCTTCAGACTGATGTATTCCTTGGCCTCCATAATAAGCTTCAAGCTCTATCATGTGCAGTCGTTCGCCTTTAGCGGGTATTCAGCAATTTCTGACCGTCCCGAATGACGGCGTCATCCCATCTAAGACGCGGTCTGCCTCTTCCTCTTGCCCCGTATAACCTTCCTTCCAGCAACCTCTTGGGTATTTCTTCTTCTCTCATAATTGCTTTGTGACCGGCCCAACGCAGTCTTCAAAGCTTGGTGCGCCTCATCACATCCGCCTCCTCATATAGATCGTATATCTCGTTTTTGTCCTTCTTCGCCGAGTTTCTTCGACTATAACAAGGTCCCAAAATACGGCGAAAAATTTATTTTTCAAAGATAAGTAATCTTTTTTCTTCGACGGCGGATAGGGTCCAAGTCTCTAATCCAATTGTGAGGACAGGCCTTATTAAGGAGACACTTCGAACGATGGGAGTTCGCAGTGCTTCTCAGGTGGTTACTAATCCCAAAATAACACCTGCTAGCCAGCGAATAAAGAGTATACTGTGTGTACTTACAACTGCTCCTAGATACGTGAAATGATCCACGCTTGGAAGTTTGTACGGACCCATAACTGCGGGCAATCTCGCTTCAGTCTGTCTTCTGGCTTGCCTTCATTTCAGTGGCCTCCGCAGCTTTAGCCAGCTTTAAAAATTCATTTTTGAGCTATCAAGTACAAGTCATCAGCAAAGCCCATAGTGCCTGTATTTCCCTGTTAAAGATGGAGTCGGTAGTTTGGATTCCTGCTTCACGTGTCACCTTTTCCAGGGTCACGTTAAACAATAAGCCGGCAAGCCCATCATCTTGTCTAACTTCTCTTGTGGAATCGATTTCAGGAGAAAGATCTGATTCCAGTCTAACAGTGCAACTAGCTCTATCCATAATCATCTTAATCAGGCGGACAAGTTTCGGCGGAACTCCTAGGTCACAGGGCTGCATAAAGTTGGGGTCTCTTGATTGAGTCGTATGCACTCCTGAAATCAATAAACAAGTGATGTGCCATCTTGTACTCTTGAGAAACTTTTATTTGTATAAAATGATTATAATTAATAGTATCATTCTAAGGAAGATTTCATTATTGTATTTTGTTTTACAATTTATGATGCTTGTGAAAATAATAAAAGATTGTAGAAAAAAGACTTACCATCAGATATTCAATACGATCAAGATATTTAGAAGCCTACAGATTTTTTTGAGATCACAACTGAAGATGCAAACCGGGTCCTGAGAACCGATGATATGATGTATAATAAATAATGAATCATAAATAGGTGTAATAATAATTCTTAATAATCCATTATATTGGCATAAATTAATAAATAAGATCCTTTAAAGAAGTTGCAATCTTGATCTTGATAGTATCTCCTACTCACCTGAGCCAACCCTTGACTCTTAAAAAATAATACAAAAAACTGATGGAGATAGTAACTTGATACACAATTTAATATTTTTTCCCTCCAAGGCGGTTAGTTTAAGGGAATCAAAGACTTTTTTTAAGTCGATTTTATTTATGGGGAAAATAGTGTCCACACGGATGACCAGAGACCCAAGGCTGTAGAAATTATGTGCACTCAACTGATTAATGCTAGCAAAAAAACTAATAAAAATAAATTCAAAACCATCACTACACAGAATAATTCAAACGTTCATTTATTGCCAAATCATTTGATGCCTTGGATCCTCTACCAAATTAGGCTTACCTAATAATTCTGTACTATTTGCTGAAAATTAAATAAGTAGATTTCTGCATGTATTTTGAGTTTCTGCGATAGAACTATCTTTTGACTAATTCCCTCTTAATCGTCCCTCCTTCTGAAATTAATTACCTATATTGTTTAAAGTGAGCATAAAAACCGCTCCATTGTTTAATTTAAGTTTATTTATCCCAGATATTCCGACTACTCTAACATTTACTAGATAAGAGTTCAAAGCTCCTCATAAATTACAAAAGAGTTATTTAAGCAATTAGTGTCCATTTGGACATACGGAGTTGATTTGGGGTTCTACTAAACCTCCCGATTCTTCTCGTATCCCATCCAAAATCCTTCGTAAAATCCTCAAGGCTCCTTACTTTGCCATAAATTAACTTATCCATAAAGATCTTAATGTTCCATATGTTTTGCCATTTGGACATAACCAGATACCATATCTTTTCATAGTAAACAGTCTGACACTCAATTCCCGATAACCATTCGAGGCGTCTGAAAAGAAGATGGCTTTGCGGCCTTCTATTAAAAAACTTAGTTGCTTTACAAGTTATTGTAATCATTTCTCAATATATTTACTTGATCTATCCAGGGCTGTACCTCTTAGTGTTAAAAAAAAAAATTAGGTGAAACTAGATCAAAAATGTAGAAAAAATGCTGCAGACCTCACCTTTTAGATATACGATAAATCGAAGACTTTTTCGAGGAAACCAGGCTTTATTGTTGAAAAATCTGGTGGAATATCGTGATGAAGTTGTGGTTGGATATTTTGAAACAAATCTTAGTAATTCTCATCATTCAATCTGTTGGGCAAACTATGATTTTTCAACACTATTTGACACACAATGTGAAAAATTTTGAAAGCGAGATATTACAGCGTTTATGGTAAGAAACGTGTTTTCTTCAAAAAAATATTTGAATTATCGTATATCTCCAACGGATTGGAATAGAAAGCTAAGGTCTGCTGCATTTTTCTTCATTTTTGATCTTGTTTCAGCAATTTTTTTTCGTTTTTAACACTAAGAGGTACTCACCCTGTATAATAGTGTAGGTATTCTTTTTTTTGTGGCCAATTTAGGTTCACTATTAGAACTGCTAATTAGAATTTATATAATTAAACATATTTATAATTATTAGTTAATTCTAATCTCTCTTTAAATTTTTAAATTGAAAACCTCCCCGATACTACTGAACAGATAGAGGCTGTACAGTGGAGCTAGGAGCTGAGACAGACTGCTGGTCGCCTCGGACCGTTACCTTACCTTCTTCAGGTAGCTTCTGGTTCCGCCTCTAGCTGGCTTCTCTATCTAGTTCTCATCCGCCAATGGGGC
Source organism: Euschistus heros (assembly GCA_003667255.2). NCBI lineage: Eukaryota > Metazoa > Arthropoda > Insecta > Hemiptera > Pentatomidae > Euschistus > Euschistus heros. The sequence goes on along the minus strand of RCWM02000447.1, from coordinate 296,807 downwards.
AGCTATTAACAATAGTTCTATGTTTAGTCTTAACTATTAAATTATTAGAATTCATGAATTTTTTATAACATCGTCTTAGGTTTCGTATCTATTAATGTTAACTTTAGTCAAAACTCTCTCTCTGTAATACGAGGACAATACCTACAGACAAATTAATATTTTCATATCGCATCGAAGTACAGAGTTGTATTTCATAAATACAAGTGTGCTAGAGACAATTTAGGACCAAAATCCAAAGGATTAAACGGGAAGAAAAAGAGTCCTTTAAAAATAGTTATTATTTATTCTTTTCAAGACTAAAGCGACAAGAAATTGCTCGTCGTTACCGACTACTTCAACATTTACTAGACAAACGATCAAAGCTCCCAATTAATTACAAAAGACTTATTTACATGATTGTGATAAGACCTATTTGGACGTACGGAGTTGAGCTTTGGGGCTCCACTAAACCATCCAATTCATCTAGTATCCAATCCTTACAATCCAAAATCCTTCGAAAAATCCTTAATGCTCCTTACTTTGTAACCAATAAACTTATCTATAAATATAAAGAGCTTAATGTTCCATATGTTGCTTAGTTAGCCCAAAGCAGATACCTATCCTTTCATTGTAAACTCCATAACCACTCAAATTATCCTCCGAGGCGTCTGAAAAGAAGATGGCTCAGAGACCTTCTAGTGTAGAATTTTTATTGAAGTGCTACTAATGAGTAGTTCTTTTCAAGTTTTGTCAGGTTATTGTAACAGTTAATTTACATTTACATTTACTTGATGTATATATTTTGTGCAGTTGTAAATTTCAATAAATTGATATAATAATAAATAAAATTTATTCTTTTAGTAATAGAAATTTACAACTGTATTATAACTCACATCTAGTAAATATGCGGTATACAATGCAATATAAAACTTGTAGAGGAACTACCCATTGGTAGTTATATAATAAAATATCTACAAAAGAAGATCATGACGCAATTTTCTTTACAGACGCCTCGGAGGATTGTCAGGAATAGAATGGGAAGCAAGCTGTGCAACAAGTGGATTTGGATGAGTAGTGAGTTTATTATGAAAGGAGAAGTATCTGGTTCGTGCCAAATCGGCAACATGTGGGATATTAAGGTCATTATGGATCACTTAATTTGTGACAAAGTAAAGAGCATTAAGGATTTTGGATTGGAGTGATAGGATACGGGAAGATTTCTATAGTTTGGTGGATCCCCATAACTCTATTCCGTAAGTCCAAATAGGTCCAATAATGGTGATTTAGATGAGTTTCTTATAGTGAATCGAGGGATTTAAATGTTTCTCAAGTAAGTGTTGTAGCATTCGAAATCGACGTGCAGCTTCTTGTCCGTTCAATCTTGTATGAGGGTTCCAGGTAAGTCTCTTGTCCAGATAAAATCCAAGGTATCGTATTTGTTTCACATTAATTAGTGGTACACCATTAAAGGATACAGGCGGAGGATGAGCTTAAAAAAATTAAAATAGTTTTGTCAATTTTCAAAAGGACAAAAACTAATTTGTTGGAAGGGAGTGACCAAAGATGTCCCGTGACAGTAAAAAAGTTCCTTGCAGATCCTTAAAACCAGTATCGAACAGTGGGGTTTACTGTGCTTGGAGAACCTTACAATTCTTCTAGTATCCAATCCTTACAATCCAAAATTTTTCGTTGAATTCTCACTGCTCCTTTATTATCTGAAAAATAAATTTATCCTTAGTGATCTTAATATTATTAATTATACTAAAGTAAAGTACACAGCCGCTCAAATCCGGAAAGTTGGTTAAACCATTCGGGTTTTTCCTATTACTGGTTGTTTTTTTTTTCGATTCCTATTGGAATTAAATTTAATATGGGACTGTTGGAAATTTTTTTCAGTTCATTTAAACCTGGATTGGTTTTGAACAATTTTCAGTCATTAATGACAGTGAAGCTAAATTTAAAAAAAAACCGGAACGTGAGTAAATAAAGGATTAAAAGAACAAATAAGACCCAAACTCCAATATCGCTATCCATCTAAATGAAAATAACCACAAATTCAATAAAGACTCGGGAGTATGAATACATCAAGTAAAAAATAGCCTAAAATTAAATATTTATGAATCATTAGAAATAATGAAATCGTTCAAAACCAATCCAGAGTTTGGTTTAAATGACCAAATAAACATTTCCAATAGTCCCATTTTAAATTTTTTACTAATAGGAACGGAAAACCAACCAGTCATAGGTAAAACACAAAGGTTTCACCTACCCTTTCCACCTCCCCTTCCATTCTAGATATCTTCCAGAAGTCATCTGTGCCCTCCTTGTCTTACATTTTTAAAACTTTTATATTTATATATAATTTATGTAACAATTCATATATACAGTCTATGTAACAAATCATATAATCTATGTAAACGATTTTATTATCTTGAAAATTCCGCATGTTTTAGAACTGATATTGTATGTTTTACATTTGAAACTAGTTTTTAAATTTCAATAGAAGTGGCAAGTTATTCATCAATCCTAATAACTTATTACGTCTTGTTTTTGAGTTACACCACTTAAAAAGTGATGTAAAAACTCCAACTCTCGCTTGCCTCTCTAACCCCCCCCCCCCCCCCCCTTTTGTAATATGTTGCTATGTTGATTGGACAAAGTAAACATGAACATATTAATTTATTCTTCAACTGGTTTTGAATTTTAAATAGAATATTCCAATTAGCTCTCTTTTTTATATTACCATAGTGTTAATAAAGTAGACTTATGTACTTATTTTATATAACTTCGTTCCCTGATATTTTTCGTAATATCTGTTTCGAAAATATTTTGATTTGCATTTTTTGAAACTTTCCCTGACTCGTCCCCAACCGACCAAACTGGTTATCAGCTGAGATTTATCTGGTCCGTACCAAACTGAAAGTTGAAACTCTCTAGTCTTTTGTTTCTTCGTCCTACTTTTCTTAATCTGAACCTTTGTTTGTCTTTATCATAATATCATTTATGTATTGTCTTTTGTTTGTCACATTTTTTAAAAAATATTTTGTCAGAAAGGAGTGATCCCTGTCAAACTTGACTGCTTACCAATTCTAGGAGTGTTAAGAATAGCCTTCCTCTTGTATAATGATAAATTTCTTTTTTACATATATTATATTGGATATACGTCTCTTCTTTTCTATATTTTTATTAATCATTACTTTGGTGTGATTCGAGCAATTAGTCCATCTTCTAGCTATAAATTGTAATTTATTTCTGTATTTTATTAATTATATATTTAAGCATTTAATCTTTAACCATATAATCGAGAATAGATGATCCAAAGTCGATTTGGTTGAAAGTGACATCCAAGTATTTTCTTGAGGGTTTCTTGTTTCTCAAACGTACGAAAACCTAAAACTATTTGCTAATATCGATCTTAAAATGGTAGCAATCGATTGAGCAAGTCAGTAAACATGAGGTCATACACTCATTTTTGAATAAAAAAATATTCTGAATTTGTCGTGCTAGTATTGCAAATTGGACCAGATTGCATCGCTACTCTTATAATATGTATACAAAGTTTTCCAATTCCTGCGTTCCGCGTTCATTCTCCAGTTTGAATCCATTCCTTCAGATTTATGTTCCACGACTCATCATACTACAGCATTCCACAAATCCTGTTTCTTCTGGTATAAGATTCCCTCCTTCGTCAAGAGGCATGTAGAACCCACAAATATTAATACTTTTTATTTTTTAATAATAATAGGACATTCATACGATGCCTTAGATAACTGCCTATTTAGCCTTCCTTAGGATATCAAGAAGTAATTCTTAAGGGCCGAATTTTTGACTTCAGCGTTTTACAAGTGGTACAATTGTTTTTATTATAGTGGTACCGCTTTATATTATGAACTTTTTCGGCTCCAGTTGAACTGGTCTTCAAGGATAGCATTTTTAATAAGCTGTGGTTTCTTCATTCTAGAATTCATAGCTAGGACTTGGATAGGGATTGGTCCCAATACTGCGTTATGTGGATACTAAATGCAATATCTCTTCTTCCAGTCAAGTAAGTCACATATCCAAGAATTTTTTTCAAATTATATAATCTTCTGTTCCGGAAATTATTCCGTTCCAGCTTTAATCAATGAGCTTAATACACGAGTTAACTACCGTAAACTCGGGACCCGATAGTACAGCAGTCTGGATTTCTCAGTGATCTCGTGAAAATAATGAATCCCTCTTAACGTTCAGAACTTAAAAGAACTTCAATGGTGCTGATGTAGTAGATTAGATGACAATGAACACCTTCTCTCTGATGTTTGTGAGGGTGATAAAAAAAAACAGAATGATTCCGAAAGAGAAGAATGATAACCATGTCGAAGAACCGAAAACAGTGAAGGTTTAAAATCAGTTTAAGGCGCCCTTCCATATTTTGAGATTTCTTCCTTCGCCGACTTTGAGATGAAGCTGAAGGAGTAAAAAATGTCAAAAAATTTTCATATTATACTGGGATTATATAATGCTCTTTTGCGACTGCTCGGTTTCTGCTGGGTTAACACAGTACTGTACGAAAATCACCTGTAAACTTGTGAGTTGATTTATTTTCAAGTAAAAAAAAAATCATTTTCTCCATGACTAGGAAAAACAATAGATCTTGGATATGTCTGTCTATAACCTACTGCTTTTTTATCAAATGCCTCTTCATCAGAGCGATCAACAACACCAACAGAGCGAGAGCGTGACAAAGAACGTGTAGGCAAAACGTGACATTTTTTCATTCAAACCAATATAGCTCCTAAACGGTAGGTCGTAGCGACAAATTCTATATTAACAAAACATATTCTCAATTAAATTTCTGATCAAGAAACTATTGGCAAATTTTCGATCCGAGCAACACCAACAGAGCTAGAGAGTGTCGAAAAAGCCCGAAAACATAAAATATAGGCAGAACGTGACATTTTTTCATTCGGAAAGTATTCCGTTCCAGATTTAATCTATGAGGTTAATACACGATTTAACTACGGTAAAATCTGGACCCGATATTACAGCAGTTTGGATTTCTCACCGATCCCGTTCATATAGCTCTTAAACGGTAGGTCCTAGCGACAAATTCTATATAACAAAACATATTCTCTATTAAATTTCTGATCAAGAAACTATTGGCAAATTTCAGAGCTAGAGTATGCCAAAATGTATATGAAAAATACGTTACACCAATAAAGTATAGACCCCCAGCCATTAGAAATATCCATGCCAAAATTTACTATGTGTATTATGCATAGTTATTATTTTTGGTCTGCATTTCATAAACTCGACACCTTTCCGATCCATTTTACGAGTTTTTGGGGTATAAAAGTATCTCTGTATGTAGTTTTTATGATGTGAAAACAAAAGCAATGGTTTCGTTCATATTACGTAATAGGAAGATTCGCAGGATACGTAGCCCAGCACACCGGGCCAGGTGAACCTATTGCACATAATTAGCACTGAGCTCGCGTGCCAGTCCATTGTGCTGTGGTCCAAACAGGTGATGCTCTTGGGCGCAAGAAGTGGTCAGGTAAGGGCGGCTAGATGAAAAGAACGGCCCTTCAGAAGTGGTCACGTGGCCTGGGGCTTGCCTTGTGCACAATGCGCATTAAACACTGATTTATGCCCTCCGAAGAAAGGTACCTTCGATAGTTGTAGAGGTGAGGGTTCTTCTAGTTCCTCAACTGGTCCAGTCCACACGGCCTGCATAACAACAGCCTGTGGTTAGATTCAATAACCTTACTCTGCCTCCCCAATTAATTTTTAATAACTACCTGGGTGAGGTGAAATATGGCGGGCGAGGGTAGACCACCTACTAAGTAAATCGACTATCCGGGGATTCACTGGTTCACTAACCCACGATTATCGGAACAGGTTGTATCTAAGGAAGAGCTTCTTATCTTTATGTGATTACCGATCTCGCTATCATCTTGCCCAAGCTTTAATGATTCAAAATTCTGACGATAGGCATCGTAGTTCAGCATTCCCAACCTTATTTATTTCATTATCATTAAGTCCTCATGATTTGTTCAGTTTTATTATTAGAGTATCATGGAAAGTACTTTTATAACATTTCATATTAATGTACGTTTTACTCGGTGATCTTGACTGGAGGTAAAAAACATATCAATCATGTTTCTTTCTTCTTTTGTGCCTATTCTGTTTTAATATTATAGTGAATATATATATGGAAATATGAGAGAGATAGTTAGGAGACATAGTTTTAAATTAAATAAAGCTATTTCATAAATAGTGTAAATAACCTATGAGAGTCGATAATAGGCCGAGGAACTCTAGGCATCTCTTCTCGAAATGTGACACCAACTTCTTAATTGCCTTGTCCCCTTTTCCTATGACCCCGTTCCTTACCATCCTTATCTCTCCTCTATCATCTCAAATAAAGAAAATAACAAACGGAATGTTATACTAATTAATATAAATGGACATTCCGTAAATTGTAGAAGTTAACATTTATAAAGTCTGATATCATTATTAGAATAAAAAAAAAAAAAAATACAAAGATGAAAGTTACTAGATATGATAATCTTGTAAGCTATTCGACGAAGAGGATGGATTTCTCTTTCTAGTAAATAGAAACTATATATTTGTTTGCTGACAGGAAAACAAATGAGTCATTTCGTGCGAGTGAACTTTTACTTATGATAAATTGAATTTGTATTGATGAATTACTTAATACTTGTGTTGGAATTTTTTATTCAAAGACTAGTTTCGTATGCTTAACATTTATCACCACTTCTAAAAAATAGAAATATTCAAAATATCAGCAATTTTACACAGATTAGCAAATTGCCGCAGACCTTTCTATCCCATTTGTTGCAGATATACGATAAATTAAAGACTTTTTTGAGGAAAACACACTTTTTTTTACCACCAAAGCTGTAAAATCTCCATTTTGTTTAAATATTTTTCAAACTTCGACCACATTTTCGGATTTAGCATTAAATTTCCTATACGAGCAGAGTACATGTAACCTTGAATTTTACAAACTTGGGATCTAGAGAACAGAATGATCTTCACCTTATTTAGGGAAGTTACAATGTCTTATTTTATTTAACGTTTACCGTTTTTCGAAAAAAACTAACCACAAAAAAGCAAATCTCACAAAAAACTTGAAAATTTAATCAGCTCTCGAATGATATGTTAAAAGTAATGATTCTGTTTCTATTTCATGGAGAAATTTACTTTTTTTTTTTCATTTATTGATATTTACAGCTGTACAAAATAATATACAACAAGTAAATGTGTTGACAGGGAATACAATCGCATATAACTAACTTGTGTAGAACTGCTCACTAGTAGCACTTCAATAAAATCTACACGAAAAGGTCTCTAGGCCATCTTCTTCTCAGACGCCTCGGAGGATTATCGGGGATGGAGGAGGAAGCAAGTTTTGAGACTAGTGGATTGGAGTGGTTATGGAGCTTACTATGGAAGGATAGGTATCTGGTTTGGGCTAACTCAGCAACATATGGAACATTAAGGTCTTTATGGATAAGCTTATTGGTGACAAAGTAGGGGGCATTTAGGATTTTTCGAAGGATTTTGGATTGTAAGGATTGGATACGAGATGAATTGGATGGTTTAGTAGAGCCCCAAAGCTCAACTCTGTACGTTCAAATAGGTCTGATAACAGTCATGTAAATAAGTCTTTTGTAATGAATTGGGAGGTTTGGTCGTTTGTCTAGTAAGTGTTAAAGTAGTCTGTAACGACAAGCAGTTTCTTGTCGCTTTAGTCTTGTTTGTATGTGGATTCCATGTAAGAAGCTTGTCCAAGTAGAGTCCTAGGTAGCGGATCTGTTCGACAGGGATTAGTGAAATATCATTGAAGGATACTGTTGGACAGGAAGTCGCAGGTTTACGACGAAGGGCAAAGGTTATTTGGTGAGATTTTTTTGGGTTTATTTTTATTCTCCATTTTTGACACCATTCTTGAATGTTTAGGATATAGGATTGGAGTGTTTGGGAGGCAATGAAGGAATCATTATTTACTGATAACACACATGTGTCATCAGCATAAGTGGGTGAGGACAGTGGTAGGATGAGTTGGGATGTCAGCTGTTTACACCGTAGTGTAGGGGCCTAGGATACTACTTTGAGGAACACCGGCAGACTGGGTAAAGAGGGGAGAATAGGAAAATTAACAGTTTACTAGGAAAGTTCTATCACTAAGATATGAACGGACAATTAGGAAGTACGTTGAAGGAAGGAATTTGCGGAGCTTGTAAAGTATTCCTGGGTGCCAGACTCGGTCAAAAGCCTGTTCCACGTCGAGGAAGGTTCCCGTGCAGTACATTCCGCGCTCCAATGCGGAGGAGACAACATCCACCACACGATGACATTGCTGGATTGAGGAGTGGGAAATTTACTTTTAAAATTGAAAAAACATGATGTTTTCATTTGACATACTAATCAATTACTTGTGTAAATAAAACATTATGACAATCCTTTAATGGAAATGTCCATTTTAAACGTAATAAACTCTTCATTGAAATAAAAAGCAAATAAAAAAATTACTAATTAATAGAAAATAAAGGAAAACTTTCAATATAGTGACAGATCAAAGGATTTATTGCTATAACATTTATTTATTTTTTAAATTTCGTTTGGGCCTACTTAGGACTACGGGGCTCGTTTCGACTCCTTATATGTGTCTGCTGTTTCTTCTTATCCCAGAAAGCTTTCATTTTCTGGTTATAAGCAAGCCTTCTCTCCTCTGTCCACTTTGGTCTGTTGGTTCCGGAGCTGGTAAGGTGCACTGGAATACTCCTTGTAAAATCATCTGCCGAAATTTGGACCGATCCTGAATGGTCTCCAGTGGAATTTTAAGTTGGTTCAGGTCTGATTTCACTGTGTTGATCCATTTATTCTTGGAGGCTTTCCCTCTACCTGTCGTAGTGAAGATCCTGTTCGTGAGTCTGTTGGTGTTCGTTCGGGTTAAATGTCCATAGAAAGTTAGTTGTCTCTTCCTGATTGAGGTGATTATGTCTTCTTGGAGATGGCACAGCTCTCCATTGTGTCTGATCCTGTAGGTGCCATCCTCTTCTCGTATTGGCCTTAATATTCTCCTTAAGATTTTCCGTTCTTTGTGCTCTAGTTTCCTGAGTGGACCCTTTCTGTTCATCAAGAGGCATTCGGAGGCATAGAATACAGAGGGCTTTACTACTGAGTAATTAATTTTCTACTGGAATTTAAGTTTCTTGGAAAGGTGCTTGGAAATGTAAGTGCTCTTGCAGGCATGGTAGACCCTCTCTAACTCGGTACATCTGGTATATATAGCCAAGTTCTCACATTCCTTTGCTGATATCCATTCTCCTAAATACTTTACTGCAAGCACTTTACGAATGGTGGTGCCTTCTAGTGGAATTGTAGATGGGGCTTCTATTATGTTAATCATGAACTCAGTTTTTTGTATGCTGACCCTCAAACCGGCCTTAACTGCTATGCTGGAGAGGCTCTGTAGTTGGTAAGTAGCCTCCTCTATATTGTTGGATAACAAGACAAGGTCATCAGTAAAGGCTAGGCAGGGTACATTAAGGTTATCTTTCTTGTATCCAATCCTTATTCCAGTTCCCGATGGCATTGTGCAAGTCTATACTCTGATAACCTTCTCCAGTACGCAGTTGAATAGTATGCAAGAGAGGCCATCTCTTGATGGACCTCGTGATGAACAGAAAGGGTCCACTCAGGAAACTAGAGCCCAAAGAACGGAAAATCTTAAGGAGAATACTTAAGCCTTGTCTAACCCCCGTTTGAATGGTAAAGTTCTCAGAGAGCTCACCTCTAAACTTGACTTTGGAGGTAGTGTTTCTCAAAGTGGCCTTCACTAGTCTGGTAGTTTTCTCATCTAGACCCAATTCACGTAGGGTGATCAGGGTCTGCCGATCTACTGAATCATATGCCTTTTGAAAGTCCACTAGGATGACTACCCAGGGATGTCCGCCACGACTCCGATATGTAAGGATAGTCTTGAGGTTTTGTATTTGCTCTGTGCATGATCTACCAGCTCGAAAGCCAGCCTGATATTCACCTAGTTGGGAGTCAAGCTGGTTGGTGACTCTAGTTAACAGGGCTGTAAAGAAAATCTTGTAGTTAACAGAAATCAGAGATATGCCTCTGTAAATTAATTAATTTATTATTATTATTTAGGATTTATTTTATTAGATTTTCAATGTAAGGTTTAAAACCCAATGATAATGAACGTAGACCACAATTTTGCCGTTACCTTCTGAAGCTTCAAGCGTTAGCTTTAGTTGCTTTTTATTCCAATGAAGAGTTTATTATGTTCAAATTCATATTTCCACTAAGCGATTATCATTATGTCTTATTTATTCTAGTAACTAATTTCTATACCAAAGAAAACACCATGTTTTTCTGGTTTTAAAAGTTATGATATTTAAAAAATATCTCTATGAATTCGATGAGGATCATTAATGTGATCATACCATTTGAAAGCAGGTTGATTTTTCAAGATTTTGTGAGAATTGCAGTTTTGTGGATAGTTTTTCCGAAAAAGAGTAATCGTTAAAGTAATATAAGGCATTGTAACTTTCCTAAATAAAGTGAAGATATTATTTATATCCCAAGTTTGTAAAATTCAAGGTTACATGTACTCTGATCTTGTAGGAAATTTAATGCTAAATTCGAAAATGTGGTCAAAATTTGAACATGTATGTTAAAAAACGTGCTTTCCTCAAAAAAGTCTTTGATTTATCGTATATCTGCAACGGATTGGAATAGAAAGGTAAGGCCTGTGGTATTTCTGTAGATGTGACCAGAATTAAAATACAAGAAACTGCACTTAATGCAAGATTAAGTGGTTGAAGATCACGAAAAAGAATATTTGGCCATCCAACTTTTATTTCATATTGAATTTCAAACATCAAAAATTCACATGTTTCACACATTTATCCCTAGTTTAACAACCATTTAATAAAAAATAAGTAAATTTTATTATCAATTTCAAGCTCTAGATTACATTCTACCCTTGTAACCTCTGCACAATGGCACTCGCCACCTATCGGTCGACTTTCTAACTTCACTGGAATCCACATATTTATCGCTATTTTATTGCAATTTAATTGAAAATCTGTAAATTTTATTATTGCTAAACCTTCCTTGAACTACGAAGATGACGTAGATACAGATTGGCTCAGTGGATTTCGTTGTTAGTGATCACAAACGAAAAATGGCTTGTCCTTTTATAATATACTATCATATCATATAGAATATTATATTGATCATATGTTATAAAATTAACTTCCTTTCACATTAAGTAACACTATTTATTTAAACAATATTAAAGAATCGATTAATTACCTACAGCGCGTCACATAATAAATTCATTGTAATTAATTAGACATGAATACCTTGATTAAAAGCTATGGGCTATAATTAGACCCACCGCCACCATGATCCGGTCACTTTGATGAAAGGAAATGAGTTTTAGACAACTGCTTAATTGAAATAAGAGGAGGGGGTAGATTGATATAGCGCTCCTGAATTGGAATCGATTATTTTCATGGATCCACTACTTTATTATTATTTTTCTTTTTTATTAATATATTTTTCAACACTCTCAATTACTTCAACTAACCATAACAACATTATTATATCAGAAGGTCAAGAAACCATCTTATTTTAAAAACATCTCGAAGGATTCTCGGGAATCGAATGGTAATGCAGTTAAGAAACTAGTCGATTAGAAAACTAGTTTCGGACGTTAAACATTCATCTTTAGTTCTAAAACATAAACATTTTTCAACACATCAGTACTATGTTACATAGATTATATACAATTAAATTTTCAAAAATGTAAGACGAGAAATCAAACATCAGTACTCACCTCAGGAGGTCTAAGTGATAACTGAAATATACCCATCGTGAGAATTGGAAGGGGGCAGGTAGGTTAAATGTTTGTGATTTACTATGGGATTTCCCTTATGAATCATTGGATTTTTCTATTCCTATGGGAAACAAACTAAAAATGGGGCTATTGGATATGTTTATCTGATCATTTATATTTATATGATCTGATAAATCGTTTTAAACGATTTTATAATGTCTAATGATTCATAAATATTTAATTTTAGGCTTTTTTCTACTTGATGTATTTACTTTACTCCCGAGTCTTTATTAAATTTATGGCCATTCTCATTTAAATGGATAGCGAAATTAGAATTTTTGGCCTTATTATTGTATGGTCTTATATGTTCTTTTACACTTTGATTTACTGATCGTCCAGTTATTCCCTGGATACACGGGAAATACATTGTATTTACCTATGCACGTATAATATGGACCAGCGGCCAGGTGTTTGAAGGTCGCAAAAAATTGAAGAGAGCTGCATTTTTGATATGTTGTAAGGGCATGTCTGAGTAGTGTAAATCCAAGTTTGAAACCGAAAAAACGGAGGGGGAAACTTTTCGTGGCCGAAAAACATTTTTAAAATATATTAAATTTTCTACTTTTTGAGTCCAATTGCAGCTCTGTTGGTCTAATTGATTGGTAAAAGTTCAAATTTTAGGTTTTGGCCGACTTTCGTGAGGAATATTAGCGGAAGGGATGATCCTACGATGAAAGTCACGAAAAATGACTATTACCTGTAGGTGTAATACTTCTCTTGTTATTAAAAAAAAATCGGGGATGTGTTAAAATTTGTTTGTTTTTTTCAATTAAATTAAAATTACTTTAAATACTGTAAACTAGTATATATATATATATATATATATATATATATATATATATATATATATATATATATATATATATATAGATATATAGATAGATAGATAGATAATAGGTACTTAAGAAAATGTTGGCTTAATGCTACAAGCTAGGAGTAGATGAAGGATGAGCTGTGTTGACGGGCGGCTACTAGGGCTGGACTAATCGGACCACCCTACAGCCATCTACCCGCATCCATCATCCGCGCTCGGTCGCTATAATATTTCAACCCTTCGCTCCCACACTCTTAGGGCTCGGCCCTTCACCTCTTGTACTCATAATACCATACAATAATACCACGTTTATACCTTGAAACCTCTTAATAGATCCTCAGCCCCTTCACGCGCCCAGGATACCTTTTATCGACTCTAACTTTCTTCCGATTTATTTCAGTGTTTTAGTCGCTACTTTTCGAGAGGAAAGGTTATACTCCTTCATTTACGGAGAAACCCTAAATCCATATTCAAACTAATAATATCTTCTGTTTATCTTCTGATGGAGTAAGGCACTTGACTATCATGCCCCCGGGCACGAGTTGGAGTCCGTCTGAAAGCAGAAAATTAAATATTTCTTTGGCATTACTCCTGTATATTTTCTATTAGTAAAAACATGTTTCGGAGACAATGCTCTATCTTCAGGCTTCTCTTATTCTGTGATTATTTTCACGTTGTCATTCTCATTTGTGACATGCCATACCATTGAGCAATCCATGCCATATTGCTCAGTGGTATTACAATGTATTATATAGTTATCCCTGACTGTGAAAAACAATATATCATGAACTTGTCTATCTATAATCTACTGCTTTTCCAAATTTACATATTAATATTATTAATAAACTACTTAAATTAATGATGGAATTAAATTAACAATTAATGATTATCTATATTATTATATAAAAGGACAAGCCATTTTTCGTTTGTAATCACTAGCCGCGAAATCTACTGAACCGATCTGTACCAAATTTTAACCACATCATCATCTTAGCTGGTTTATGAATAACTAGCTGAAAGTACCCCGCTCCGCTACGGTTTAATATCATTAGGATGAGACAACTTAAATTAGTAAAAGTTAAGCTTAACGTTGATAATTATTATTACTTAAATAAACCTGAACAATTCCATTCTTAGAATAATTTCAATAAGTAAATTTGACAATTTGCAAAAGTTAATTTTATATTATTTTGATAGCCCTCCAGTGAAGCTTCAAGGCAGCACTACCATCTTACCCAGCTCTGATACCAGACCATCAGCTTTTCATATGGCATACTTTAAGTTAATATAGTCTTAACTTTTTAACTTTTTTGAAGAAAGTTTAGTCTTTCGGTTTCTATTTTTGCGTACATATCAAGCATAAATTGGTTGAGGAGATTACGAAATTAAAGTAAATAAGGTTCTTCACCTCCTCGCTGCACTAACATTTAGGCGTAAAAATCAGCTGCAGACACAGTTTTCCTAAGTGATGTATTGGTGTTTGGGTCACGCTGAGGGATGTTAATACTGTACCTTTCTTCTCCATGGTAGAACATGATACGATACTAAAGAGAATCATACACTTGGTAGAACTATTGATTTTTATCTTTTTTTTGTCCCTACATCGAACTGGCCTTACATGTCATCACCAGAGAACATAAGTCTTTTAACCTCCTCTTTAACATAAGTCTTTTAATAGCTTCTCTTCACGAAACAACTCAAACTTGTAAATTGTAAGTAACCTCTGCAGCTACCATGAGATCACAGAAAGTACCAATATCATAAGGTTTCGACATAGATCGTATTTTTGTTTGTTTACAACTATAAGGAACTTAAACGGTGGTCAAAGTTTGCGGCTTAAAGATCTAACCTATTTTTTAACTTAGCTTATATCCAAATACCATATGATAATTAATCTTTTATTATTCACCCAATACAAATTGAAATCGCATTTTTCGCAAATTAGCCGCGATCCAGGCCGATTTTTTAAAATTCCTTTCTTAGCGAGCACCTACGGCCCGATCGAAATCTATATATCGAATTTCATCCCAATCCGTTCGGTTGTTTCTGAGATTTCGTGTTAAGTGAGTGAGTGGTATTTGACAAATATATAATAGATAAATATAAAAAAGTTCTAATTATAATGCCATAAAAAAGCGATAAATATGTGGTGCGCAGTGAAGTTTGATAATCGACCGCTAGGTGGCGAGCACAATTAGAGAGAGGTTACAAAGGTACGGTGTTATATAGAGCTAGAAATCTATGATAAAATTTACTGATTTTCAATTCAATCGTTATTAAAGAAAACATAAATATATGGAGCGGCATGTGGATCCCAGTGCAGTTTAATAATCGACCGATATGTGGCCATTCTGCAACAGACTTTGCCATGGTAAAACTATTAAACCCAACTGTACCAAATTTTAACTACACCTTCATAGTTCTAGGAAGATTTATAGTAATACATTTCACTATAGTAATAATTAAAATGTATAGTCTTGAGTGGCAGAAACGAGGTTTGCCAAACTGTCATATACTTTTATGGTTAGGAATTTTTAAATTCCTGAACACCTGATGGATCGAAAACATTATTTCTGCCAAATTGGATGTCTAATTATGCTTTTACATTCTCTTCAAACACTTAATCAGTGCAATTTTAACCAGATTAAAAATTACTGCCATGCGTGAAAATATCATTGTCGAGATAATTCTAAATTTAGTAATCCAATACCTAATTTTTATCGATACACCAATTTTTCTTTTTTTTTTTTTTTTTTTTTTTTTTTTTTTTTTTTTTAAGCCTTATTTATTATTTTATTCATAAAAGGAATTATGATAATGGAAATGATGATCTTTTCTTGCCTTTCGGCATTTTAAGACGGACTTTTACTCTGCCATCTCTGGAGGGTCCTTGGTCCACTGAAGGTACTCCCTCTACGTTTCGAGTGTGGAGGAAACACTCTGTCGGCTATGGTGGTCATCGGGTCAGTCCGTAAGGTCTGAACCCCTTCCCTCGGCGAGTACGTCCGCTAAGGGGATTGTGCCTTGCCACCTCCCAGGCCTGGGAGGTGGGGCTATGTCCCTGAAGAGAGGGTTGGCGCAGTAGCTCAGCCCGTCAAAGAACTTGACATGCCGGCGACCGATGAAAGCCGGTATAGTAGGCAACCTCAGCTCCTCGAGGATCCGGTTATTTTTGGCCCTCTCTAGGCGGGTGCCGCGAACGATTCGCCGAAGGACGGAGTTCTGGAAAGTCTGAAGGGCGCGAAGTGTACTTGTGTACATATTATGCAGCAGTGGAGCACCGTGGAGGAGGGTGGGTCGGATAATGGATTTATAGATTAGGAGTTTTAGTCTGAGGGATATCTGAGGAGATGTTATACACAAATTATACACGATGCACAAATGAAATTCAATTATTACTTAAAATAATCAAAGCTATTTATGTGAGCAGGCATAGCCGCGCCGGGATAAGCTAGTTTAAAATAAAGTTGAGATAAACATGAGTTTTTTCATTCAAACCAATTTAGCTCCTAAACGGTAGCTCCTAGTGACAAATTTCATTTAACAAAAATTATTCTTTATTAAATTTCTAATAAAAAAATTGTTGAAAAATTTACAATCCGAGCTACATCACCAAGATAGAGCGTGCCAAAATGTAAGATTTTTGAGGTATGAAAAAAACTTTAATCCACAAAAGTATAGACCCCCAGCCGAAAGACATATCTATGTCAATAATAGTATGGAGACCATGCTTGCCTCCCTGCTAATTGAGAACCAGGTCTAAAGTAATCCTTGCGCTCTTCTCTCAGCCGCAAATCCAGTGGAGGCCGAGAGAGAGCGGTATTCTTTGCCAGAAATAAACCTTTTTTCGAGTGTTTTAGATACCTCGAAGAACTGAAGATGGATGTTTAGCATTTAAAACTAGTTTTCTAATAAAATAATGTCAATAGAAGTGGCAATTAATTCATTAATCCTAATTGTATTGATCCTTCTATACCATCATGCGTACCTCAAGCGAGATATAAACCTATTGATAAAGATCTTAAAGTTTCATATATTGCAGATTTAGCTCGCACCAGATAACTATCCTTCATAGTAAACTCTATAATCACTCAAATCCACTAGTTTCACAACTTGCTTCGTATTCGATTCTCAATAAATCTCTGAGACGTCTAAAAAGAAGATGGTTTAAAGACCTTTTAATGTAATACTGTCATTGATGTGCTACAGTTACATACCATTGTAGTCATCATCCTCACATTTTTGTATATATTGTAAACTGTTGTAAATATAAATACATAATAACAAAAAATAAAAAAAAATTTGCATTCTGTTCTTTTTCCATGAATAAAAAAATAATACAAAAAAAAAAAAAAAAAAAACTGTTTCACTACATGTTTAGCCGTTAAAAGGAGTCGGGTGCTAGATCTCTTAAACTGGATAAATTATATAATATATTATTACAGCCGAATAATAGTTTGGTGTGAGCCTTGATGAGCGTTGAGAACAAAGCCGCTATAAGACCACCCAGCTAAAACAAACATGGCTTATATATCATCAGCACTACGGCCAGCCGGAATATTCATTTTATATTCCCGAGTCCTTTTTTTTCTTTCTTTTTTTTCATCCTTTCTTCTCCGGGTCCTTTTTTATCCTTTCTTCTCGACCGTGAGCTGTCGGGTAATTGGTGGAGTCCTGTCAATCACGATCCGCTGCTCAAGCGCCTCCACATTGACGTTTTAATTCGGCTTGGGCAAACATCTCTTAATGGCTATGTTAACTTATGTTAACAACTCCACTTTCTGTTCTCTTTTCTTTTTTTTCTTCTCCAGTGAATCACTGCCGTTGAAGACCACCTCAGAGTACTTACTCAAACGCTCTATTCCCTGATCCTTTCTATATTGTGATACGGATATAAAAAATATGTATTTGAGTGAAGCTTTAAAAACATGCTGGTTTCAGTTTATTCATATTTTTATTATTTTTATTGGTAGGTTAACGACCTTACTAGCCCAGTCGAATTATACATCGAAGTTCGCAAAAGCGCATGTATCTACCATTTTGTAGTACACTAAAAACCGCGAAATTTTAGCACTGTTTTCATTTTAATTTTGTTACTAATATCTCGTAAAGTATGTAAATTTGCTGGACCTAGCATATTTGCTGTAACACTGAGAACTAAATCTATGTATAATTTAAGCCTAACTAATCTACGACCTGTAGATTAATTGATTGCGGAGATACAGCTTTCCGAAAAATGGTGTTTGTTCACAAAATTTTTCATTTTTCTGTTAGAGTCAAGTTCTTAGCCTTGTACTGATAAAAGTACTGGTTTCACAAAAACGCTTTTAAATTTGAAGTAAATTTAATCAGAAACCTAAAAGATGCCTGTAGGTTTAATAGTTTTCTCAGTAAGAGAAAAAGATTGAAAATTGGGAAAATCAGATTTTGAGAGAAAATTATATTGACGGGTTTGACAATTGTGTAAGTTCGTAGGAACCGACCCTCTTCTTTTTTTAATAATTAATATATATATATATATATATATATATATATATATATATATATATATTTCTGTATTTAAAAATGTATCTTGCTACGAGAAATATAATATATATAATAAAGGTTGAAGACCATTCAATTTTGTGCAGGATAGAATTTTAAAAGACAAAAACTATTCCTTCGCAAATATATGTCAATAAAATCTAGTTTTGGGCAAGAGGAAAATTTTGCAAAATCGGATTTAAAGAGAACATTGTATAGACTGGCTAGTCTATACGATTTTCTCTCTAAATCGGATTTTCCAATGTTATCTCCTCTTGGTGAGATAACTATTATACCTAGGGACATATTTTAGGTCTCAAATTAAAGCTGATTACATTTCCTTTAAATGTTTTCCGGAATGTGTTGATAGTGAAACGGCCGAGAACTTTAAATTTAGTCAAAAATCATTTTTTGGAGAGCTGTATTTCCGCGACCAATTAACCTACAGAGCTGCGTAGGCTTAAATTGTCTCAGATCTTTAATATTGTTAATATGCTATGTCAAGCAAATTTTTATACTTTACGAGATACTAGCAAAAAAATAAAATAAAAATAGTAATACAATTTCTCGGTTTTTCGGTTTTTACGAAAATCGCTCCAGGTTTTGTGGGCTGTAAACTTGAATTAAAAGGTAGATACATGCATTATTTATTTATTTATTATTATTATTTTTTTGTATTAATCGACTGGGTTACGAGTATATTCTACGAAATAAATTATTAAAGTCCATAAAAATAATATATTGTGAGGTAGTTGTCTTTTGCAGTTTTAACCAACAACAACCCAACTCTCACTTTGCATCAAGTCAAAGAAATATTTCCTTGAATCAATAAATTTCCAAGCGATGACGCTATTACAAACTTATGCTGAGGTCTCTTGACTTGCAAATTGATTCCTGACGACAATTCCTTCCTTTATGTTTGTTCATTTATTTTTCCTTGTGACTCGTACATTCCTGGCATTTCATTGAGAGAGATTTTTCTGGGCTTACCGTTATCAATGATAATGAGAATAACTTATTCTTTTATTGTCCATAACTATCTCAACATTTTCTCGAGTTGATAGTCTGTTTGCTGAAAGAATGAATTGAACATTGGAGCTAACTCTTTGAGGTCAGTGGGTCGTCCTCTTCTCATTTCTGTAGAAACTAATGATAGATTTCATAAAAGTTTTATATTCCATATCGATGTTATTTTGAGCTCTGAATATCGATACATGATATATCTGTGACCGAATATATCATTGTATCATGATTTTTTTTCTTATGAAATGTCATTTTAAATATTCCAATCACGTTACAATGACATATCTGTTTATTATTTCGTTTTGCTTAATTTATATAACGATATCAAACCACTGCTCCACCAAATATGCCAGGCCTGCATCACTCATGCAGATCTATTCCTATGTCTAACTTCGAGTTTCAATTTTATCGATAGCTCTTTACGGTCACTTTTTTTTTTCACCTGTAAACTTCCTTTTCTATATTTTTAAGTTGGATTGGTATTTTGTTATATATTCTCTTCTTAAATGTTAGGAGATGTAACATAAGCTAAAATAGGTTTCAACATGGACTGAATGTTTTACGTATTGATATTTCCTAATGAGTAAAATTGTAAACAAGTAAAAAACATTAATTTTAATATGGATTTAGTGGTTTATGTATGGATATTTTGCCATTTCCATTCTCTAATATGAGAAATTTTCATTGTACATATTGCGTAAATGTATGTTTTGCCATCTATATTACTCATATCTCTAAGGTTTTGTAGATTGTAATATTGATTCAATAAAACACTTCTATAAAAATAAATAAAAATTAAAAAAAAAAAAACAATTTGAGAAAGTTTACCAGCAGTTAACAACATAACTTTCAACGTGGATTTTGTTTTATCTGTTTTGGTAAGTAATACAAAATCTTTTTTGAATCAATTTTGTATTTTTGTTGCTTAAAAAAAAAGGTATGTATATATATATATATATATATATATATATATATATATATATATATATATATATATATATATATATATATTTATGTTTAATAAGGTTTTTGGGGTTCAGTCAATGTATTGATATGGATTGACTGAACCTCAAGAACCTTAATAAAAATAATAGTAACAGTCACGAAATATATCGATTTACATATACATATATATATATATATATATATATATATATATATATATATATATATATATATATATATATATATATATATATATATATATATATATATATATATATATATATATAGAGAGAGAGAGAGATAAAGAAAAGGATATATCCTAAAGATGAGGTAGTTATTGACCGGGTCAATGATAGAGTTGTAGGTAGTTAGGGTGTGCAGTCGTAACACAATTGCAATACACTCTCTAATTTTTATACTTCATCAATTTATTTATCAACTATATTGTTCATCTGCCGACAGTTATAGTTTATTTATGTATTTACTCATCAACTATATCCACTTATCTTTTTTATCTTATGGTTATTAAAAACAAAATACTGAATTTATTTATTTGAAATTAATGTTTAATTTAATTATGGAGCTTTTGGCCTACACTGAACCATCTAGTTCATCTCGTATTTAATCTTTACAATCTGAAATCCTTCCAAAAATCCTTAATTCTCCTTACTTTGTCACAAATAAACTTATACACAAAGACCTTAATGCTCCATATATGTTGTTGTTTTACAACCCCAGGACAACCACCGAGGCGTCTGAAAAGAAGCTGGCCTCGGAACCTTTTCATATAGAACTTCTGTCATCACTGGTAGCACTTAGTGGTAGCACATCTGATTTAAATCATAATACACGTTCTAAAACTCAACACATGTTATTCCAATTTAATGCATTAAGACCAATAATATACATTTACATTAATGTACATTATATATATCATTTATTCATTTATAAGTACATTACAAAAGACTTATTTGCATGACTGTGACTAGACCTATTTGAATGTACAGAATTGAGCTTTGGGGCTCCACTAAACAATCCAATTCATCTTGTATCCAATCCTTAGAATCCAAAATCCTTCGAAAAATCCTCAATGCTCCTTACTTTGTGACCAATAGGCTTATACATAAAGATCTTAATATACCATATGTTGCTGATTTAGCCCAAACCTGATTCCTATCCTTCCATAGTGAGCTCCATAACCACTCAAATCCGTTAGTCTCCCAACTTGTTTTCCACTCCATTCCCGATTATCCTCTGAGGCGTCTGAAAAGATGACCTGGAGACCTTTTAGTGTAGATTTTTATTGAAGTGCTACCATTGAGTAGTTCTCCACAAAAGTCATTGTATTCACTATCAACACATTTACTTGATGTATATTATTTTGTACAGTTGTAAATATCAATAAATGTAGAATAAAAAAAACAAAATATTTTCAGTGTTACATTGACTACTTACCCGAACTACGTATATCTATGGTTTATATTAAAGTATTTATGAAGACGACAATTATTTATTAAAAAAAAAAAAAATACGGATATAAAAATATAGGAACAATCAAGTAAAAATATAGATACCTAGTAGAGAAGTTTGGCCTATCACAACTGTGACAACATTCCTATGAACTCGTCTGGCATCCAGCGCCTTCTAGATAGATCTATGAGCCTTCGATACCCTACCGACTCGATAATTTAGCGGCTAATCGATAATGAGCAGTTGAGAGTACACCCTGACATGGTACACTGAGTACTCCCTGAGTACCCGCATATCTAGAAATGTCCCCATTATCTCGGGGGTAAATTGAGGGGAGGTATTGTGGAAGAGTGTCCCCCCGTAATAACAGTTCATTAGCCACTACTACTTAGAGATAGGTCCCACCGATTCCCACCATCTTTTCTCCTTCCTCTGTCCTACTAAATGACTGCCTTTGCTCTAAATGACTAAATGACCGCTACTAAATTTATTGCCTTTCAATTTTTTTCTTCAGCTCACCGGGTACCGATAACTATAACTCCGCTAATAATAGTTATTTTTTTGAATCCGTATTCCACTTAGGTTGTATCACAGCTGCAATATATTTCCGCTTTTTGTTTTTGAGTGTTTATATTTCTCTAGAGGAATGTTTTTTTCTTCTCTCTAGAACCGTCATTTGTTAGATATTGAAAATATTTTCGTAATTGATGGTTAATTTTATCCTATTTACCATCCTCCAATGGCCTGCAAAAAGGAGGCAGCTCAAAGTTTTTTTAAATTGTAAGGGGCATCTAAAAGTTAAGCATCTTAAGTTGTATGAAAACTGATTTTTTATGCATTTCCTAAATGTTTTCTACTTTTCAGGGTAGAATTTTCACCCAAAAATTATCTATAGGGTCTTTCCATTTAAAGTGATGCAGGTGTGGTTGCTTGACCGTTTTTAAAACTTATGAAACTTTACAAGTTGTTTCGTCTATATCTCAAGACGAAAACCAATTTTTAAATATTTAAGAAGAACGTCAATAACATTAAAATTATTTGTCTTAGATATATTAAATCAAAACCATCTTTTTAAGAGAAATATGGTCATAGAGCATTTGAACGTAAAATCCAGTAAAACGTTTATCGTTTTAAAATAGAAGATTCAAAATCTGATATATTTTTTTATTTGTTTATATATGTCTTGGTTAAACCACAAATCTGTCCAAGTTTTATAAGAGGCATAAACGAAATAGAAATTCTGCGACCCTAATACCTATAAATCAAATAAGCATGGCAGTGGGAAATATTGATAGGACGCGTTCATAAAAACTCGAACAAACAGACAAGAATAAAGAATGTTCCAATATTGATGACATGCGACCTCAGGACAATGATCGAAATGAACCAACATTTTCTGAATTATTATTCAAGCCCCCTGACTGAAAAATATTGCTATGGAAATTATAAACATTTTTTGTATTTTGAATTTTTGTTCAAACCTAAAACTTCAAGCGATTGGCGTTACCTCACTCAAGACTGTAATATTTTAGTCTCGAATTTTTTAAGAATTATTCTTACCCAATTTCTTCACTTTTTTCGAGTTAGGATTTCACATATTATTTTATTTTAT
Source organism: Euschistus heros (assembly GCA_003667255.2). Taxonomy (NCBI): domain Eukaryota; kingdom Metazoa; phylum Arthropoda; class Insecta; order Hemiptera; family Pentatomidae; genus Euschistus; species Euschistus heros. Next base: position 273,512 of record RCWM02000447.1, on the reverse strand, counting down.
ATTTTTTTAATATTTGTCGTTGTCACACCACCCTAATTTGTATATAGTATACAACTGTAAATGTCAATAAATAATTTTAAAAAGTTTCTCCAAGGGAAAATGAATTTTTAAAGCCTACATGGCATTTGCTCATTTTCTTTTGATTATTTCTCTATTCATCCTTTACAATTCTTGACAGACCTTCTTCATTTTCATCAAAAACGAAATAATTACCAATACGTGTTATGAAATATTCGGTTGTCTATAAATTTATGCAGGATTATATGTTTAAACCAAAACCTCATATTATAATTAAAGAGATTATCTATCTCATTACCACAACCAAAAGCTGACACAATACTTTTACTCTTCGTCGTAGTTTCGGCCCAAAAGTCCTATTAAATAAGATCCCAATACCGAGATCTGATACTGTGTGATACTTGGTTTCATCTTAAAAGGAGACGTTTTGTCTTGTAACTCACACATTTTAATACGGATTTTAGTGTGGATAGTAGGGACTTAAAATAGAAAAAAACTTGATTCATAATCGCCAATGAGCATTGGGAGCCTAGAAGAAAAATAATAAAATACGAAAATCACGTTTTATTTTTTTTCTCAGCTCTCACTCAAGACAGAGAAATAATTTTTTCACGTAAAATTGTAGTTTTGTATGCTATCTCTTTACCACAACTAAAACCCGTTCTCCCAAACTAACGCAGGATTCAAAACCTGATAAATAATCTCTTTAATAATAATATCAGGTTTTTGGTTTAAACATGAAATCCTGCGTTAATTTCTGGACAACGGGATTTGGTTGTGGTAAAGAGATAGCATACTAAATACAATTTTACGTGAAAAAATATTGCTCTATCTTTACTGAAAGCTGAAAAAAAAAAAAATAAATAAAACGTGATGTTCATATTGGTTTTTATTTTTATTTTTTTACTCGGCCTCAATGCTCATTGGTGGCTGTAACTCTAGTTTTGTACTGTTATAGGTCCCTAGTACCCACACTAAAATCGGCATTCAAATCTGTGATTTACTAGTCAAAACTTCTCCTTGTAAGATGAAACCAAGATCTCACACTTTGGGACCGAAACTACGACGTAGAGTTAAAGTAATATATCAGGTTTTGGTTGTGGTAAAGAGATAAATAATCTCTTTAATAATAATATCAGGTTTTTGGTTTAAACATGAAATCCTGCGTTAATTTCTGGACAACGGGATTTGGTTGTGGTAAAGAGATAGCATACTAAATACAATTTTACGTGAAAAAATATTTCTCTATCTTTACTGAAAGCTGAAAAAAAAAAAAAAATTAATAAAACGTGATGTTCATATTGGTTTTTATTTTTATTTTTTTACTCGGCTCCCAATGCTCATTGGTGGCTGTAACTCTAGTTTTGTACTGTTATAGGTCCCTAGTACCCACACTAAAATCGGCATTCAAATCTGTGATTTACTAGTCAAAACTTCTCCTTGTAAGATGAAACCAAGATCTCACACTTTGGGACCGAAACTACGACGTAGAGTTAAAGTAATATATCAGGTTTTGGTTGTGGTAAAGAGATAAATAATCTCTTTAATAATAATATCAGGTTTTGATTTAAACATGAAATCCTGCATTAATTTCCGGGCAACCCAATACATTCATTGCAGTGGATTTCTATTTGAAATAGTGTTAATGGATATAGAAAATAAATCATATCCACTGTTCATGCTGTTCACAATGTAAAGACAGCTGTTACTGGAAGCTAGAAGAACAGTGAGGGAATTGTTGCTGTAGTAGAGTCTAACCAAACTAGCAAACAAGAAGCCTTTTGGAACAGTTGTCACTTTAGTAATTAGCTTGTGCTCACATTCCGTATGTTCCTACAGTCGACAGTAGCTTGTCCTTAGCCTAAGTATAAATAATTCATTTCCTATAAAATATATTTGTTGAAATTCAAAAATGAATAAAGCAAAGATGAGGACTGGATCTAATGACTTTAACAAAACTACTAAGTGACATAACTTCTAAATTGAAGGTCCCTAGTACATTTTCTTTTCAAACGTATAGGACGATCTTCGGATTTCGAATGAGAAACATTTTGAGGAACAAAAAAACAAAAATTTGAGTAATAATATAAATAATGCTTTATTTAACGCATGATAATGCTTTAATATTTATAATTTTATGTTCGTTTAAGTATGTATAGTATACATGTTCTGGCCTTACACTTTCTTTATGATTAATATATCTTTATTAAAAATGAATAGGTTTTACATTCTAAAGTTGTTTTCTAAGCAGTTGAAACAAGAAATTAAGAAACAACCCATATAAAAAAATAAAATAACTAATATATATGTATATATATTTATGTTTAAAAGGGTTCTTGGGGTTAAGTCAATAAAGTAGTAACAACTGTATTATATCCAGACTATATTTTTATCATAATCAAGCCCAGCAGTGAACAAAACAGAATACAATAAGTTACTCAGGTAATTTGAAGAATAAATTTTAGAACAATATTTATAACTGTATGCAATATACACCAAGTAAATTTGAGAAAAATGGTTATAATCACGTGTAAGTCAGTTGTCAAGAACTACTCACTAGTACCACTTCAATTAAGGTTCTAGACTCGAAGGTCTCTTGGCCATCTTCTTTTCGACGCCTCGGTGGGTAATCAGGAATCGAACGTGAAGCAAATTGGGAGACTAGTGGATTCGCGTGGGAGTGCAGTTTACAATGAAAGGATGGGTGTCTGATTTGGACTAAATCAGACAAATATGGAACATTAAGGTCTTTGTGGATACGTTTATTTGTGCAAACTGAGGAACATTCAAGATTTTTTGAAGGATTTTAGATTATAAGTATTGGATACGAGATGAATTGGATGGTTTAGTGGAGCCCCTAAGCTCAACTCCGTATGTCCAATTAGGTCTAATAACTGTCATTAATATGAGTCTTTTGTAATTTATTTGGAGCTTTGAACGTTTATTTAGTAAATATTGGAGTAGTCTATAACGACGGGCCGGTTCTTGTCGTTTCAGTCTTGTAAGTGGATTCCAAGTAAGACTTTTGTCCAAATGAAGTCTGAGGTAGCGGATCTGTTCAACAGGTATTAGTTGAATATCATTAAAGGATACTGTAGGAGAGGACGTCGTAGGTTTACGAAGAAGGGTAAAGGTTATTCGATGGGATTTTGTTTGGATTTATTTTAATTCTCTATTTTTGATACCATTCTTGAAAGTTCATGATATGGGATTGGAGTGCTAGGAAAAAAAATATAGATACATAAAATACACACGTTAGGAACATCTAACTCTATATATTTAAAAAGTATGAAGGAAAATGTTACAATTATTTTTACTTATTATCTATATAAACTATATAGATTTGTAGAGATTAAACTGACAAATTATAATTGAACTGTACAAACATCAAGGATGGAAGTGTAAAATGAGAAATAGGTGAGGGTTTAGGAGTGGTAGAGGGTCCCTCTCTCTATGTTTCTACAATTATAGTTATAGTCATAGTTAGTTTAGTCTCTACACATCTATACAGTTTATGTAGGAATATCATCAGAATAATGTATAATAAGATGGTTCTATTGTTTGACTACATTTGTATCGTCGGTTTGATTTTTTTTTTTTTTTTAATAAGTGTTAGAATGAGGAGGGTAGTTCAGTGGTTAAGGTGTTGCCAATCTCTTGAGCCCGAGTTCGAGTCCGGCTGGAGGCAAACAATTTATATTCTTTTGTTTGAGCCATGGATCGACAATGAGGTCAGTTAACCCTAGTGGAGTTCACCCAGCCTTAAATGGCTATCATTAATTTGGAGAAAAATACTTGGCGATTGAGGAAGATTTCGGCCAAATTTTCTCCTTTCAAACCCTTGGCCTAGCTTATATTTGCAAAACTAGTTATCACAAAACTATCGCCTACTTCAGCTCTATCGCTTTGTTCCTAGAATTCGACTTTATCATTGATTCTAGATACGGATTTTTTTCTCAATTATCCGCAGAATCGAGAATCGACACTAATAAAAATCAAAAAACACGTTTAAATATTAATTATGTTGCTTCACGACGACACCGTGACAGGCTGACAGAGGAGCTGTCACCAAAGAAAACACCCAGCTTGTTTTGGAGACAGGAGCCCCAGGTTTATTTTTGCTATTTACTTTGCAAAGGTCAGGGTGACTTTTAAGGTTTCGAATCTGTGAGTAGTGACAGCTGTTAAGAGTGTTCCAGTTAACAGTTTACCTTTTAACCGATGGCTTTATCATCAGCAACCTACCTCTTTCCCTTGATGTCTTGAGGTTGAACAAAAGTAGTATTAATGTGTTGCCACCAGTGTGGGGATCTTGTTAAAATGCTGGTTAGGTTTCGCTGTATTTTACAAAATATGTCCTCTCTGACTCATTTTTTTTTTTTTTTTTTTTTTTTGTAGTAATAATTTATCTATATCTATACTTTCGGTTATATCACTCATGGGCACAACTGAAAAAATTATTTTTTGAGAAAAGTGGGTTTAAAGTTTTCATTGCTAAGGAAAATGCTTTAGTTTGTTTAAAAGAAATTACCTTCAAGTTATACCTTCCCTATATAGGTTTTATATATATATATATATATATATATATATATATATATATATATATATATATATATATATATATATATATATATATATATATATATATATATATATATATACATACTAGGGCTTATATATTAGGTTATATAGAGTTATATGTTAGGTTATGTCTATAGGTTATTTAGAGCTAGATATTTATGATAAATTTTCTTATCGTCAATTAAATTACTATTAAACAAGCTATTTTAAACAAATATGTGGATTTCTGTGAAGTTTAAAAAATGAACGATGTGTATGCATGTTTCCAATGGTAAATCTATTGAGCGTACTAAAAGGTTTTAAATTTTTTTATTTTAACTACACCATTTTCATATTTTTATAAAGGGTTACAATAGTGCATTTATAATAATAATTTAAATATACAGTGTTGAGTGGCAGAAACAAAGTTTGCTACACTGTCATAAACTTTTATGGATAAGAGATGCTAGTTTATGATATAAAAGGACAAGTAATTTTTAGTTTGTGTTCACAACCGGGAACTAATCTGTACCAAATTTTAACTACATCATCTTCATAGTTCAAAGAAAGTCTAGTAGCAATAAAAAATACAGTTTTTGTTTCGATTAAAGTGCCATGTGAAGTTTGATAATCGACCAATAGGTGGCGAGCACCACTCCAGAAAGGTTATAAAGGTACGGTGTTAATAGAGCTTGAAATTTACGATAAAATTTTATTAGCTATATTCCAATTAAATTGTTATTAAAAAAGCTATAAATATTTAATGCGGCATGTTTATACTAGCGTCATTCTTTAACTGAGTTTGTAATGGTAAAACTATTAAACCCGACTGTCCCAAATTTGAACTAGATTATCGTCAAAGTTCTAGAAAGATTAGCAATAATAAAGTTTATTATATTAATAATTTAAATGTACGAACGAGGTTTCCCAAATTGTCTATACTTTTATGGTTAAAAATCAAAATCTATCCATATGAAATCGGTAAAATTATTTTTGCAAAAAAAAAAAAAATAATCAAAATGTCGATCCCTTACTTTTTGATATTGTGTTTAAAAAAATGATTAATGGACCTCGTGGATAATTTAATGTTTCTCATAAATCTAATACACTTTATTTTAGCAAAAACTCCTCTTAAAACAATTAATCTTCACACAATATGAAATGTTTCGGGATATTATATCCCATCATCAGACTGAAAAAAATGTTTACATTGAAATCCATTCTCATTTCATTTAAACAATACAAACCAAATGAATCAACTTTATCAATAATCATTTTATAATAAAAACAATAATATAATTCACCTTTTTTATTGTAGGGATATCTAACCATTTTCAACCGACTTCAAAAAAGAGGAGGTTCTCAACTCGTCTGTATTATTTTTTTTTTTTTGTGTATGTTACGCGATTACTCCGTCAATTCTAAATCAATTTTGATGATTCTTTTCTAGGTAGGTAGGGAATACTTCAGAGGTGGCCCCATTAAAATTATTTTGAAATCAACGCAGCACTTTTTAAGAAAAATAAAAAAATCACTTATTAACGGGTTTTTTTATTTTTCTTAAATTTTTCTTTTTCTTTTCTTATTTTTTATGGGACCACCTCTGAAGTATGCCCTACCGATTAAAAAAAAAAACCCATCAAAATTGATTCAGAATTGACAGAGTAATCGCGTAACATACAAAAAAACAAATACAGTCGAGTTGAGAACCTCCGTCAATGCTTAATCAATTTTGACGATTCTTTTTTAGAATGGTAGGGCATACTTCAGAGGTAGTCCCATAAAAAATATTTTTAAATCAACGCAGCACTTTTTAAGAAAAATCAAAAAACCAGGTAATAAAAATCACTGTTATATAACCTTACATTTGAAACAGATTTATGACTATGATTATTTAAAATCTCCATAGTAACTAAATCTCCGTCCTAAAGAATAAAGAAATATCGCAACTGGTGGTAGGCGGTGTCTACTTTTAGGCACCCTCAGAAAAAAGCTCAATTCAGTTGAAAGTTATATGATAAATTGGTACCAGGTATTTAATTTTCTTTATCAATGATTTTACATGTATGTACAAACAACATACACATACCCATTAATGAAAAATATACGTAATGATTTCAACTCTAATTTTGTGTTCAATTTTCCCTATTACATGAAGGTAAGTGGAATTATAACTTCGATAAGTCTTTGTTCAGTAACTCGAACTATTTTTCAGCGTAGCTTGAAGATCGAGAATTGACTATATAAACAAAAATACACTCACCACTAAAAAGTGAAAAATAAAAATAATTTTTAGAGAAAAAAAACAAAACCGACTTCAAGATTAAACCTACTTACACGAACTTAACTAAAAAATAAAAAATAATATTTTAATAGCTTCAAAACAAAAACCGTTAGATGAAAATCAATGAAATTATCGGTACTTATATACCTATTCACAATTTATGATCAGTTATTTTTGGAGTCGGTGCCAACCAAAACAAAAGAATTTGAAAAGAAATGGTAATTGTAAAGATCCTCCCACTTTTTCATCACCGCCACACCGCTGTCTCGGGTCATTCGCAAGTGTATTGCAGAGGCAGGATCAAACTGCCATTCTTGGCTGGCACCGACTCCAAAAATAACTGATCATAAATTGTAAGTATTGATAATTTCATTGATTTTCATTTAACGGTTTTTGTTTTGAAGCAATTAAAATAGTTAAGTTCGTGTAAGTAGGTTTAATCTTGAAGTCGGTTTTGTTTTTTTCTCTAAAAATTATTTTTATAATTTAACTGTTACATTTTAAAATACCCTAATCTATTAGGGTTGAAGGGAAAATTCCTTATTTAATTCTGTTCTGTGTTTTTCTTTCATGCTGTAATATTTCTACCTTTTCAAACTCAAATTGGTGGCTTAAATTTTGAGCATGGTCTAATAGTTCTGTTTTATTTTTATATGTTTTACTGATCATTTTACAGTCGTATTTGCGTTGATTTATTCTTTTATACCAATTTTGCTTTTTTTGCAATTTTAACAGTAAATTTTATATATTACATCTTTTTTATCCTTCAAATAAATATGTCATTATATAACACAAATAAAATAAAAAATATAATCACACATAAAGAAACAGATCCTAAGGAATTTACTATGAAAGGTTAGGTATCTGGTTAGGGCTAAATCAGCAACATATGGAACATTAAGATCTTCACGGATAAGCTTATTGGTGACAACGTGAGGAGAGTTGAGGATTTTGGATTGTAAGGACTGGATACGAGATGAATTAGATGGTTTAGTGGAGCCCCAAAGCTCCATACGTCCAAATAGGTCTAATCACAGTCATGTAATTTTTTGTAATTATCGTTTGTCTAGTTGCCTGTAACGACGAGCATTTTCTTGTCGTTTTAGTCTTGTATGTGGATTTCAAGTAAGACGTTTGACCAAGTGGAGATCTAAGTAGCGGATCTGTTCAACAGGGATTAGTGGAATATCATTAAAGGATACTGTAGGACAGGAAGTCTTAGGTTTTACGACGAAGTGTAAAGGTTATTTTGTGAGATTTTTTTCGAATAAAATAATATTTGTTTTATAAATATATTGGTTTTCGTTTGTCATTTGCAAAGTAATCATAACTCAAAGTATTTATCAAAAGTTTCATCTTTTGACGAAAAAACATGGCGGTGGCTTATAATTAGGTGTCAGTTGCGTATTGTTAGTACTATAGTTACTCATACCCTCCTCACCTCTTGGACCTCTTGAAGGACTAACGCCCGGACCTCGGAGGCACCTGGTCCGCTAGTCCTGGACAGGGTGTCCTGGACTATAAAGGACTGGTCCTGGAACAAAGACAGGACGAGGATAAATGAACTGATTAGCATTAATTGCTCGTTAGGGAGACCTAGCCCCTGCCTCTCTCCCGATACCATCTCTTCTTCTCAGATAGCTATCTCTCTTCCCTCTTCCAGGTCATTTCTGCACCGTTTTTTTTCCCTTTTTTTTTTTTTACTTCTACCGTTTCACAGGTGTCACATTTTGTAGGATGTCACTTTACAAAGTAGCCCCTGGGTTTTTCCCTCTTTTCATAGTGCTACAAAGGTCAATCTTAAACGTATTAGTTCGGCCAAAAACATTTTGTCTTCACTTTAGCATCGCTGTCAGTTTAGTAATGTGTCAATTTATGAAAAAAAAACAACAAAACTTTGAGCCCTAGTGATAGAAAAATCAATTTGGTCTATCCCACGCTAAAATATAAAATAAACTACGTTGATTCACCCCTTTACAATAATCCTTCCTTAGCTTATTCTTGTTGTGTTTACTCTTTTTTGTCATTTGGAATCCCCTGGCGGTCACATGTTACTCTGAGCTTGGATGGCTTTTTCCTAAATTCCGACGGCAATATTTTACCGGGGGTACTTTCCTATTCCAATCCCTAAAAACCTTCCTATATTCTTGCTTTATTAACTCTGCGCTCTTCTATCCACCTCCTAAACACTAGATCCCAACCTTTTAACCTGTTGTCCTCTTACATAAAGCTGCTTCCGTTGACAAATCCTTTATCATTCGTGCTACCGCCTTCTGGAATTCCCTACCCACTTCTATTCGTAAAGCAGCTTCCTTAACTTCCTTTAAAAATAATTTATTTCTGTACCTTTTAGACAATCAATCCACCGCAAATATGTAAGTAATTAAATAAATACTTAGAATTACTTTTTTTTTCTCTTTATTTCTTATATATATATATATATATATATATATATATATATATATATATATATATATATATTCATGTATATACGATTTTATTATATGTTATTATTATTATTATGTCATATTTTTTTTGTAAATTTATTTATTTATTTATTTTTTCCTGTCATAAATGCATGCCTAACAACTGAAGCAGTTGATGTGTAAATAATACAGCCAGGCAATGTGTAATACGCCTATAGTAAATGGGTATTATTTTCTTCTTTGATTTGTTGGTAACTAAAGAACAATCTGTCATTTAGAGCAATATTTCTTATTGCCCTTAATCGTTGCAGGCAGTGATATTTGTCAAAAGAAAAAAAAAAAATTGGAATTGTGTGCTTATGTATAAAACTTGTGGTTTCCAATATAATTCTAAGTGTTTTTCTTTTAGATTGTAATTTTTATGTTTGAATTATCCATACATTTTCTTATAGGAGGCTTCTAAAAATAATAATAAAAATTCCAACTGATCATTATTGATTCCATTTTGGCTGTTAAATTCTTGATGATTCTTAACATTTGATAATCAATTGTTTAAAATTTATTTAACCAAAACATTATAAATTTTAGGGCATCATTGGGCTCTGATTTAAACTCTGTATATAAATAATAAATGTCTCAATATATGTATATATTTTATAATATAAATTTTTTTTCATTATACACATAATTTACATCGTTTGATTTACAAATTTATAAGAACAATAAATAGATAACAATTTATATAATTCTATAAACATATTTACATACGCAATATTTTTTTTTTTTTTAACGTTATAATAACAGTGTTTTTAGGTTCTAGGTAACATTTATATATTAATATTAATTTTTATACATATTCATAAAGACTGAGTAACAGAGATTTTGTTTTTTAAATTATGGTATTAACATTTTTAAAGTACCACTTCAGGATGTTTACACTATTTTTTAAGTCATAAATGTTAGACCTATGTTTATTCCATTACAAAAATAAATATCAGGTACATAATGTGATGGTTTTAAAAAGTACATTAAAACCCCTTGAGTGGATATCGGAATCAGCAAATTTATATGAAGAAAATCCATTCAAGAGTTCTTTCATTATTGAAACTTTTAAGTTAATTTTAATATTTAAAATAAAATTTACGTTAAAATATAAGAAAAATAAAAATAAAATCCAGGTATTAAAATACCCTGAAATAAGACTATATTTCTATGACTGACGGGACTAGGAAGGGCTTTCTTATGTACAGTACAATGTTTACATAATATACAATATTTACAAAACAATATCTTTGTACTACCTACAACCACAGCCCACCACCATCATGTCCTGGTAGTTCTTGAGAACCACCTTCCCCTCGTCGAGGTATAGCATGGATATGGATGAGAGCTGGGTGGGGACACAGCAGGCCTTCGGCACAGCTCCTGGATTTACCGAGTGTACCAAAGTCTGAACGATGGCGTGGTTCGTGGAGTTGAGGTGGTCTGCCAAGGGGAAGGGACAGTCGCCGTGGCAGTAGTAAGCGTCGTAACCAGGAGGCGCCACTATCCAGTCGTCCCACCCGACCGCCTTGAAGTTGACGTACAGAGGATGCCTTCTGCAGATCTCCTTTACATCCTTCCTACGGCCTTTCTTCCCTTGGACTGCAGCTCGCTTCTTCCGCGACAGCAGCTGTTCTAGTCCGCGCGGCCCGGATCGCCCGTCGTCCGAGTAGAGGAACATCTTGTGGAGGCTCCTTTTGACCCTCGGCGGACTGCCTTCCACTTCTACAAGAAGGCCGTGGTTGATACCGCTGGTCCATCGCTCTACCGCAGGAGTGACGTCCAATAGGACACTGCCATACTTCCCCACTTTCTTGTTGTCTAGTATCCTAAGGATGGGACCATCACCTCCCTTCTTCCCAGGCCGCAGGATATCGTGGACCAAGACTTGTTGTCCCGCTTCGAGGCTATATAGCTGCAGTTCAGCGGCAGTCGGTGTCTCTGTTGCCAGAACGTCCGTGACGTTAAAATGGAGTCGAAATTTGCGCTTTGGTTGGTCCTCTTCACCTGCAATCGGAATAAGAGACATATATTAATTTACAATATGGTTTTGTTTTGTGCATATACTTAATAATTAGTTTTATCAGTTTTATTTGTGCTAATGTAAGTATTATGGTACATTAGGTCTACTAATGTATGCAGTGTGGTCATATATTAATTGAAAAGAATATGAATTCGTCCGTTCCTCACACTATTATTCAAAGCCTCTCATACCAAAACTATCTGCATACAAATTCAATAACTATTTTGGTCTCAGAAACAATAACAAAATAAAAAAAATCCCGTCATTGAAACTGCACTGATACGGAACGACCAGGTGTCCGTCGCAGAGGAATTCGATGAAAAGGACACTCAGGAATAAAAGGACAAATAAAGGAGAGTCCTGGAGCGGCCCGTGTGGGAATTACAACCGGGACAAAGTGGTCACATTAGGAGAGAGTTATCGACTGCTCGCCGCACGAGTCTTATCGCACACCCGCCGTCCTCGACGTAGAAAAGCCGCCTTGAAGGAAGGAGACCCGTCTAGTGTAGTGATGTATACATTGTACCGAGAACTATAGTGGCGACATATCGTACAATTAGCGCGATCTATATCTTCCGATGCTATAGATCTTAGAGGCACTTCTCGGAATAGGCACTAGATATGTCCAGGTTCCACTCTGAGAACGGCTGTTATAGAATTCAGTAATTCATTCGACCTAACTCATTTATGTCCTACTTGTTATTAAATAGAAATTAAGTTTTGATTTGGAAGAATGGGTTCTAACCTCACTGGAAATCGATTACTTATCGATTAGATGTTTAAATTTGTTTCTTTAAGTTTATTTCCGTTTTTGAAAGTTATGCTGCTAATGTTGAGCAATATGATTGGAAATGCTATTTAGATTAGTCAGCGTCTATGTTAATGTGGCAAAATAAAAACAACAGTTTTTTATCGGTATTTTATACCTTATATCAGAAAGGGCTAAGAACTGTTATATTTTGAGGTTATCTTTTCAAGTTGGATAAACTGTGTTAAAATTGAAAACAAATCACGAATAATACAGGGAAATTAGGTTCGAACTCTAAAAAGTAATAGGTCTGACTGCTGCAAATTGTTCATCAAACTTAGCTTTAAAGTTAAGTATGCTATAAAAGCGTGTTTTTCCAGTTAAAAGTTTATAATAAAATATTTTTGCCATTTTTAACCCACATTTTTTTATATAAAAACAGGGTATATTTTGGCTGTAATAAATATTTAAAAAATTACTTATTTTTATTTTATAAGGATACTGAGTTACATTTTATTTTTATGAGTTACATACATAAGTTACATTAAATATACGAATAATATCATAATTTCTAACTAAGATATAAAAGTAACATTACTCATTTGTGATTTGGGGGAAATCGTGGGGGGGGGAGGAGGAATTTCTGAAATGGCGGGGAGGGGGTGGGGGAAATTTCGCTGCTAGCCGGGAAAAATGTTATGTTGGAATCGGCAGTACTACATGGTTGTCTTATGGAAGATTCTATGGTATATTATTGTGTGTTGTTGATGCATAGCTATGAGTTTTAAAATATTATTCATATCTTTTTAGTAAATACAGATGCATAATGGTGTTATTATGTTGTTAGCTGTTGGCTCACCTGTATGTGTAAAACTCCTGACAGTGTTGGCCGACCTGGTGTGCCTGCCTGGGAGCGGTAGATCTAGAGTGTCGAGTGCGTGAGGAGCCATCTGCCGGCGGTAGAGGTTGAGGAGTTCGGGGGGCACTTGAAGGCCGGGGGCCGGGGGCCGGGGCCGGCGGGGCAGGCCGAGCACCCTCAGCAGCCCCTCCTCCGGGCTGGCCCCGCTACCCGCCACCGCGCACAGCACTACCATCATCATCATCATCACTTCTCTGCAACCACAATAAACCTATTAGAATACTTCAAAAATTAAAAAAAAAAAAAAAAAAAAAAAAGTGAAAGTGTTTCCTTGGAAACATCATGCACAGAATAAGGTTTCTTTATTAATTTTGACATAAAGATGTCATTTGGCGGGGGGTATATACCTTTTTTTGATGTAACGTTTTTATCACCCATAAAAATGTAGTATTTTGACATGGTATAGGTTTTTTTCAACTCCACAAGAGAACCAAGGACAAGGAACCAAACAAGGACATTTTACTTTTTAGATAAATAAAATAAATAGTAAATAGTAAGTATAAATTAAAAAATAAAAAATAAACTGTAATTATCAGTTTTTAAGTTTAACAACAAGATTTAGGTTCACCTAAATATAAGCTTTCTGAAACCCACACCCCAAGATTTCACTAACTTCCTGTTGGCCTTACAGTGTACCCAGTACAGAAAAAGGCCAAACATCCATAGAAATTCCCAAAATCCCATCCAACTCAAGATTCATCCAATAGGGGCTTGGAAAAAAAAAAATGGTATAGGTGTGTTGGTGTTGCTCGGATCGAAAATTTACCTGTAGTTTTCTTATCAGAAATTTAAAGAAGTATATTTTTGTTATTTTACATGTGGCGCTAAGACTTACGGTTTAAGGGCTAGATTGGTTTTAATTTAAAAAAATCACGTTTTACCTACAAATAGATAGATAGATAGAAAATACTTTTAATAATAATATTAAGGAATTTTATGCTATTTACAAAACTGTTCAAAGTACTATTACTGTCATAGCTACTGCTGTCAGGAGAGCTTTTAATTTGAAAATCATTAATGTTTATTTATTTTTAAATATGTAAATATTTTTTAATTTATTAATTAATAATAGCAAAACATTTATTAGGTTATTAATAATTAAAATTTTGAATAAGAAAGGAAAAGTAGATATAGGCTTCTTTCAAGTAACACTAGAGCTGCCCAGTATTCACCATTTAGGTATTTGACCATACCAATTTCAGTCATTGTAACTACACCAAAATATTTTTTCCTCATTCCCTCCAAAATTTTACAACGTCCTAAATAATGAAATACATTTTCATTCTCTCCAATATCACACATAGAACAAATGTAATTCTGTCTCTGAATGAATGGTCTGTAGATCAAATTGAGAAGTTCGCCTCTAATTTTAATTATGACGCCTATATCAGATATAAGTAAATTTGAATTAATATGATCAATATCGAAACATAATTGCTTATAGATTTTGTGATATTGGTCGTTTAAAGCTCTTTCCCTATGATATGTGTCATAATAGATAATTAGGCTAGATTTCAATGCTTTTTTTCCACAATTGTTCAGCAGAATTGAAAACTGGGTTAAAGTTGCATTTGACTTTCTCGGACCAATTTATCTATTCGTTAAACCATAATATATTTTGTGGTATATAATACGTTTTACCTACATTTTTAAGTGTTAGGATCGTAAATTTGACGACACTTTCCTAATAGTAATTTAATAGAGAGTACTCTTTGTTATACGATATTTGTCACTAGGACCTACCCTTTAGGAGCTATATTGGTTTGAATAAAAAAAGTTACATTTTTGCCTACATTTTTTTAGTGTTTGGGATTTTTTGACTGGCACTAGTTGGTATTGCCGGAATCGATAATTTGCCAGCCGTTTCCTTATCAGAAGCAGTAGATTATTGATTGACCTATCCGTAATCTGTTGTTTTTCCCTGCCAGGGAGAAATTTAAATTTATAATATCTTAAATTACAGTTAGGAAGGATCCTTTATATTTTATTTCAGCTAACGTATTGTTGCCTTTCCCGCATTCGGTTATTGAAAGCGCACCGAATAAGTTTTTTATTTGAAATATGTCATGATCGTCTACATATCAAGTTTCAATCTTCCACTTATAAATAATTCATGTAAAAAAAAAAAAAAAAATTAATACTACTGTTCATGTTTATAATTGCAGAAATGAATGATTGTTTGAATTAAAGAAGTCACGTTTTTCTACATATTTTGTTTTGACTCGCTCTAGCTGTTTGTGTTGCTTGAACCGAAAATTTTACGACAGTCGTTTATCAGGAATTTAATGCAGTATATTTTTTGTTATCTAATATTAGTCGCCAGGGCCTACCGTTTATGAGCTATTTTGGTTTGAATAAAAAAAAGTCAATCATTTTTTTAAAACGGTATTATCTTTCATCAAGATGGGATAATGTTATTAGTATTAATGGAAATAATTTTAATGAATAAAGTTATTGGCTCATTGAATGTCTTGATTACAAAAGAAATACAGGACTTTTGAAACGACCTGGTACATTCGATTTGTACCCATTCATATCAAAATAACCCATTAATAAAACATAAATTCATAATTTATATAAACTCATTTATTTATTAAACACCCAAACATATTTTTTACCAGGTTACCCCACACAAGGAGGAAAGATTAACCATACAATCAGTATTCACTAGGATAAAAGTCGATTTTTTTTTTAATGAACATCTTTTAGTATTGGGGGTCTATACTTATTTGGTTTAAGTTTTTTTTTTACCCTCAAAAAAGTAACATTATGTCATACTTTCTCTCTGTTTGTGTTTCTCGGATCGAAAATTTGTCCAGAGTTTTCTTATTAGGAATGTAATAGGGAATATTATTGTTATATGATATCTAACGCTCCGCACTGCCGTTTAGAAGCTGTATTGGTTTGAATGAAAAAAGTCTCGTTTGAAAACCCCCCAGTTTCCCTCAACTTTATTTCTAATAATCATTAATTGCTAATTTGACTGAACTACTAATTTATGTAATATAATTAATTTGAAATATTACGCTATGGTAATGTTTTACTTGGAAAACTGTTCACGCGTAAAGAGAGTTCCATTTTAATGCTATCACGTTGTTTACCGAGATGCTATAATCTGTTGGCAATGCGAAGGCAGTTTACATAACCAGGTTCGAATCTGGAGGGGGGTGAGGCCAAGCTGTCTGCCATAGTCTACTCCGTCTTGGCACACAATCTGGGTTCATTTATTTCATCAATTATTACTAAATCACAGTAAATTTAGTCAATTTGTTTTGTATTTATATTAGATAGATGCTTATGGATAAACCGTTCCCTTTTATATGACGAAATTATTTTTAAAAACGTTTTTATCTATGAAATATTAAATAATTATTTGCGTTTTATTATTATTATTTTTTTTTTAAATATTATTAACTTAAATTTCTAGAAACGCCATTAAGCCGATAATTATTATTTATTGTTAATGATGTTTATGCCACTTAAAATATTTCTTAGATTTTACTATCCTTTACTGTAATCGCCTTTTATATTATCAGAAATCAAGGGAAAAAACAACGATAAAGTACAATTGAGTGATCTTTCAAAACTGAACATGCCCACTTCAGAAAAGTTTAAAAAAATGAGCAAAAACATACACTAGTCCTTCCCCTGATGTAAAATCCAAAACAATTATATTATTTAAATTCTTGATAGATATCTACTAACGAGAAAAAAAAGAAATATTGTGTGCAGCTTGAAAAGAAAGAAACAAAAATGTTCAGTTTTGAAAGATAACTTCTCATTTATAGATCTTTTACATTACTATAATGTAATAACTTAATTACTAATAACAAAAAACTCATGGAATTTAATATTAAAAAAATAAAACAATCACTAAAATTTTCTTATTTTCAGTTTAAATAGCTCTTTGGGTCTATACTTTTTTGGTGTAACGTTTTTTTCACATTTAGTTTGACACGCTTTAACTCTGTTGGTGTTATTCGGATCGAATATTTGTGGCTAGGACCTACCGTTCAGGAGCTGTATTGTTCTTAATGAAAAAAAAGTCAGGTTACGTTACATTTTTTAAGTGTAAAAAATTCTTAAATTATTTTTTGAATCGCTCTAGCTCTGTAGGTTTTCCTCGGATAGAAAATTTGCGGTTAGTTTTCTGATCAGAAATTTAATGGAAAATATTTTTTGTTATATAATATTTGTCGCTAGGACTCACCGTTTTTGAAGATATATTGGTTTTAAATAAAAATAGTCACGTTTGTAACCGCTATTTTGTCGTAACTTTGTTTATATCGAATAATCATTGATTGTTTATTTAATCTAATTATTATAATTTTCAAGACTAAAACGACGAGAAACAGTCCGTTGTTACAGACTACTTCAACATTTACTAGACAAACGTTCAAAGCTCCCAATTAATTACAAAAGACTCATATACATGACTGTGATTAGACCTATTTGGACTTACGGAGTAGAGCTTTGGGAGACATCCATAGAAATCCCATCCAACTTAAGATTCATCCAATAGGGGCTTGGAAAAAAAAAAAAAAGTGTTGGGAGTCGACTATACTATCTAATTCATCTCGTATTCAATCTTCACAATCCTAAAGTCACGGAAACATTTCCAATTTCTTATATTTAAAAGCTTTCTGAACTTGAATAGAATATGCCCTAAGGTAATTTACTGTTTTTTTACAAAGATTTCAAGGATCGATGTTCTAGAAAGGTTATGATATTAAAAAAATTCGATAACTTCTAAAATATTGAATATAGAATATACGTAACGTATATTAAAAAATATTAATCACATTTCTGTGTTATGTATATTTTTAAATTAAACGGCCTAATGATACTTTTTGGGCTGCTGCAGTAAATACGCAGAGTGAAGAACACACTATTATCTTTTAAATAACATACCACTGGTCAATCAATTGCGATTAGTTAATTAAATGTTTCTAAATAGATAACATTTTAATGAAATTCTGATAAGAATAAAACAAAATTACCTTATAAATAAAAGGACTGTATCCTATCATCACTGGCCAGTGCAGTAGATAGCGGTGGGACGCCCTGCTGTCTGGACGGGGAGCCTATCCTTGGCAGAACCGGTTCGCTTGATGTCCACCGTGCCCTCCCAGTCTTGGACAACTACAGCCCTTGCCAAAATGCTGACCCCACCACCTCCCCCTCCTAGTCTAGCCGCTATCCCCTCCACGCCGAGCTTTTATTTGTTTTCAGGATAAATTCTTTGCGCCATTGCGGGGGCGATGGAGCGCGCGGTGCGAGGTCTTGCGCCAGCCGGTGTGGCGCGGTATTCCGTGGATTAGTACCTCGGTGTGATTTTAAAATTTTAAATATTCTGTCGATAAAATTCTTGCTTTGAAGTATGCTATTGACTATATCTTCAATGGCTGCAAAGCCAAAAAACTTATCAGTAAAATGTCACCATATTTCCGAAGAAAATCCCCACTATCAACGCGCAACAACATTTTTTTATATAAATCAGTCATTCGACAATTACTGACATACACCTCTCCGGTATCGAGCTACGCATGTGACTCTAATTACAAAAAAAATAGAATCACGTACCTCAGGTACGTATGATGGTATAGAAGGATCAATACAATTAGGATTGACGAATTAATTGCCACTTCTATTGGAATTATTTTATTAGGAAACTAGTTTCATCAATACTATGTTAAATATACTAAAGATTTTAAAAAGGTAAGAGAATGAGTGCCCATGTTTGATTTCTTGTCTTACCTTTTTTAAAACTTTAGTATAGGTATATAATATATATAACATAGTACTGATGTGTTGAAAAAAATTTGTATGTTTTAGAACTGAAGATTAATGTTTAGCATTCGAAACTAGTTTTCTGATAAAATAATCTCAATAGAGGGGGCAATTAATTCATCAATCCTAAAGAAATAGAAAGAATTCAAAACCAATGCTTGAGAATCATTAACGACTACCTAAGATACACAAAAATAACTGACATGCTGCATGATCTAGATTTTCAAAAAATTAAACAGTCTCAGAACTTTTTCAACTCAACAATAAACTCCAGGAATCCCATAATACAAGCAATAGGCAAATATAACAAGCTAACCTTAAGAAGATACGTACACAAACGAACTAGACACATATTACTAGAATAAAATTTATTTAAATAAGACATTCTTAGAATTTATTAGTTTTAGTTAAATTTTAATTTAACAAATTAAAGTATTTTATGAGATAATTTATTTCTTAAATAGCAATTAATTTTAACGCCCAAAACGTTCGCTTATTTTTATATATTTTCCATTTATTTATTTTATTATTATTATTATTTTTTTTGAGTAGGTTTTTTTTTTGTCAGTTTTTCCTACAGTTTAAAAAATGTATCCTAAATTTAATTTATACCGAACGAATTCGTAGTGTGAATTGTTTTATTAGCAAAACATGTATTTATACAAATATTTTACAAAATTATAAATTGTTAAATTCTGTAAAATAAAGCTCTTTTTATTTATTTTTTTTTCTTCAATGTTTTATTCACGCTTAGCAATAATTTTAAACCTTGTTAAAACTGCATTGTTTAGGTGTTTCAGGATTATGTAAAAGCATGATTGTTACAAATTTCGCTTCTGTCACCTAATACTCTATATTTAAATTATTATTATAGTAAACTTTACTATTGTAAACCTCCCTAGTACTATGAAGATGGTTTAGTTAACATTTGGTTCAGGTGGGTTCAATATTTTTACTAAAACTCTGTTCCGGAATGGCGCAAGCCACATATTTTTCGATTTTTAAACTTAATTGGGATCTAGCCACCAATCGGTCAATTTTCAAACCTCACTCCGCACCATATATTTATCGCTTTTTAACAACCAATTAATAGAAAATATGTAAATTTTATTATTGCTAAACCCTCCTTTAAATATGAACATGATGTAGCTAAAATGTGGTACATATGTGGCTCAGTAGTGTTCGCGGTTAGTGATCACAAACGAAAAATGGCTTGTCTTTTTACATAAATATATAGATTTGGTGTTTAATAATTACGATAAAAAGTTTTATCATGGTATATATGAAATATGATAACCGACGTTTGATATTGATAACGCCTAACTTCCATCTACTCTCAGATCATACCATCTACTCATTATCAGTAACAACTTTACATGTGGTAAACCAGATAGTTATTGACATCCTATCTTAAAAAAAAAATAAAATAAAATTCCTTTTAAATATTACAACTCAACTGTGTTAAGATACTTTCAATTCTGTCCATAATTTAAAAGCTATCCTTCGGGACGATTTTACATTAGCTATTGTCACTATCTTGTAAAATACCTTCCAGAAGTAAGTTTAAGCTGTCAAGTAAAATGACAGAAGTAATGTTTGGTGTGAACTTGTTCAGCTTAAAGTATAGTGATTATGGAAAAATATCTGTAAATTTTAACTTTATTGAACTATTCTTTCTATAATTATAGTATGAATATTTCCTCAAGGGTGTCATTAACTGTCTGGCTTACACTACCTATATTATATAAAAAATAACAGACATTTTGGTTAGTAAAATAATTACAGTGGGGACTGTTTAGGATAAAGCCGTTATCAGGTATAACTTCCAATATCCATCTAATTCCCTGCGCTCAGTTTAAGAAACTAATTGGATTGGGATATATTCAGGTTAATGGAAATTGATTATTGATAGTTGTCGAAATTAAGAGAATGACAGTTCGGCAGGAAGAGGAATTTTCATATTTGTTTTTGATTTTTCTATTATTTTTAAAAAACCTTTCGAATTGGTCTTTTTCTAATCAAACTTTATTTTTAATACAGTATACCATTGCGTTTAAAAATAAATTATTTTATTATAAATATTGTTTTAAAATTTATTTTTTATTAAAATATTATACCTAGTATTTTTATTTTCGACATGGATTTCTTTTGACTGGGCCTTTAGTTTTCTCGTGTAAGGTTTTTGTTTTTTTCACCATCAAAAATGTAATATTTTGACATTTGACGACACTTTTCTAATCAGAAATTTAATATAAATTATTTTTGTTCTATAACATTTGTCTCTAGGACCAACCGTTTAGAAGCTATATTGGTTTGAATAAAAAAAGTCACGTTTTTGCCTACATTTTTAAGTGTTAGGGCTTTTTTGACACGCACTTGTTGGTATTGCCGGAATCGATAAATTGTCGGCCGTTTCCTTATCAGAAGTAGTAGATTATTGATTGACCTATCCGTGATCTGTTGTCTTTCCTTGTCAGGACGAAATTTAAATGTATAATATCTTAAATTACTGTTAGGAAGGATCTTTAATATTTTATTCCAGCTAACATATTATTGCCTTTCCCACATTCGGTTATTAAAACCACACCGGATAAACTTTATTTTTGAGATGTTTAATGATCGTCTACATATCAAGTTTAAATCTTCCACTTAAATAATATAATTTATCATAATTCGTGTAAAAAAAAAATATATATTAAAGATATTTATGTTTAAAATTAACTTTAAGTGATTATAACGGGAGAAACATAAAAATTTTTAAAACACTAGTTATAAAATATTGAATAAAATATATAATTACCTTTGAAAGATCCGTAAATCCATCGGTAGTGAACGCACTGCAGCCTGAAAGAAGAGTGGCTCCAGGTTGTCTTGGATAACTACAGCCCTTGCCAAAATGCTGACCCCACCACCTCTCCCCACCGCTCCTTACCTGTACCCCCTCCAATAGGGACATGTTTCTTTGGAAAATTATCTGCGCCATAGTACTGCGGGGGTGAGGAGGCGCATAGTGCAGTGTTGCGTCCGACGGTGCGCCGCATAATGAACGTGCGCGGTGGATTATTTCTCCAATTAATTATAGTGGATTATTTCGGAAATATCTTTTTTTTCACCTTTCAACAAGTAAGAGTACCCTTACCTCTTCAGTCTTGGTAAGTGTCCACATTTATTTGATTCCTTGCCTTATATTTAGTCTTAAATAATAAATACAAATTCCTATACGATTTGTTGTCGTTTTAAAATAAGTCAACTTCTAATATATAATTTTTGTCATGTCAATCCAAGCTGAATTACTGAAAGATATAATTGAGAGAGGGGAGAGAGAGAATGTTTTAACTGAACTCAGGAGATCATTCATTCAGCTCTTCTTCAGCCTTCTATGGTTGTTATCTGGAACCATATATGAGCCATGACCATATTGTTTATGACTGTGTTGGGATGTCCTTGTAATTTGTTGTGAAATTGTTTGTAGGGAGTCCGTATTAGTTCAATAACAGTATGGAGAGTTACGTTGCTTACATGCCAAGGTGCTTTCGTGAGGGCCCTGAAGTTTTTGCTGGGAAATTTGAAGTCGGGTTATATGTGCCTTTTTAGTTGTTCCACTATTATGTCAATGTTTTGAGAAAAGTTAGTATGAAAGTTTTAACCTTTGATTGAGAGTTTTCAATTTTTTCTTGATATGTTGACCTCATGTCATTTTCCTACTAAATGTCAAACCAAGGTAGTGTGTTGTCAAGGTAAACTGAAGGACATGTTTCGTAAACGTTATACGTTGTGATTTGTCATAATTTACGCGGGAGATCATGTTATTTATATAAGTAATGTTTAAATTGAGTCTGTGAGTTGGATCTTGGTCCCATTTTAAAACTGCTTTGTCGCTGTTAGAACGGAATATCGTGGTTATATGTGATGTTGAGTAGTGGAGCAAACATTGAGGCTTGTGGTACTCCTGCTGACATCACGAATAACGATAGAAGAAAGGTATGAAACCTGCCTGTCCTACCTAATCCACTTAAAAAAATATGTCGAAAGTACGGTTGCTTGTATTTTTGTTTCTAAATTTTATATATCTCGATTGTCATTTTCGTGGTGATAAAGCGGATCTAAGTTTCACATTTCAAGTATTTTTCCTCCTTTTATAATCACACCAGAAAGAAAAAACGATACATGTTTATTTAGTTATTTCTTATGAGTGTTTAATAGTGGTTATTTTTTCTTTTATATTAATGATTCGTGACGTCTTAGAATTTATTTTGTTCTTGTATATAGAGTTTCATGTCATTGTCATGGCCAAAATAAAATAGCTTTTGTCAGGGGAAAAATATGATATTTTGGGTGGTTTGACAGTTTCGTAGTGTAGTGGCAGCCCTGAAATGCTGATTCACTTGTTTCAAGTGATGGTATTTATACAATCATAACTCGAAAACCGCCGAGGAACTTATAAAAACAGGTTATTGTTTTTATTGTATTCCATTATCACGTTCGTTTTTAATAGCAATTCGTTTATCGATAAAACTATTTTTTTTTAAATATAATTTTATTTTTGGCCGGTATTTTGGGTAAAAAAATGAAGTTGATACATTTAACCGTCTAAGAGTAATTCATGTTTTTGTCAATTTAAACAAAAATTGCCTACCATTTGGTCGGGCAAATTTTGAAGCTTGTGAATTTTTGTTTTTCTATTGGGATGGAATTTCATATCTAAAGGTTCTTTTAAATGCTGAATTCGAATCCGATGTAGGTTGTTGTGAAAAAAATAGGTATATCGAACGTACTTCGCTTCAGCTAAAAAAAAATGTTAGCTTTTACACTGTAAAATGTGATAAACAAATTCTATAGCCCTAGAATTCCATTTCAGCACCCTAAAAAACTTAGGAAAAGTATGTATATATATATATATATATATATATATATATATATATATATATATATATATATATATATATATATATATATAGATAACAATAAAACAAATATATAAATTTACTAATTAGCAGAACAAATAATTTATTACAAATTAATATTTATATAATATAGAAACAGAACCACATATAAGCTTTGATTGTTATTTATTTACAATTTTTGTTTTATTCTTCAAACCCGGCACACAATATCTCTATTCCATTCTGTAATCCTTGTTGACTGGGTCGTTTTAATAACTTAAGCTTATCACCTTACAATTTCATTTTCATTATATTCAAAAAAATCCTGTCAGCAACGGAAGTGAGGTAGTTTTGCTATAATGTTTTTATGTCAACTATCACAATCATATTTTAACATGTTCAACTGGAAAATAAAACAACAACTGTAAATATATAACAATCTGTAGAGCTAGTTTGCTTGAAAATCTAATCATTTTTTTAGAATTTAATCAACCTAACCCAAAATCTATGAAGCAGCTGTATTTTTCCTTTAATCCGCAATCAAAACTAAAAATCTTGGTGCAAGAATCATGTCGATATCATTTTTTAAACTCGAGATATAAAATAAATTGGTTTATTGCTATTTTATTTTTTTTCTCGGCTTCTAGGACCCTTTGGTCGGAACAGCAAAATACGTGTCTAATGTTTTTTGACCCGGAACCTCCAAAAAAATTGTCAACAAGATCTGTGAGAGACTGAGTGTGTCTTCCCCTTATTAGTTACAGAATAAAGTTTTTTTTTTATTCTTTTCTGTTCTAATAAATATATCTATTTAATAACAATATCAAAATATTTTTAGCTTGAAAAAACATCACTAATTTCCTTTTGTCCAAGTACCGATACACTATCTGCCGCCGCGCGATCATTCTGTTGTTTAAAAACCATCAGATCGAACTATATTGCATCAGTTCTACTTTCCAGATTTTCAGATGTTTTCTCCTTCCCAACATACCTTGATTCATGAGAACTTTGTGAATGAGGATTTGTTTCCGTCCTCCCCATCTTCCTACTGTCTTCCCGTAGTAATGCTCGTACAAACATGGCTGAATGTCTCGTTCGGCAATTAAATATTTTGTGAAAAAAATAACGGTACATAATACAAAGAATAGAAGGCTCGGTTCTTCGAGACCTCGGTTAATCAAGTTCCGAGTGTTAATCGATATTTTGCAACGCTATATCGATATATAGCGACTTTATATTTTTTAAATAAAAATTTAAATTTTTTATCAAAACTTTCTTACAGCACATGCGGGCTTTTTTCAGCCGAGGCAGGAAATAACAACTAATTAATATTAAACGAAAAATATTTGTAGAACTTTCGTGGACCAAGTGTTACCTGCCGATATTCTAAGCTTGGTTGCCTTTTTCCTAAATTCCGACGGCAATACTTTCTGGGTACTTTCCTAATCCAATCTTTAAAACCTTTCTATGTTCTTGATCTATTAATTCTGCGCTCTTCTGTCCACCTCCTAAACACTAGATCGCAACCTTTTAACCTTTACATCCCCTCACATAAAACTGCTTTCTTTGACAAGTCCTTCATCATTCGTGCTACCTACTTCTGGAATTCCCTACCCATTTCTATTCGTAAAGCAGCTTCCCTAACTTCCTTTAAAAATAATTTATTTCTGTTCCATTTAGACAATCAATCTTCCCCAAATATGTAAATAATTAAATAAATACTTAGTATTACTTTGTTTTTTCTCTTTATTTTTTTAATATATACCTATCGTCAATCCTAGAATTATGTTGTGCTATATCCCGAAACCGTTGTTTTGGGAAATGAGATTTGAAGTTTATTTCTTAAAGTACTTTTTTATTTTGGGATAATATGTAAATTCATTTGCAGTTAAATATTCCCATTATATTAGATAATATTTTACTAGATCAAACTTACATCCTGATTGCATTGGTTTAAAACTAAAACGATTTTATTCATTTGGATATAGAACAAAAATGGCTATTTTTGCATAACCTTTAAAGAAATACAGGATATAGAACATTTTTAGATCAATAAATTGTTCTATATCGCTTTGAACTAATTTCTTTTTAATAATTGGGACAGTTTATTGTGATAAAAAAGTAAAAAAAAAAAAACAAGCATGTGTAAATAAAGTGTAAGTATATAATTTATTTTATCTCTTTCGGTTTTGCCTTTCTTGACTTTGGAGTTGTTTCTGGTTTATTTTATGGATATAGAACAAAATAAACGGTCTATAGAACACTATAATTGCTCAAGCTATAAACAAGAACAAGATAGTTCTTTAAAGTAGACACAAAACTAGGGTTATAGAACATTTATTTACTGAATACTAGATTATGGACTAAGATAATTCTGTTATTTAAATTGATATAGAACAAGAATTTTTTTTCTAAATTTTTGGTGTATATAACTCTATATACCCTAAAAATGGACGATTTTATTTTATGTTATTATTACTATTTAATTTAAAAAAATTTTAATTACACTTTTTTTCCTGTCAAAAATGTATGCTGAAGTAACTGAAGTATTTAATTTATTAATAATACAGCCAGACAATAGCACCTGTAATTGTGAATTATTATTATTCTTAGGGGACTGTAAGTCTCGGAATAAAATTAATTTTTTTTATTTCATTTCATTTCAAGTGTTACAAGAATAGACTCCAATAAAAAATAATATTCTAACATCCAAAATATACAAATTGAACATGTTCCATCCTTAGTAATGAGCAAGGAGATGAAATTCAAGTAATTTTTGTTTCCAAGCTCGTAGCTACTTGTTGACTTCGAAAAGTCTCTCATTGGTGAGTTTCTGCTACCTTTCTGCTAGACCTTGAAGTAATCCAGGACCTTCCAGTAAGGATACGACAGGCCAATAAACCAAGGGGAGCATCTTCCTATTGTTGGCCTACCTCCTCGAGTACCGGCTATAAATTAGGATGGCACTAAGATCTTGAGCAGGTTTTGACAGGTTCGAGGGCCCTGTAGAAAAGCATTTCATAAATATTGTATCTGGAAACGTGAATTTTCGGTACGTATTTGATGAAAGCGTGTTTAGAAATATTAAGCTGGCTTCACGCATCCGTGTTATGTCATAACACGAAACAAGAACGGAACAGTTTCGCCCTATGTTTGCCGAAACTATTAAAAAAAATCGCCTACCAAGTACTCTCTCGCAGCAGGTGGATTGAACGGCGGGAATTCCCCAACTTCTTTGCATCATCTTATCACTTCTTAGGAATAAAAAACGGTGGGAATGTTTCAGAAATACATAAGAAAAGTGCTGTGTTAGTGATAAAAAGTAATGAAATTGACATATAAATACATGAAATTGTATCTTATGATTTTGATTATTCCTACGTTTTTAATTTTACTTATAACTATATCTCATAATTATAAAGAACCAATCACTTTCTAATTCGTACAGTCTATTCAAACTAAGGAAAAAAATGGTGGTGATGGTTTTATCATTAGACAAAAATAGTTTCAGATATTTAGAAGAACTTTTAGGTTATTTCGAGTACATTATTGCGTGTCAAAGAAAAGCTCCTAGTTCCTCCTAAAATAGGACTTCACAGGTTTTTATCTTAGGTATTTAAAGAGAGCAATGCGTTCCATTATTATCCGAATACATCCGACTTGGCCCGTATTTAGGCATTGTATGTATACTAACTAGCTTCCCCTGTCGCGGCTTCGTCCGCTCTCATAACTAAAGAACTTAGATAATTTTAACTAATAATAAGTGTTTAATGTGTTTATCGAAAAAATATTGTACTAAAGTATGGAATTGATAATCAATTCCTCAATGATATTTTCAAGCAAAAATAAAATCATCAAGCAGGATTGAGCCGATGAGAATGAAAGTGGTGTAAGTCAAGTTTCCCTCATTTTGAGAAAACAAAGGTTTTGTAAACATTCTTATTAAAAATTCCATAAGCAAAATAGAATGGACTGTGTTTCAATTTTAGACAACAATGATTTAAAGTTTATAAAAATGGGTGGTGCAAGTTTTAATAACAATTTATTAATTGGTTTCAACGGGTTAAAATCCATTACGCCACTTTCATTTTTAAACATAATAAAAATTCGTTTATAGTAATAGTGGTGTGAGTAAAACTTTGTTTAGTTTGAGAAAAATCAATGTTTTGCAAATGTTTTAATAATACCTAAAAATTACATAATTTCAAGGTGGAAAAATCACGGAAGTGCCTGGAGGGTTAAGCTCAGTTTTTTTTTGTTTCAATATTTTGTTCTAGTTTATTTATTTTTTCAACTGGGGAGCATGTCCAGCACAACACAAAGTTATGTTTTTAGTAACTATTTTCATTCAACAACAAAGTAACAAAGTTTCATTCAATTAGCAAAGAAAGATAAGGATTCACCAATAATAAAAATTGATTAAACCATCTTTGGTTCGAAACAAGATAGTGCAAACTTTTTCTAAATCCTAATATTGCTTCAAACCCAAGATACATTACACAATTCGACTAATTAGCTTTAGGTAGAATAAATTAACAGTTTTATATGACTTTAAATTATTCACCAAATTTTTAATAATGAATATTTCTTAAAGCTGCCATACTTTCAGTTTCATGGTCAGTAGGACCCCCTGAACAATAATCAGAAGAGAAACATCGGTGAGTAATTTTTGAATACTCAACCACACTCAGCGCCTAGACTATATCTATTGACTTACACCACTCACATTCTCAACAGATATCCGTTTTTGTCAAATTTGATAATGATATTCTGTTTTTATTGGCTTTAGGTAAAGAGTTTAACAAAATTGACAGTGTCAATTAATAGAGCAGTGATAAAGAAGCAATAAAAGTGAATAATCCTAATTTTTAAATTTTTTGACTTAATCCACTTTCATTCTCACCGGCTCAATTTGTCATCTAATTTTTAATTTTAATGTAAAATTAGTAATCCAGTTGGATAGAAACTCTTGCAGATAATGGATCTCATTGTCAGCGCTTACAACTAAAGGCCCAGGAATACATTTTTACACAAAATATCAAAGAAAATGATCCACATTTTGTATTGGGAGAAATAATTGTATTGATTTCATCTGGTTAGGTTCTAATTTCTAACTATAAAATTATATGTCAATGTAGCAAACCACGTTTCTGACATTCAACATTAATATAGTTAAATTTTGGAAAATATGGGTTAAGCAGTTTTACCATTTTGGATTATATTGCGGAATATAGCTAACCACATATCTATTTTTAAACTTCACTGGAATCACCACATTTTTAAATTTTTTTTAATAATTTAATTAAATTGGATTAAATTTTATCTTTGTAACCTCTCCTGAATGTAGCTCACCACCTATCGGTCAATTTTGCAAAATTCACTGCGCACCGCATATTTATTGCGTTTTCAACAACAATGTAACTAAAACTATATAATTTTTATTATTGCTGAACCTTTCTTGAACTATGAAGATGGTATAGCTAAAATGTGGTAGAGATTGGTTCGATAGTTTTCGCAGTTAGTGTTCACAAACGAAAAATGACTTGCCCTTTTATATAATAGTATTGATATTGTAATTCGACCTCATTTAACAGGATAATATTAAAATGTTTTTAATTAATATTTTTTTTTTTTTAGTTTTTTAGCTATGAAACTTGCGGTTTTAGTAATTTTAAAAGTAACCCTGAATATTAGTCTAATAAAAGAATTAACAAACCTATTAAACGGCAAAAAGTGGTCGCTAACGTGCAATAAAGAACAATTTTCTAGGTTTCGAAAATAAAGTAATGGTTTAAACATTTAAGCTTTAGGGGCAAGTCTTAAATCAGGAAAGTGACAAAACGTTAAACATTAGACACCTCTTCCTATATAGAGCCATATACAATTTCTCAACAAAATATGCCAAAACTGCATGAAGTACCTGGTAATCCAGGAAATCCTTGAGTCCATCCTTGTCAAGTAGGTCATCAAGTTCTGACAGGACAATAAATCAAAGGAGCATCTTCCTATTATTCTCAAACCCTTCCAATTTTAGGGGCTGAGGACACTGTAAATCACGCAGAGTCCTGACAGACTTACTGCCTTTTAAATATTCTCGATCTATTGTAAACTTTAGATATTTATGTATAGGTATGTCTTAGGGTTGATTTTAGAGATTAGGGTTTCGATGGATTGGGATGGAAGTAGGTTTGAGAAGAGGTAAATGATGTCTACATCAATCCTTGGGGTTAGCTAAGCCTTTGATTAATTTATTTACTAATTTCTAACATTGATTACTCTCATCAAATAATTTTGCCTCATAAGATATCATTTTCCTGAATAATTCTCTGATAATTAACTATCTAATCTTTATATTAAATGTATATTTTTTATAGATTGTTAGGTTTCATTCCAATTCTTATTGGATAGACTCATTTATTTTGACGAATGAGTCTATTTATTGTATTTACATAAAGTTCACTTCAACCTGACGTTGACAGTTCGTTATGCGGGATGGTATACCTGAAGCGCCTGTTGGAACAAAACACTATTCCACATTTCCAGAACACTTTATTGGAACATTTTGCGGCGAAATTAAAATGTTTGTTTTCTTTTATTATGAGGGATCGAATGGAATTACTATCGTGCTATTCAGATTAGATTATTATGTTGACATTTTGGTTTAGGTTTTAGCAATAGGTATTTTTTCACACACACTTATGTGTATATATATATATATATTAATTTTTTAATTCCTAACCATAATCTTAAAAGATTGATTATAAATGATGAATGTATCATCATTTGTGTGTAGTATATTAATTAGGTTTGTTAGAGAAAAAACAAGTTAATGTAAAGTTATATATAAAAATTTCTAATGAATTTCATGTTTGTTGTTTTTTTAATTGTTGTTCAGCTTAATTTTTATTTATTTGTTGAAAATATTTTTAATTTTATTTATGTTTTCTGAGAAGCCCATATTCAAATCAAATCCAATATTGTAGTAATAACACCGAAAAAATAAGCCATATTTTCCAATAATGCCCAAATTTTTACCTCAAAACTTAATAGTTTTGGAGATGTAGATAGTTGGGGTAGGCAGTAATAGATACATAGCAGATCAAAATAAAATTGTTTTTATTTTAATTGCTAAAGCAAATTGTTTTTATTTTAATTGTTCGGCTTTAACAATTAAAATAAAAACAATTTTATTTTGATCTGCTGTTTATCTATGACTGCCTACCCCAACTATCTACATCTCTAAATACTTCACAGTCAACTATACCTTATGAATCTTAATAATTCATATTGAATCATTAATATAATACTGGTAATACTGATCTTTCAGCAGTCCTAGGAGATAATAGAGCAATTATAGAATCAATGTTCGAATTGCTCAAATTAAATAATTTGCTTATAGAAAGGTGAAAGGAAATATTGGTAGGTAGATATTAGAATAAATGTTCAAATCAAAATAAATAAATAAAAAGAAGGAATATGCGCGTATGAAAAAAAAATAAAATTTAAAAAAAAAAAAAAAAACTAAAAATTTGTAGATTTTGTTATTGCTAAACCTTTTTGGGACTATAAAGAGGATGTGATTAAAATTTGGTACAGATTGGTTCAGTAGTTTTCGCGGTTAGTGATCACAAACGAAAAATGCCTTGTCCTTTTATACAATAGTATAGATTCTTATCGATTTATTTTTTATTATATAATATTTTCTTTCTGTGTATTTGGTGTCCTAAAATTTTAGACGTTAGAAATAAACTGGAAAAGAGCCTTTATCAATGGACAGAAGGTTGGGGGTCGTTTTAAAGGCGCCATAAAATGGACATTAGCGATCTTTGAGCGAGCCCCGAAGCGAGGAGAGGTCTCGCTGTGTGGTCCCTCCCTCTGCCAACATAAAACTCACTTCTTTACCTTCCAGCTCTCTCTGTTAGCTGTTTGTAGTAATATAATGGGATGTTCCTTTGCCGGCTCATTACCCGTTGATATAGTCATAGCATCAGTATGTATAGCTGGTGACCGCGGAGCCGCTTTCTTTTACCCAACAGTCTAAAAAAAATATGTTTATAGTTGTAGTCCCTAATATCCCTAATAAAGGTGCACGCATATTACAATTTTTGAAAACTAAAAACCCACCAATATTCATGACCTCCTTACTCTGCGCTCCTTCATCCACCTCTTAAATACTAGAACCCAACCTATCAACCTGTACACTCCTACACATCGAACTGCATCCTTTAAAAAATCCTTTATTATCTACGCTTCCTCTTTATGGAATTCATCTCAATTCGAAAAAGCTCCACTCTTACTTCCTTTGAACATCATCTATTTCTTTACCTCACGTATCTTCAATCTTCCGAGCAAATGTAAAACATGAATATTTATGTAATATGCATTATAATAGTACACATAAGATGTATCCTTTAACAAGATTTCTCATTTATTCTGTAAATAGTATTTTAATTGTTAATCAATTTTTATTATTATTATTATTATTATTAATAATTATCATAGCCAAGATCCATTGTCCTATGTATTGTACTCATATTATTCTTAGAGAACAAATTATCCCAGAATAAAGTTCGTTTTCTTCTTTCTAATACAAATACACTTGAGTACAGACTCAAGTGCATACTTGACTTTAATAAATCATTTACTCATCCTCCTACAACTGCGATTAATGAGAATAAACCGCTGGGATATCCTAGAATCTTGCTGTATCCCTTTTAACCCTTATTCTGACAAAGTGCCACATAGGACACCTTGACTTTTTTTTAAAATTCTAAAAGCGATTTTTTAAAAAATCTAGTGAACTCTGCAATAGAGTGGTATGAAAACGGAAAAAAAAGTTTGAGAATCTGTGATTCTCACCTGGAAATTACGAAATTAGGTAAACTTAATTGTGTAAAAAATCTGAGACTGAAATATGACAGTTTTGAGGTCGGATGTTTTAGGTTTGAATAAAAATGCCAAAACACCAAAATTCCAAGTATTGTTATTTACAAAGCAATATTTTTCTGTGAGAAGACTTGAAAAATAATTCGTTATAGTTTTTCTCATTTAGATAATTGTTTTGATGTCGCGTGTCATCAATATTGAGACATTCTTGATTCGTGGCTAATCGAAGGATTCGCCTCCTGGATTTTAGTCAAGTTCCTATGAACCCGTCCCATTGCCATATTATTTGATTTATAGGTCCTAGAGTATCACAATTTCTATTGCGTTAGTATCTCTTATAAAACTAGGAAATAAGTTAGGATTGATGAATTAATTGCCGTTTCTATTGGGATTATATTATAAGAATACTAGTTTCGAATGCTTAACATTCATCAACAGTTCTGAGGAGATCTAACAGACATCGGTTTATCGACTTAGCATTCAAAACTAGTTTTCTAATAAAAGAAACCCCAATAGAAGTGGCAATTAATTCATTAATCCTAATAGTATTGATCCTTCTATACCATCATGTGTGCCTCAAGTGATAGGAAATAAGTTTTTAATATAAATTAAACAATCTAGAGTAAAGGATTGATAACGAGTTGATTAAGTTTTTTCTTTTCTTTTTTAATTTCGGCTATAGAAAAATTAAAACTATTTTTGCGACCTCAAAATGCCGTATTATTGTAATGAAATTTTTACAAAAATTTTCTCAGCTAATGTCGTCAGTTTTCTTGTTACAGGGATTCTCAGATTCTCAAACTTTTTTTTTCTCTACAAGTATTTCACCCTTTTCATCTCAGCAAATTATAGGTAAACGATTGATAGCATTTTTTGGCTGTCGAAAGTCTATCGAAAAGGGTTTTTAGTGTTTTTATTTCGACAAACACAACTACATACAGTCAAGGTGAACTTTCCTGAGATGGTAATTGTTTTGTTTATTTTCTTTCAAACAAAACAAAGGAAAGTTTTACTTCTAGTTATTAATATTTAGTTTACCTATATGTTTTAGTTCCTTAAATTATCAAGTAAAAGTAGAATACTTAACTTTTTATGACATAGGAACTATTTATTAGCAGATGTCACAGATGATAACCTTGCCAAGTAAACAAGGTATGAAAATAATGATTGTTGTGTAGGTCCAAAAATTATGCATTTTTTTAATTTTCATATTTTGTAGGCCAAGTAAATGAAGATAATCCTCTAGTCTTGTTAATGGATTATAAACAATGTTTATTAATGTTGTTTTCCTTCAAACGTAACTTGAATAGTAGAGAAATGGTCAGAAATTCAGTCAGGTATAATTAACACATCCAAGTTTATTAATAAAACTTTATATTCGGAGTGCCGACGTTTTAACCTACCTTGAAGTTCTTCTTCAGGGTAATTTTGGTCTGGTTTAAGACACTGTCAACAATGAAGTTCATACAAAGTAAACATTAGTTTAGTTTGTGTTACATTCTTTATGAGTAAGTATCTCTGAAATCACCATGTCTAAACAAGATTTTGCGTCAAATTTATTTTTGCGAGTTCAAACTTGGCAAAAGTGCGCACCGCGCTTTGCATTAATGTTGTTTGGGGTGAAGGAAGCTTGGTTCCAAAAATTTAGCCTAGGAGCTCCAGAGAAGGTGACTGTTGCATGAAGCTGTGAACAGCAAATTTTTGTTCTGGGTGCTTCTCTAATCCATATAGATCATTTTTATCTAGGGTATGCGTTTCTGCAATGGAGAGATTTTTTGCAAAATACAATATCCGCAAAAATTACATCAGAAAAATCCATATATCTCTTAAACTAGTCGCTCTATCAAATGATTTTAAATGATAAATTTTGCTCAAAACACATGTACAATCTGGTTCCAAAAATTTCATCTAGCAGATTTTGATCTCGAAAACATGGAAGGTCGCAGTAGGCCTTTTGTTGTTGATCCAAACCATCTGAGAGCTTTGGTGGATCTTTTTCAAATTGTATTATTTATCTTCCTTGTCCGATGTCCGTTTTTGGTACACAAATTAAGTAAGTGATCCAAAGAGAAGATTTGATGAATTTTCAAAAATTTGATTTCTTGCCTAAAAAGAGAGGGTTAGGGGCTGTGCTACTTTGTCTTATGACTAAAAACTCCATTTGCACAGCATTGAAAACATTTTATTCAATTATTTCTTTCAATATTTTACAAAATTCACACTTCCAGGTACATTTATGGCTACCGAGTACTCGAACCTGTCGAAACCTGTACAAGATCCTTGTACCATCCTAATTTATAGCCGGTCCTTCTGAAGGTAGGCCAACAATAGGAAGATGCTCCCCATGGTTTATTGGCCTGTCGTATCCTTGATTGCCACCTTCCAAAGCTCTTCAGAAACTTCCGGATTGCCTGGTGGTCCGAGAACTTGACTCAGTAGTGTAGTTCACTACAAAAATAAAATACAAAATTTTATAATTATTATTTAATATAGTTTAAAACTAAAATTTGGACTTGGCTTATAATATGAATTCTTCACTGTCAAGAGACCTTATAGAGTAAAAAATGTTCATTTCGCATTTCTCCCTGACAGGGTAAAAAAAGAGGTTATGGATATGTCTACCTATAATCTAGTGCTTTTTATATCAAAACTTTGCTAAGTTTTGATCCGAGCTACACCAACGGGGCTAGAGCGTGTCAAAAACGTAAAAGAATTTTGTTGTGGTTAAAAAAAAAAAACGTTACAAAGTGACTTTCTTCATTCAAAAAAGTTCATGGATATGTTTATCTATCTGTACTTTTATATCTACTGCACCTGATAAGGAATCGATCGTCAAATTTTGATCCGATCTATACCAACAAATTTTCAAAATGTTACATATTTGAGGGTAAAAAACTATAAACCCACAGCCAAAAGTCATATGAATTATCTTAACGATAACCTCGCTTTTATTCCTAAACAAAGTTAGAAAATTTTCGGGCTTAGCAAACCCAACAGGCAAGAGTGTGTTACTTTTCTGAGGGTGAAAAAAACGTTACGCTATAAAAGTTTAGACCGCAACCGAAAGACACAC
This sequence comes from Euschistus heros, assembly GCA_003667255.2. Classification (NCBI taxonomy): domain Eukaryota; kingdom Metazoa; phylum Arthropoda; class Insecta; order Hemiptera; family Pentatomidae; genus Euschistus; species Euschistus heros. The sequence continues at coordinate 237,860 of RCWM02000447.1, read as the reverse complement.
CCATGTCATAATATTTTGACATTGCGATTTTTTTGGCTCTGAAATTTATATAAATAAATTAATATAAACTATATATAAATGAGAATGTAAAGTCGTAGGGTTTAGTAATGATCGAATTCTGAAAAAAGTGACCAGTTTTGATCCTTCGGGTAAACAACCGACGGGTAGACCAAGAAGTAGATGGGAGAATTGCGTCGAGGTCGACCTGGGATATTTGGGTTTTTGGGGAGTGGGTTGGAGAGAAGTTTGTGGTCAACGGTTGGTAGTGTCGGCATCGAACCTTCGGGTTCGCTTAGCCTTTATTTATTAATTATTATTATTATACAGTTCCTCCACAGTTACAATTATTCCTAAATTGTTAAAAAACTTATTTATTATGGGTGTCTCTTGTACAAGACTATACCCTTCCTTATACCGTTGTTAAATCATTAATATTGTTAAAACATCTATGTAAGGCTTACCAGGCCGATCTGGAAATAAAATAAATATATATAAAAAAAAAATTAAATTGAAATGTTGAACTATTTCATTATGTGTCTACTTCATTAAACTATTTCAACTATTTCATTTAACACTTTCCGAAAAATTAGCCTATTACCCAAGAGCAACTTCAATCGAGGAAACGCTCTGTTTGTATCGAAAAGATCTGACATTCGATATCAGCAATCGATAGCATAACATCGACCCGTACTCAGAGTCGTGTGGCGGGGGGGGGGGGGGGGGAGATTTTTTCAAATCAGACGCAGTTGAAGAGAACGACCTTGCTTGGAGAACTCGTTCCTTCTCACTCCTTCAGGAGGAGACAGACCGTCCTTCCTCTCCTCCAAGAAGATCCCTCCGCTTCAAGAATGTGGTGATGCAAGTCCTCGCTTGGTGGGCAGGTGTGCTTGGGATAACGCTCCCTTCATTATGCATTTTTTTTTTATCAATTTATTTTTTTATTGCATTCCCACTGCCCTTCCTAATTATCCAATTCTATGTTTTCTTTTGCAAAGTCCGCTTGTATTGCGTTTTATATCAACGAACACAAGTTGCGACGTATAGGAACCTAACAATGTTATCACTTTAAACGTTTATAATTATATTACATTAGCATACCCCGTCGCGGCTTCGCTCGCTCTCATAAATAAAGATTTTAAAATTTTTTAAACTAGAATTACTTTTTAATTGCCAATTTTTATTAATTAAAAAGTTTTTCTTTTTTCCACAACATTAATAATAAACGCAAAGTTAAGTAATTATGACGAAGGAAAGGATCTTGCATTTCCTTCTTATATGTGTGTGGCCGTCATGTGTGACATTATTTTTTTCTTTTTTTAATGTAATTCATTATATTCGTTTTATTTTTTATTTGTTTAATTTTTATATTCCAAATTTTGTTTTTATAGTCCAGTCAATGAACACATTGTAGAGTGCATAGAATATGCGATAATTTTTTACTTCATAGCTTCGTTAGGAATAGTTGGAAGGTAAACATATTAAAAGTCCCCGCCCCTGGGGGGTGAGCTAATGGTGGAGGGGAGGGTAGAAGTTCCATGTTTTTGGTTTTTCGATAATATCTCGAAAACGGTTGACTCTAGAAAAATATGTTTCAAATAAACATAAAAGCTAATTAAATTGACTATACAATTTATTATATATACATTTGTCTTAATTCTAACCGTTTAAGAGATATACGTTATTGAAAATCGGTTATTTTCGAGAAAAAACAAATGCCACCTCATTTTTAGTCAAACTTTTGCTTCTATTACGTTCCACAATCGTTTTTCAGAAAAAACGTCAGAATCAAAATTGTAGAGCATTAAATTTACTGTAATTTCATGTATACGTTTTTGGTATTTGCTTCAAATGTTTAACAAAAAGTGAGATAAACATTTTTTGTATATCTAAAATTGTCGATTTTCAATAATGTATATCTCGTAAACGGTTAGAATTACGACAAATTTATGTATATATATATTTAATTGTATAGTAAACTAGCTTTTATGTTTATTTGAAACATATTTTTCTAGAGTCAACCGTTTTCGAGATATTATCGAAAAACCGAAAAAATGGAACTTCTCCCCTCCCCCCACCGTTAGCTCACCCCCCACAGTCGGTGATTTTTAGTATAGTTTACCTTCCAATTATTCCTAACGAAGCTATGAAGTAAAAAATTATCGCATATTTCATGCACTCTACACCCCTCATTTTAGCACTCATTGATTGGACTAATATAATTTAATTAAGTTCAATTGTTGTTAGTTTCTTATAAATAGACAGCTGTAAGATTTAGTTAGCAGCTGAGAAGGTTACCCCATATGTATTCGGTTGTATTTTAGTATATTTTGTTTTATTTAAACTTAATAAAACTGCATAAAATAAAACGAGAGTTCTATGTGTATTTTTTTCCGACTCCATGAGGTAAAATATGTGTATTAAACAATCATTTAAGATAGTGACGGTTAAAACAGGTCTGTTGGATTGTTTTGTGGTTTTTCAGCTAACGGAATAGTTTTAGAACTAGCCATTACAAAATATACACTGGGGACTCGATCAACCGAGCCTTCTATTTCATAATTTTAATTCAGTATTTATTATTATTATTTATTTATTTTTACAAACCTGCCATTCCCAAACAAACCATGACCCTGCTTTTGTAAGAGCAGTACTACGGAAAGGCTGGAGGATCTCCCCCTCAACAAAATAACGCTCTTGCTCTGTCGATATTGCTTGAATCGAAAAATTGACGACACCGTGTTTTTTTTTAAAGTGTTTTTTGTTCCACCGGCTGCACTGATACCCATCACTCGGTCGCCTGTTGACAAACACTTTGTTTTTTTATTCGTTTTTGTACATAATTTATATTAAATCCATTAAATACAACATTTTGACCATTCTACATCTAAAATAGTATATATATGTACTGTATATTACTTTAGAGAATACTATTTCGAATGTTAATGAAAATGTTTTGAAGAATTAAAAATAATAAGACGCCATTTGTGACGTTTTTTCCACCCTCAACAAAATTGTAGGATTTTGGCGCTTACTAGCTGTGATGGTATACATTTTGGTGTATTTTTGTAAGTTGTCAACTAACATGAATCATTTTGTTAAATAATTTACAAATTATGTAATCTGTTCTAAATATTTATTATTACATGTTATGGAGCATCTGCTGGATAGGAAAAAAAAAATTATTTATTATTTATATAAATGAATAAATTATAAGTAAAATGTGTCAACTGGATTACATAAATAACATTTTAAGATAGGGTCTTTTTTACTTTAGCCATCCCAGTTACTTTTCTAAGTAACATGCGATATAGATAAAATAACAGTTGCTATGAGATAACCTAACTACCATATGACCATTTATATTCAGTATTACGTTCTAGTTATCATTTTTAACCTGCTTATTTTGAATATGAATCTTTCAAAACTTAGCAAGTTACTAAAATCAGAAGAAATTGCTTTCCAATACCTACAGAGATGTGGATTACTGCACAGAACGAGAAAATGTAGAAGAGGACATTTTATGAAGATTTGTTTTTACAAAAAAAGAGCTCCTTTTTATAAGTGTTTTTTGAGAAGTTGCAGGGAACAAGTTGGAGAGTAATGAGTGATAAGAGAACAACACACAAAGAATTGGGTTGCTATGGGCAATTGTAAAAATAAGAAATAAAAAGGAATGCGGTACAAGAATAAGCCTGTTTGATTCCTACTCATGTGAATTTGTATAGAGGAGAAGGTATGAAAAAAGGGATATTTTTGAATGTATTTTGGAATCATTGAGAGACTATTGGCCTCCAAAATGAAAATTTCTATGAATTTTTTATAATATACCTACTTTTTTTATTAGATATGTATTTTAAATAAACAATTTTGAACATATGTTCTTCACTAGTATTAATTTAATAATGAGATGAATCACTGTTTTTGGAAAAAAGTAACTGGGATGGCTAAAGTAAAAAAAGACCCTAAGATGGGTCTTTAATTAACTTGTTTTAAGGTCTTTTTTGACATTGATATATCTTTTGGCTGGGGTCTACACTTTTATGGTGTAACGTTTTTCTGACCATCAAAAATTTAACATTTTGACACGCTTCAGCTCTGTTGGTGTTGCTCGGAACAAAACTTTTCTGATATTTTTCTTATCAGAAATTTAATGGAGAATATTTTTTGTTATGTAACTTTTTCGCTAGAACCTACCGTTTAGGGGCTGTATTGTTTTGAATGAAAAAAGTCATATTTGAAACCCATATTTGGGAAAAGCAATAGATTATAGATTGCCGTATCCATGATCTATTGTTTTCCCCAGCCAGAGAGAAATTGAGTTCATCTTATCTAATTCCCTTACTTTACGGTCTTGATTAACCGAGGATTTAGTTATCCGAGCCTATCTGTTTCCCAACCACGCCGGTTAATCGAGCCCTTTAAAGTGTATAATGATACAAACATGATATTATACATGTTATTGTTCGTTATAATATTTTGTGACTTCTTCATTCTCAAACAAATAACATTTCAAAAGCCTGTTTGTGGAGATGATTGATGTTTAGGAGAGAGGTCAAACACAGTGGGCCGAGTACCTTCAAGCACCCTCGCTTCTCCAGTACGACTGATGAGTTGTAATTTTCTGTAAATCAAGCTACCGCTTTTCATGGCCTCGTCAACGGAGACCGAGCGGCTAAGAAAGGAAAAAAGGAAAAACAAGAAAAAGGAAGAAGAGGAAGAAATGCGGCCTGACTGGCTTTTATTTTAGGAATGGAATGACCGTTAGTCCAGTTCTACACTCATCTTGTTCTGTCTTTCCCTCGGGATCCTCTGCTTCTGGAAACCATTACAGCCCACGGAGGACCTTGGCGTATTGGCCTGTAATTGTTCATGGTGTTACTTAAATCGTACCTTACGCGGTCAATTTCATTGTGCCAATATCGATATTGATCAGTATATGGGTTATTCTGCCATTTCGTCGGATTTCGACATTGTGATTCCATTAGAAAAAAGTTATGTAAAAAAAAAAAAAAAAATTCTCATAAATATCTTTATAAAAGTCTACTAATATTACTAGCGAAAAATTCCTTTATAGAATATAGTCTATCTGTACATTTATGACCATGATGGAAATCATGAGAGTAAGAGAAACTGATAGGGTGTGAGGGAAATAGAAAATATCCCCAATTCAAATAATAAAATGTTTATATTACAAAATAATTGTTAACGAGTATGATATCAACTAGTTGATTAAAAGATATTAGTTAATATTAATTAAACATTTAAACATAAAACTTGAAAGAAAAAAATTAAAATGCTAAGACGTTAGGTATATTATACATTTAAACTTTGAAATCGTACATAATTAATATTACATCACATTAATATAAATAATGAAAAATATATTTTAAAAGTCTATTTTTTTTGTTTTATTTCACTTACAGTTTTTCCTATTGTAATCTATTTCCCTCAGTTTAGGAGTTAGGAAAATAGAATTTAGAGTTTTATCTAGGATTAACACCACAACACGCATTTAAACACAAAAACAAAAAACAAATGGCACTCTGAACTTCATGGGAAACATACAGTTCAATGCAAAGAAAATAAGAATCAAAGTTACCTTCTTTGAAAAATCACTATGTGAGGGAAATAGAATTATGAATGATACGATTCGAACACTTGATTCGACACAAACTTGGGACAACTAACGAAGGAAATTTTTTGTAAGTTAGGTTACCCTCAGTTTTGCGGAAACCTTCTGCAATGTTGCCAGCCTGAAATATGATGGAATGAATCTTGGTGATACTTGATTGACCCTATGGGACAGGCATTAGAAGTTTCTTCTAATTCTTCTTTTTGTAAGCAATTAGCCTCAGTTTCAATTCTAAAATTCTATATATTGCAACTTACCTGAGGTACCAGAAAGTTAATAATTGCAAAAATGGAGAACTTATTCGCATTTAACGTTACCAACTCATGTTACGGGACATGTGAGGGAAATAGAATTTGACGTTTTGAATTCAAGTTTAACCATGAAAACAAATCAATGACCATGGGAAAACTACTTTATGTTTAAAGAGGTAAGTACCTTGCACTTACTTGTCACTGTTGGGTTGCAAGAAATTTCATGTAGAAATCACAATCGCTTCGGGACACAAATTCGTATGAAATGGGAGAATGACCCATATTGAACGTGTGAGGAGTACATTGAAACAATAATGTCATAAACACGTATAGCCATATTGTGTAATAAACATCAGTCAAGCTCAAGATAAAAATGTATGTATTAAAATGTAAGATTTCGGAATATTAAGTCTTCAAATCTGTTGCCTGTTGCTAGAAATCTTGACGTAACTGTAAGTCGATCGCCCGGTATCATTTCCTTCTTGATAATCCTATCCTGCTTTATTATAAATGGCGAAACAATTGCATCTAGCTTTTGAATCAGTTCTTCATATATTCTTGAAAAAACATTGTAGTAATAATGTCTCACTATTCAGTTCAGAAAGTAATTCTCCGTATCCATGTCTTTTTAAACAGCTTTTTGTCCAAACTGTCCTTTGCCTCCTTCTTTTCCTCTTCCTGATGACCAAACATAAGCGATTAGAACTGGTAGGTCTGCTCTCCTTGACTGCCTAATTAAAACTCATACTTTATTGATTATTGAAACCTAAGAGGGCTACCGTTTTTTAACCATATCAGCAGGGCCGGATTTAAGCATAGGCTACATAGGCTCGCGCGTAGGGGTCCGCACCACCGCAAAAAAAAAGACGTAGTTTTCTTACTTCTGGCTGCATCATTGACTTGGTTTTGTATGTGCAAATATAAATATGAAATAAGCTTTTAGTGTATAATTACATTAAGCGAATGAGTCAACCGTTTCTTCCAATTCACGGTCCCGCGCAGATGCAATCCAGTTCCTCACTCCCAGCATGTTTCTAGCATCTATAGAGACACCATCCGACCACCTCAGCTTTGGCCTTCCTCTCTTCATTGTACCATGGATTGGCTGGGTCAACAACAGCCTTGACATTTCCCCATCAGCCATTCTGGCAATATGCCCTCAACCGTCTTAATTTCATTGTTTTAACAATTTTACAGTATACAGTTTCTGATTTGTCCGGCGTCTCCATTCTTCTCCAACTTCTTCCATTCTTCTTTTACGTCTTCGAAAATTCGTCGAAGAACTTTTCTTTCAAAAATCATGAGCTCTTTTTCGGCCACCTTGGATGCTGCCCAACATTCTGATCCATACAGGAGTACGGGGCGTACTAAGGTTTTATAGAGGCAGAGTTTAGTCTTCCTTCAGAGTATTCTCTTGTTGAACTGCCTAGCTTTTTTTTTTTTTTTTTTTTTTTTTTTTTTTTTTTTTTTTTTTTTTTTTTTTTTTTTTTTTTTTTTTTCCTCCCTTCCTTGCCTTTTCAGGCATACGGGGTTTTGGCAGCAGCGGGTTCAACATATGGGTTTTATGTATGCCGCTGCTTCCAATAAAACTCTTTATTTACAATTTTTGTTTTTATTTTATTTACATTATAAATGAGGCTTCATTTATTTAGGGGGTACAATCCTATGGTGCGGCCCAGCCATGCTTTGCACGCCTTAGCGACCGCACCTTCTTTTATTTCCTGTGGTGCGGCCCGGCCATGCATAGCACGCCTTAGCGAGCACCTTTATCCTTTTATACTGACCGACGGTAAGCCCGGTCCAGCCCTCCTGGTCCGCTGCATCTGTCCGGTCCACACCATCCAGCTCTCCTCGAGACTGCATCCGTCCGGTATGCCTGGTCCAGCCCTCCTGGTCCACAGCATCCGTCTGGTCCCGCTCCAGTCCTCAGAGTCGCTGGTCTTGTTCTTCCTCTGGCGGTGGCTCGCCGACCGCGGGGGTGGGCCTTTCTAAGGTGAAGTGCGTAGGGCCCACCACTTCCTTCCACCCGTAGATAAATTCCCTAAAATGGGGGTAATTATCTTCTTCCATTAGTCGGGGAAAGTCCGCTTCGACGAGGGCGAAGATCCCGGTTTTTCTTGAATCCCGGTTGAACTGCCTAGCTAGACCAAAGTAGCATCTATTGGCTGAGGCAATCCTGTTTCTGATCTCTAGATCGGGGCTGTTGTCATGCGTCACTATAGATCCCAGGTACTTACACTCAGAGACCTTTTCAAAGTTATGCTGTCCTATGGTCACCGACTCACCTGCCTTTGGTACCTCTTCTGTGACCACGTACTTAGTTTTAGACTCATTCACCTGTAGTCCAAGTTTACTGGCTGATCTCTCCAGAACTATAAATGCCTCACTGACTAACTGGAAAGAGCGTCCCACAATGTCCACATCGTCGGGGTATGCCAACAATTGGACTAGCCTGTTAAATATGATTTCATCTTTGCGTAAACCCGCATCTCTTATTGCCTTAGCGAAAGCTAGGTTAAACAACAAACAGGCCAATGCATCACCTTGCCGGAGTCCCTTCTTAGCATGGAATTCTTCTGACTTTTCGCCGTTTATCTTTATCACACATCTAACATTCCTCATAGTGATTTTAATAATCCGTATAAGTTTCTCCGGTATATCAAGTTCTCTGAGGGCACTGTATAGCTTTTCACGTTGTATACTATCATACGCCGCTTTAAAGTCTGCGAATAGATGGTGTGTTTTTATTTGATGCTCTCGACCCCTTTCTAAGCAGAAGATTTGGTCCGATGTGGATTTCCCTTTCCTAAATCCACACTGGGACGGACCAAGTTTCCTTTCAGCATATGGCAAGAGACGTTTAAATAGTACTTGGGACAGTATCTTATATGCTCATGAAAGCAACGAGATTCCTCGATAATTATTACATGTATACCTATCACTCTTTTTGTTAATAGGACATATTATTGACTTATTCCATTCAGTGGGCATCACTTCATTTGTCCATATCATGAGAAGAAGGTCTTGAAGTGCTTTGATGAGTCCACTTCCACCATCCGCTGGCAGTGCATCGGCTCCAGGGGCTATATTGTTTCTCAGCTTGCAGATGGCATCTTCAATCTCATCCACATCAGGGGGCCCTAGATCTGATCCTTCCAGCAATTCTCAATGCAATTCAACTACATTACTATAAACAATCTGGTGGCAAATTGTTTATATTGGGTAAAGTTTATTGAAGGTATTTCGAATGTGTCTTGCTCGCAGCAGCCTCAATATTCGAACTAGAGGTAGAGATAAATGTTTTTTAAAAGTGAATGTATATTTCTACAGTAACTTTAATCCATTCAATAAACATAGTGTAGAGTGCATGAAATATGCGATTATTTTTTACCTCGGGGCTTCGTTAAGAGAAGATAAACATACGAAAAGTCCCTGCTCCTGGTGAGCTAAGTGGGAGAGGAAAATGTCCCATTTTTGGATTTTTCGATTACATCTCGAACGTTGGAAAATGTTGGACTCTAGGAAAATATGTTTCAAATACAAATTAAAGCTAATTAAATTTCCTATAAAATTAGTTTTATACACATTTGTCAAACTTCCAACCGTTAAATATGTATTTACCATGATGCCAAACAAAGTTCTTTGTAGTTAAGAATCTTGGTTCTGAATCTGTAGGAATTAAAGTGTGGAAAATGGAAAGGTTGTCTTCATTCGATACCCATCATACTCTGAATAGCAAAACAATTATAATGTGGTTTCAAATTCACCAAACATTTTTTTCAGGATTCAACGGGTGACTAATTCTGCCATACGAAATATCGTTAAGGCGGTAAAAACTTTTTTTTTTTCCAAATAGTTCTAACCATTGAATTAAAGCAGCTGCTGTGGTACGAATGGGGTACTAAGAAGAATGGGGCCAAGTAATGTTCAATTACGCCCCGGAAGAAAGACGAAAAATAGGCCGCAGAATCAAGTAATTAAAACAATAAAAGTTTTAAAATTTTATAATTCAGAAAATATTTTACAAATACTTCTATCGATCTCAGAAAATATACTAAATAAAATCAATAAAACTCATGCTGGAGAAAAACAGAGCACCTGTTTTGTATTAAATTTCACATTGAATTTTATGAAATTTTTTTATACATTTATTGAAATTACCACTGTACAAATATATACATCAAGTAAATGAGCTGATAATGATTACAATAACATGTCAAAACTTGAAAAGAACTACTCATCAGTATTACTTCAATAAAAATTCTACACTAGATCTCTAGGTCATCTTCTTCTCAGACGCCTCGGAGGATTATCAGGAATGGAGTGGGAAGCAAGTTGAGAAACTAACGGATTTGAGTGGTTATGGAGCTTACTATGAAAGGATAGGTATCTGGTTTGGGCTAAATCAGCAACGTATGGAACATTAAGATCTTTAGGGATAAGTTTATTGGTGACAAAGTAAGGGGCATTGAGGATTTTAGATTGTAATGTTTATGAAAATTAACCTGGAAAACCTAGAATTATTCTTGAATTTTCTTTTCCTGACTTGGTGGCCACCCTGTTACTGTAACTATAACTGAGAGATCTAATATAGGAAGATGTTAAACATGTTCTATTTCTATTCTATTTAACATGTCCGTCAGTACAAGAAGCAAGTCCTCCAGGAATATACTAATTGCACTTTCCGTTTGATATTTGACATTGTGATGAATCGCGTCTTCGTTAAAGCACATAATGAATTTTATAATCATCATATGTATCCGGAGTAAGTAAAGAACATCGATATAAGGTTTTCGAAAACGACATATTGCATAATAGTCCTCGAGTACCGACGAAATAATTTTCGACGATGACCGGGAAAATAAGAACAAGGACTAAAAGATGAGCGCCAATTACCAATTTCGCGAAGAGGTGTCCCCATTCTTCAGCTCTTCTCTTCGGCAATTCGAGCAATTGTTAGTAAACATCGCGTAAACTGGCTCAGTGTCATGGCTTCCAAGATTAGCGCTGTTTAATATTTTCAACAAATATTTTTCAACTGCTATTATAAAAAACTCATAAATTTATTTCCCTGTCGTTTAAAGTAATGGATCATGGACACGTCTGTCTATAACGGTCTACGTGTTACAGGTCTTCAAAAATCTTATTCGATTGCGGACGGATGTTACTAGAGATGGGTTTCGTGAGAAAAGTATCGATTTTCCATATTGGCGATATTTTGATCTCTGAATATTGATACAGGATAGATCGATGACCAAATATATCGATATATCAGGATATATATATATATATGGACAAATTTCTTGACTGTTATTACATGTTTAGTAAGGTTCTTGAGGCTCAGTCCATAAATAAAAACAACTATTTTGGCGACGTTTCGAGACTATATTGTTCTCAGAATCATGCCCTACAGTGAAAAAACATGTTAAAATAAAAATTACTGGAGTTACACTGGTTATTTCAAAACATGAAGTTAGTCACAATGTAAATATATGTAAAAACTTGCGTTAGAATGTATACTACATATATTTACAAAGTATGGAGGATGATGAAACTACTTACAATGTTAATTGTGGATATGCCTAATATAGTTTATGAAATACCGTATGAAGATAGTTGTGGAAAATGTTATTTCGGTACATGAGAACAATATTTCAAAAGACGTGTTTATCTAAATAAATACAGTTACTCGTCTATAATTAAAAACCCAAATAAACCATAACAAACTGTTCTCATTACAGCAGATGCAACCCACAAAAAAAACTCCACCCTCTTTGCAATTGTTATACAGCAGAACTAACCGCTATTTCTTCCGCTCTCTATTACACTATGACAAATACCGATGCGGATATAAATGATATTGCAGTAATATATCAGATTCACTCAGTGCACTACAAGGCATTAATAATATGTATGCAACCCATCCAGGTATTCAACGCGTACAAGAATACTTAAAAATGCTTCAGGAAATCGGAAAGACGATCCACTTCATCTGGGTTCCAGGACATATTGGCATCACTGAAAACGAGATGGCTGACAGAGCTGCCGGCGAGGCGTTGTCTCTCCCAGGGAGAGGAACAGCTATTCTGACATCTTCAGAACTTGCGCGGCCACTAAAAGAAGAAGTGACCAAGAGATGGCAATCGATGTGGAACGAGAGCCCAACAAATAAAATGAAAAATATAAAAAAATCGGTTATGCCATTGACAACAACCAACCGAAGCAAACGTCGAGAAGAAGTAGTTATTACACGCCTGAGGATAGGACATAGCCGATTGACACATTCCTACCTCTTCAGGAAGGAGTCACCACCACAGTGCCATACTTGCAATACTACTCTCTCAATAAAGCATATTTTCGAGGAATGCCTCCGATACAAGGCGTTGTTGCAGCAGCTGGGAGTGCCCCCAGAGTTACCAAAAGCCCTGAGAGATAACGAAGAGGACATCAACAAGGTGCTCAAATTTCTAGCTCTCAGCATGATGCTTGCTGAAATATAACGAGATGCAAACCAAAGGGCGTTGATGACCACTGCAGTTTTATGCTCTATCAAAATTCAACAAACAAACTGTTCTCATCACACATTATAGGCAAACAAAACATTGTTTTAAATTTGATTCTCCCAAAATTATTCACCATAAACCAAATAATTTTGAACGGAATATTAAAGAAAAATCGGGCAATAAACAAAAAATCAGACGTTCTAAATCTCAACACCTGTTATTCCACTTTAATTCATTCAGGCCAATAATATACATTTACATTGATATACATCATACAAATCATTTATCAATTAATAAGTGTATTACACCTAAATACGGAATGCCTTTTTATACCTGCATCTTTGGGAATACCACCAGTTGGGAAAATTCCCCCCAAACCTTGTAACTGTTTTTCGAAAATTCCCCAGATAACTTGTGCACTAGAATTGTTAGAATTTAGTTAGTCGATGCTATATCTACCAGTAACATTGTAAGTAGTTTCATACTCCTCCATACTACAGTTAAATATTCTAACGCACGTTTGTATATACATTTATATTGTAGCTAACTTAATGTTTTGAAATAACTTGTATAATTTTATTGTAACCTGTTTTTTCAATGTAGGGCATAATTATGAGAACAAGACAGTCTCGAAACGTCGCCAAAATAGTTGTTTTTATTTATTGACTGAACCTCAAGAACCCTTTTAAACATCTAACTATAGCAGTCAAGAAATATATATATATATATATATATATATATATATATATATATATATATATATATATATATATATATATATATATTGGTATATTACATATCATTTGTTTGGTTTTTTTCATCAATTGTAGTAAGAGTCCAAAGGTCCTGTAAGAGCACAGAGATAATGTATCAGGGGAAGAAGTGCTATCAGGAGCTGGCGGAGGAAGCGCAGTGTCGGCCCTCGGTGTCTGTTTTATGTTTAAAATTATATCTTCTTGTCTTTAATCAAACGCTTACCATTCTATTCTTAGAATTAAATTATTTCCTTATATATTTCTAAAAACTCCTTCTCTTTTTTACGCACATACTTATAATTTTAAACTTTCATCCTCCAACAAGATTCAAAAAGTGTCAGTTGAGGTAATAATAATAAAATAAAAGGATCAATACTATTCTATGATGTTTAGTTAATTAGAAAATTAGGAATGGATCTCGCAATTTTTTTTATTATTATCTGTTTTTAGAAATTAACAACTGTACATAAAAAAAAACGTGCATCCAGTAAATGTGACAATAAGATAAAATAATAGAATGACAATGGCTTGTGAAGCAACTACCCACTGTTAGCACTAAATAAAAGTTCTATTTGAGAAGGTCCCGAGGCCATCTTGTCTTCAGACGCCTCAGAGGGTTATCAGGAATAGAATGGGAAGCAAGTTGAAGGACTATTTGATTTTTGTGGTTATGGAGTTTACTATGAAAGGATAGGTATCTGGTTTGGGCTTAATCAGCAACATATGCGACATTAAAGTTTTTATGGATAAGTTAATTTGTGACAAACTAAGGAGCGTTAAGGATTTTTCTAAGGATTTTGAATTGCAAGGATTGGATACGAGATGAGTTAGATGGTTTAGTGGAGCCCCAAAGCTCAATACCATACGTCCAAATAGGTATAATAACTGACATGTAAATGAGTCTTTTGTTGAACATCGGAAGTTTTGAATGTTTTTCTAGTAAATGTTGAAGAAGTAGAAAACGACGAGCAGTTTTCTGTCGTTTTAGTCTTGTATGTGGATTCCAACTTAGACGGTTGTCCAATTAGAGCCCTAAATAGCGGATCTGTTCAACAGGGAATAGTATCCCTAGGGAATAGTAGGGAATATCATTGATGGATATTAAAATAATCTAAGTTCATTATTTATTAGAGCTGGCGAAGCCGCGGCGGTGTACGCTAGTAATTAAATATTTACGAATCATTAGAAATAATGAACATTGTGATTTTGAGTATGAGGGTAGTAATGTTTTGTATTTTTTATGAAGTAATGTTCCAACGAAGGTAAATTCATGTCTCGTTATGTTTGCTTTTAAATGTATTATTTGGTGTTGATAGTTTCACGAAGGAAACTGTGTTCCTCATATTCTGAACAGTTTTACGGGACTATATCGTCTCTTGTTTTGTAAGTATAAGAAACATCTGTAATCCTGAATACGATAAAGTTTTAGGTGTCTTCCGTTCAGGTATATCCGATCCACGTACCTATTTAAAATTATTTAACGGTTTTGTTTTCTTAATCAAAGGTAGGTTATAATGATTTAGTGATAGCGACCCGCCATTGAGGAGGTGAGGATGGATGAGCGGTGGCGGATAATGGCTATTGAGGTGGCAGCGGCTCTAAGGAAGCTTGATCAAGGTGCTTTAGTTCCGGGTCCACGTGTCAGCTGACGTAACTCTCCACATCCTCTTCATCGGACCAATGAAAGAGCTCACTGTCAGTCCTCCAGTCAGCCTGGAATGCTTCTTACTGGAGAACTTTGTCCTTTCCCACGCTTCATTGTTTCGTTGCATCTCATTGGTCCTTCGCAGGTTCCAGCCTCTGTAACAATAATGTATCACCTCTTTTATTAATTTAGTTAACGAAGACTAAAACGGATATTAAATTGGAATAAATATACTTTTGCATTAAAAAAATTAGTATTAACTCAAAATAGACACCAGAATTTTCTACCTGACTAACACATTTCTGTGACAACGATTCGATGGCAGTATTATAAAAATGATGAAGAGAGTTTACTTTATTGTCTCGTATCACTTCTAATTTTATTAAACCCATTCTGTTCATATGAAAACTTTTCATTTCTATCCGATTTCCTTAATTTCCTGAACAGTGTTTTTGCTAACTTTTTATTAAATTTGTTTAATTGTTTTAGTGAATAAATATTACAAGCTGCCTCTTAAAGGAATATAAATAATATGGATGACAAAGAATCCACTCATACAATATGTACAATTAAATAAAATAAAAAAAAAAAGCTATGTTTGCGCCAATCGGCGCTTTTGTGAGGGGGGGGGGGGGGGGAGATAAGTGTAATATACCGTACATAGACGCACTCTATAAATTCCTAGGTAACTGGCCCTTATCTGCATTGTTCCCTACATGAATAGGTCTTACTCTGTCGCTGCCGCTCCCCTGTACGCAAGCTTTTCTATGGCCAAGGCCCTTTGGTCTTCCTTCATTTTTACGACCAAGGCTAAGATAGCCTTCCAAAAACTCTTTTCTTTTTCTCAAAGTGGTTTTGTTTTCTGTGTTATTAATAAAGACTTAATATCCCCTATTAATGACTGGTGATTCAAGAAGAGGATATTCGGCCCAAGTATTTCAGCCTGCGAGAGTCATTCGTTCGACCGCGATTCTTTTGGAGGCCTCCAAAGGGACGCGGAAGTACGTCCGCCGCTTCAACCAGGTGAGTGGTTTTTACTGTAATATTTGGTTAGGTTATCTTCAGAATAAGATCTCCCCAAAGGGTAGAACACTCATTTTTATAGTTTTCAATACAGTCCATTTTCCAAAGGTCGATGCGAGTTTGCGGTGTCTCATCGAAAAATATCTTGATCTTTCACTGAACAAGCTATATAAGCTAAATTCGAAAATAAAAGTATAAACTCTGTAAACTTAAATAGTAGTAATAATGGAGCAAAAAAAAAAAATTAAATTATTAAAAATAAAAATAACACGTGATTATTAAGTCAGAAAAAGAGCGTGTAGTTGAATGGAAAAGTAAGCCTTTACACGGAAGGTTCTAAATCAACTAAACGATATCAACACTGACAAAGAAGAATCTTTAAAATGGCTGGCTGCTGGAATACTATCTTCAGAAACGGAAGGCTTCATAACGGTCATCCAAGATCAAGTAATTGCCACAAGATCCTATAGGAGACACATTCTTAAGGACACATCCAAATCGGACAAATGTCGGCTATGATCTGCGACACTGGAGTCGATCCAGCATATTACGGTTGGATGTGTAGTACAAGCCAGTTTCTCCTAAGGCATAATAGTGTGGCCAAAACTGTGCATCAGGAATAGGCCCGATAGGTTGCTTCAAAATGGGCCTCTCTAGCTACGTATATTGGGACGAGTCTATTCTGACGGACCACACTGTGCGACACAAGCCAGACATATTACTTATAAATCTAGAACAGAAGACAGCACGGATAGCTGATATCGCCGTTCCCAAGTACAACAATACGACTTCAACCATTGGAGAGAAGTTAAGAAAATATCAGGAACTGGCCGTTGAATTAAAGCGATTATATCGCCTAGAAAACACAGTGGTGACGTAAAACCGACAAACAGGCTGATCCCGACTTCAACTGTATTTCGTGTTGACAATCTGAAGTTGCCATTGAAAGTGCTAAGAGATGCTCTACAGAGGGTACTCTTGGACACGGCATGATTCTTCGAAAATTTTTAAATGTATAAAGAGAGAGAAAAAATGATCCTAAGTTGAAGATGGCTAGACTTGTCCCCCAACTCAGTTCAAAAACCGCAAAAAGCGAGATAACAAGTAAAAATAATAATAATAAGCACAATCATACAATATATACAATTGACACAAACATCCCTGGGAAACCGCGGACCAACTTATGATCACTTATGGAAGGGCAAGCCAGGCTTGGTAAGTGAGCAAATTTTGAAAAAAAAAAAAAAAAAAAAAAAAAAAAATATATAATATATATATATATATATATATATATATATATATATATATATATATATATAAAATTTACAATAAAATTAATTTATTTTATATTAAATTGTTATTATAAAGAGATAAATATGTGGTGCGACATGTGAAATTTTTAAATTTGCTAATAATAATGTAAATATTATATGTTCTGGATTACCAACTCATATATTAAAATTTTAAATTGGATGTCCATTTATGTTTTTACGTTAACTTCGACCACTTAATATGTGCAATGGTACCAGGTTAAAAATAACAGCTGTGAGTGGAAATATTATTGAGGCTGTAATTCTCACCGCAGTAACGTCTTGACCAATCGCATTTATTCCTATAATCCATATGATTCCTACTAATTTACCGTTTCAATTCAAACGGATAAAATTTCTTTTGCTATTGCAATAAACAAATATCTAGGCGAGACTTACAAATACTTTGAATGGGACTGGGTGTTTATCTCAGGTCAATAATATCTAGGGTTTTCCTGAACTGGAAACGATAATTACTAAATCATGCTCATAATATCAGGAGACAAAACTCAAAATGTAGTTTATTCTTATGATTTATGAATTTTTTTTTTTGCATGCTTTCTATTATGCAAGATTTTTGTATATAATCCCAACAAATCTCTGGAAATATCAACGTCGTACTCTCACCTTTACACTGCGTCCTACCCCTTCGTAATATTTTATAGATAAATACTGCCGAACTGTTATCTAGCTATCAGTAGTTTCATCCCGAATTGAAAATTACATGGAACGGATTGAGAAGATGATAAGCTGCTCCACCATTAGGAATAGTACGGCACTTAATCGTTGAAAGCTGGAATCTCCCAAAACTCTACCAGAACCTCATCTACACAACCATTAACCGCCCAATTTGGACTTACGGTGGAGAATTAGGGGGTTACAACAAACAATTGAATCCCTCAAATGTAAAATCCTTTGAAAATATTCTGTGTTAAATTTATAATCGCTATCTCTAACCTACATAACTTTAAATTAGATATTATTTAGAAATTAGTAAGTTTGTGAGGTATGGACATTAGTTTTATTCAATATTTATCAAAATAAGAAGATCCGAATTGCAATCAGTACAAAGAAAAATCGCCTTCAAGTAGTCATCGATTATCTCCTCTCCTGACTCGTTCGTTCGCTCCGAATCTGCAAGGCAGGCCGAAACGTAGGCACTCTGTTTAAATTTTTTTTACATAGACTTGTTTTTTTCTTTTTCTTGACTGCATCCAAGATCATCTTATATTTCTTAACAGTCAATTATTTTATTTATTTTTTTAATATCATTATATATGGAGATATCTTATCCTTTATACTTATTTATTTATATATTTACATGTTTCATGCTTTATAGGCATACTACATGTATGAATATGAAAGTAAAAAGTTTAGCACGATTAGTTATTGAAACACAAAGTAATAAGATCACAAAATATATGTAAACAAAAGTAAGAAAAAAAACAAAAAAAAAAACAGCCAATTTGTCTAAGTCGATCTTTCGTATAAATGTGACTATCAGCCTTAAATTTTGTTCTGTGTCTCGCCATGTTCCATGTTTGAGAATAATTCTTTTTATTAGATCAAATCTTTTGTCTTTCCAATGATTTACATTCGTAAAGTACCCACATGTCTAAAATTTTGAATCTGTCCGTCTTCAGTACATATGTCGGATCGTATTATGTTAAATCGTTTTAGATACTGTTTAGAGTTACCGTGCTCTGTCATTAGATGTGTTAGTTTCTAATTGTTACTTTGTATGTGTTTGTAATTGTGGTGTGTAATGTGAGGTATAAATCTGTGTAAAACTTGGTGACTTTGATGAGGTCACCAACAATTGGTCCCATTTTTATACTTATTATTTATTGTATTGCTTGAAACTTTGACATTGTAATTGTTATTTATTTTCAATTTGGAATGTAGGAAACGTGTTATTTATGTTCCCGTTATTTTTTTCATATTGCAGTGAAAAATAACAGGTTGCTTACTCTGAACCTATTTCTATCCGTGATATTTTTAAGTATCATAGATCTCTGATTTAATTATCTTTTAAGTCATTCAATACATACTATTGATAAATAGACCGACTCTATGCTTGTTAGCATAAGTTATTTCGTTTGATCAGTTTACATTTATTATTGTTATTTTTTGACTTTTTTGTTTGCGTTGCTAAGCTTTTTTACTTTGCCTTTAGATAGATTCATAAAAATAACTATAAAATCTCATTAATTATATTAGAGATTATTAGCTGCAATTCATTAGAATTTATATTTCCGTTTTCTCCTGGGGTTTGACCCTCTTTTCTACAAAATCCCTTAATTATTACACATTAATTTCTATTTATTTATTTTTCATTTTATTGGCTCCACTAAACCATCCAATTCATCTTGTATATATCCCTACAACCTAAAATCCTTCGAAACATTATCATAATATCATTGCTCTTATTAAAACAAGCAACAAAGTTATTTCATCATCAGAAATACTTAAAAAATATTAAGTAGAGAAACATTTATGAATTTTCAATGTTTTAAAGGTATTTTATATTAATATCCTCTATTTCTGGTATGGAATTTTAAAAAATATGAGGTTACCATCAGTTTGGTGGGAACTTTCTGCAATGTTGCCAGCCTGAAATATGATGGAATGAATCTTGGTTATACTTGATTGACCCTATGGGACACAGGCATTAGAAGTCTTTTTTTTTTGTAGGCAATTAGCCTCAGTTTCAATTTTAAAAATTCAATATATTGCAATTCAATTCAATATATTGCTACTTACCTGAGGTACTAGAAAAAAACTTAAGTTAATAATTGTAAAAATGAAGGATTTATTCTCATTTAACGTTACCAACTCAAATTTTATGTGAGGGAAATAGACTTTGACGTTTTGATTTCAAAATTAACCATGAAAACAAATCAATAACCATGGGAAAACTACTTTACAATTAAGAGGTAAGTACCTTGCAGCTAATTGTCACAGTTTGGTTGCAAGAAATTCCATGTAGAAACAACAATCGCTTCGGGACACAAATTCGTATGAAATGGGAGAATGACCCTTTTATTTTTTTGTTTTTAAATTTTGTAAGCATTCTTGAGATTTAAACTTCAACTATTGAAGTTTATTATAAACTATTAAATTGGAACTTCATGAAAAAGTTTAAAAACCGTTTCGAACTCGTAGATATTAGAGAGACGACATACCTTCTACAGAGATAACCAGAGAGATGAGAAGAGTTGAGGTTCCATTGGTACCCCGTGGCAGTTTTCCAGTTGCTAGGATACGGTTGGGAGGGTGTGGCTAGGGGTAGGCCCCTCATCCCATTGGCCAGCAGAGGCCACACCCCCTCAACCCCTTCCACCCCGCGTTGCTCAACATTTCACTCTCAACAGTCAACATTCCAACTTTATTTTCATTGGTCATTTTTTTATTCATTTCGGCTGTGTGTGGGTTTTTTCCCTTCCCCTCCATACTTTTACGGGCTATAAAAAGCTTGAGTAATGCTCCTTGAGAACCATTAACCCTGTCGACAATTCCCGTAGTCGTTTTCACGTGTGTGTTGTGCCGGGTCTGAATTGTTGTGCTAATTTCATCACATAATGATTCAATTATTTAAATTAACCTTTTTTTCGGGGGGGGGATTTTAAAACACCTTTTTTAAATTTCAATATTGTTTACCTACTAATTATTTATAATTATATTCGAACCCGATTGGAATATAAAATATGTAAGTATCTTAATTAAAATTTTAAATTTTTATTTATTTTTATCATGATGAATTGTTTTACGGGGGCTGACTGGGTTTAAAAACTGTAACTATCCGTTGCCTCTCTTAACAATTATTATAATAATATTGTAACAAAAATGATATCACATTCCCTCTTCAAAATTCTCGTCGAATGTGACATTAATAACAAAAATTAAAATTATTATTAATTAGACTAAATCACCTATTGAGGCCTCCGAACCTATCACTCCGCCTAAAATTGATCATATATAAATCTGTACTGAGACCAGTTCTCCTCTACGGAGCTCCAATGATAGCAAACATCCGACACACGACAGCAAAGAGACTCCAACAGTTTCAGAACAGAGCACTGAGAAGGATAGTGCAGTGTACAACATTACAGAGGACAAAAACTGATGTACTGCACACAACCCTAGACTTACTAAAGGTTACAAACTTTATTTCACGGATGACAGCCTTCGACACTCGACAAATCCTCATAAAATGCACCTGTGCAGTAATGTATCAACACTTTTTTATGTTAGTCCCAGAGGATACGAAAAAAAAATATTAATGTTATTCTAGTGTGACTCATTAATAACAAAAATTGCAGTACAGCACGTAGTGGTACTTAATTTGGTGTTAATGTGGAGTTGGTGTTAATTTGGTGTTTGCACGTAATACTAACCTCGCCAGTAAGAACTACATTGCCTACTTAACTTATTATAAACCTGTATTAGCTATAACCGAAAAATGATATTACATACTGATCCGAAAAACATATACTATGTTCTCTTGCTTTGATCCTTGATCTAAACTGAGATTTTTTTTGTTTTTGTTTTTGTTTTTTGTTTTCCCTTCCATACCATCCCGTTACATGACATGACAATGTGAACCATGAATGTACTTACAGGCAGAGGTGGTGTTTACTCTAGGATATTCCGACGTATAATGGTTGGGTGGTTACGAACTGATGCGTCCACGAAAAACAGCTACTGCCACTGCAAAAAAAACACAAAAAAAAAACACAAAAAAAAAACTCAAAAATTCCTTCCGAATTCGTTTTCATCACTTTTTTTAGCAATAGCACGCCAATTTTAAGAAATCACGGTGACAAGAATAAAATAACTCGGGGATTGGTTACTTGGGCATTACAATCCTGAAAAACACATTTTCACTTTCTTCCACCATTATATTTTAATATTACTACCCATTAGTTGAGTTAGTTCCGCCCTATTAAATAATAATTATTTACACAATTGTAAATCCAAGCACAGGGACAAGCCACGACAATGTGAATTGGTTTAAAATAACCTAAAAATGCTATAACCCTATAAACCTAAAATACTAAAACCCCAAATAAATTCAATTAATATCATTAATTCACATAACATAAATCGATTTGGAAACAATATTTTTAACGAAGTTAACTTCATTGAATTTTAAAGGACGGGGTTACACATTGAATTTAAATTTGCCTGTAGTTTAAGAATCAGCCGAATACATCTTGTGTATGGTCATTTGAATTATAAATTAAAATTAATATTCTCAATCAGTTTTAATTTATCAATTTAAAAAAAAACAAGTGTTTAGTGCGTATTGAACCAATTGCATAGTTTTACCCCTGTGCAAGTTATGTGGTTTAAATAAGAATTAAAGTTCACAAAACCTCCAAAATAGTAATACATTTTTTAAAATTTACAATTCATATTAAGTATTCATGTTTCAGCTTAAATCCTCTACATGATTAATATATTTTTATTTAATAATAAATAGGCTTTACAATTCAAAGTTTATCTCTAATAAGTAGGAAAAATAAGTAAAAACCCACATAACAAAGAAAAATAAAATAAAATAAAGAAAACAATAAAATTAATTATAATTTCTTTTATGTTAACAAATATGATAGAATGAAAATAACTAAAATGTACGTATAACAACACATATTAAACATAGCTGACAAGAGACATATAAACTGGATTATTAAGGAGTACATGTTTCGTTCTTTTGTGCGTGTATCTTTTAAGTGGTGTATCTTTTTGTTACATTTTAATTACCGATTTCTCGGATTAGCAAAATCTTCAAAATATTATCAGTCATACAATAGGAATATATTAACAAAATTTTGATTTAAATTAAAACATAATATTATGAACATAAAATTATTTTAAGTAATGAACATAATATTATTTTATGAAAACGATAATTTTTTATATATTTTTAAAAATAATAATTACTGTTACAAGTCTTACCAAATCTTTCGAAGATGACATTTTGTCTCTTTTATGATTAAGATTTGTGCCACAAAAAGAAAGTAGGCAATATGTAATATGAATGGTTTTATGGACCCATAAAAATAAATGAAAAGGAGAGAAAAAAAATAAAGAACCTCATAATATATAATACAATAAATAAAGTGAAAAAAACCCTCAAACTATACAATATATAAGAGGAAAAAAATAAAATAAAACTGATTAAATTAAAAATAAATAAAAAACAAAACATTAATAATAGTTAAAATAATAAATAGGATTAAATTAAAAGTTAAAAACACAGTCATACTTCAGGCCAAAACATCACGGGATGATAAAATGCATGGTTATGAGAGTCTTAATCTTAAAACACAAGTAGAAAATATTGTTGATTAAATTAATATTGTTGATTAAATTAAAAATAAAAAAAAAAAAAACATTAATAATAGTTAAAATAATAAATAGGATTAAATTAAAAGTTAAAAACACAGTCATACTTCAGGCCAAAACATCACGGGATGATAAAATGCATGGTTATGAGAGTCTTAATCTTAAAACACAAGTAGAAAATATTGTTGATTAAATTAATATTGTTGATTAAATTAAAAATAAATAAAAAACAAAACATTAATAATAGTTAAAATAATAAACAGGATTAAATTAAAAGTTAAAAACACAGTCATACTTCAGGCCAAAACATCACGGGATGATAAAATGCATGGTTATGAGAGTCTTAATCTTAAAACACAAGTAGAAAATATTGTTGATTAAAATAAAAATAAATAAAAAGCAAAACAATAATAATAGTTAAATCAAAAAATTGGGTTCAATTATAAGTTAAAAATACAGTCATACTTCAGGCCAAAACATCTAGAGATGATAAAATGCATGGTTTTGGGAGTCTTAATCTTAAAACACAAGTAGAAAATATTGTTGATTAAATTAATATTGTTGATTAAAATAAAAATAAATAAAAAGCAAAACAATAATAATAGTTGAATCAAAAAATTGGATTCAATTATAAGTTAAAAATACAGTCATACTTCAGGCCAAAACATCTAGAGATGATAAAATGCATGGTTTTGGGAGTCTTAATCTTAAAACACAAGTAGAAAATATTGTTGATTAAATTAATATTGTTGATTAAAATAAAAATAAATAAAAAGCAAAACAATAATAATAGTTAAATCAAAAAATTGGGTTCAATTATAAGTTAAAAATACAGTCATACTTCAGGCCAAAACATCTAGAGATGATAAAATGCATGGTTTTAGGAGTCTTAATCTTAAAACACAAGTAGAAAATATTGTTGATTAAATTAATATTGTTGATTAAAATAAAAATAAATAAAAAGCAAAACAATAATAATAGTTAAATCAAAAAATTGGGTTCAATTATAAGTTAAAAATACAGTCATACTTCAGGCCAAAACATCTAGAGATGATAAAATGCATGGTTTTGGGAGTCTTAATCTTAAAACACAAGTAGAAAATATTGTTGATTAAATTAATATTGTTGATTAAAATAAAAATAATTAAAAAGCAAAACAATAATAATAGTTAAATCAAAAAATTGGGTTCAATTATAAGTTAAAAATACAGTCATACTTCAGGCCAAAACATCTAGAGATGATAAAATGCATGGTTTTGGGAGTCTTAATCTTAAAACACAAGTAGAAAATATTGTTGATTAAATTAATATTGTTGATTAAAATAAAAATAAATAAAAAGCAAAACAATAATAATAGTTAAAACAAAAAATAGGGTTCAATTATAAGTTAAATTACAGTCATACTTCAGGCCAAAACACCTAGGGATGATAAAATGCATGGTTTTGGGAGTCTCAATCTTAAAACACTAGCAGAAAATCGAAAGCTTGAAGACCAGTCTACTGGTTACATTTATTTCTATTTTAAGGTTTATCTTTACTGTTTTTAGGTTTATAATAATCTATGTGATATTTAGAATAATTTAAAATTTAGGTTTATTTTCTGTCCGCAGTGTTCCATAGCAAA
Organism: Euschistus heros; assembly: GCA_003667255.2. NCBI lineage: Eukaryota > Metazoa > Arthropoda > Insecta > Hemiptera > Pentatomidae > Euschistus > Euschistus heros. The sequence continues at coordinate 212,766 of RCWM02000447.1, read as the reverse complement.
TGTTTAACTCACGGACTGTTATGGGACACTTCAGCAAAAGTAAGGTTATTCAAAACGCTAAATCATTTTGTTGTTTTTGGTTCCGGTATGAGAAAAAAAAGGAGACTGTGAGCAGAAAATGACCTGTTAACTCCCAGAGACCTTTTTTTTTTTCGCTCTCCATTTCGTACCTTTTCATTTAATTTATTTTCTCTCCATTTTCCTAAAAATTATTATATAATAGATAGCTCTAGTCAGAAGCAGTACAATTATTTTATTCAAAATTTTAATGAGATTTATCATCTGTGGTAAAAATTAAAATAGACACTAGATTTAAATTATATCTTATAAGGATAAATTAAAAAACTAAATTTCTCCCTGAATGTGAAAAACATTAGATTATTGCTAAGTCTATCTATAATCTATAATGTACTGCTTTTCCTAATTTACATTTTAGAATTAAATCAACAATTAATCATTATTCGAAATAGAAAGTCAAATTTGACTTTTTCATTCAAACCAATATAGCTCTTAAACAGAAGAATCTAGTGACAGATGTTATAAAATAGAAAATATTCTCTACTGCATTTATTATCAGGAATCAAATTTTCGATTCAAGCAACACCTACAGAGATAGTGCGTGTTAAAAAAGCCCCGGAACTTAAAAAAAAGTAAACAAAACCTGTCTTTTTTCATTCAAACCAATATAGCTCCTAAGCGGTAGGTCCTAGCAACAAATGTTATACAACAAAACATATTTTCCATTGAATTTCTGATCAGGAAGCTGCCGGCAGATGTTCGATCCGAGCAACACCAACAGAGCTAGATTCTATCAAAATGTAACATTTATGAGTATGAAAAAATGTTGCACCAAAAAAGTATAGACCCACAGGATATAACATACCCACGTAAAAAAAATCTGTTAAGCGAAAAAAATTAAATAAATGAATTAAAATACTTAGCAATCCTGGCTCATGTATTGAGATGTGATACAAATTGGATAGATATAAAGTTGGAAGAGTTGGAATTTGCATATGATTTTACCATTAATTCGAAAACTATGGTCTATTGAAACATTGGTGGAATTGGTATAACAGTAGCTTTTCAATAGATCATATTTTGGACGAATGCCTTTTTTACATCAAAAAGTTAAATAAATCGGAAATACGTCCAAACATAACTACGCTAGAATACGATGGAAAAATATTGATTTATATTGAAGTTATAAACTTGTTAAACTTGATTGACCTAATTAACAACTTAAATATATGGCTTAAAGCATTTAATAATCTGGCTCGTGTATTGAGAATGATTATTCAAAATTAACAAAGTAAAGAGTAAATAGGGATTTGACGTTTGAAGTAAAAATCCTTTACAATGAAGAACTCTTTCATAAAATTTAAATAAATCTTATATTACAGAGGTCAAGCAACCTTTGGTGAATTATTTTTTACACTTAAAAAAAAAAAAAAAAAAATTGATGACATTAATTCTGACATGTTCAATGTATTATTTTTTTCTAAAACATTTATTACTTATCACAAAATTTGACAAGTTGATACCATTTGGGATTTAAATTAACCTTTTAGTTGTGATGAAACTTCTTCTTAGTAATAATTCAGTAATATTTTACAATGTTTCGAGACCAACTTCTATTCAGTAACTTCAGATCATTGTCAGGAATCGAATGGACGAAAGTGTAGAAATGAGCAAGAGTTCATGAATGGATACCCTACAGGTTAGCAACCCGTTCTGGCTAGAGTCGGAAGGCTTATTATATTTGCTTTGCTTCGATCACCACGAAATAAATATCAACCTGTCGATGGTGCTTTGATACTATCGCCCCAACGTGCATTTCATTCTTTTTAGGTTTCGAAGTTCGACGATTTAACAAAAAAATAAATATATATAATTTAAAAAAAATTATAGTTTAAGAAACTAAAAAAAAACAAAAATCGCTTTAATATCAAACCGAACTAAACCTATCTTAGATAAAATATAGTAATTTACTACTATTAGTATACAGCCACATACAAATAGTATAAGTATATTGGACCATGCACAAAATTTAAACCACCAATTTGATTTGACATGAAACAAAAACACAACAGAAAAAAGAGGCGATTCAGATCAAGCAATAAACTATAAAAAAGATACTGAGAAAATAGGAACAATTCATTCAAATGTAATAGAAAAATTAAAAATATAAGATTGGCCAACTCGAAATAAAAATAAACAATAAACTGAATAAGGAATGGACCCTTGAACTCGTAATGGGTTGAAGTATTTTAAATGTAACTGTGAAAAAGACTTGGTGGTTAACACCAGAAGAATGGATAGCTGAATTATAGTATTGTTTTTTAATAGATTGTTAGTTAAATGATTCATTTAGTAGTATTGTTTAAATGAATGTGAACGGGTAATGTAAACATTGTTTCAGTCTGAAGATGGGACGGTAGATCCCGAAACATGTAACTTAATAATAATTGTTTAAACTGAAATAAATGCTGTTAAAAATGAATTGAATAAATTAGTATATAACATTTTTTGATTGGATTAGCTATTTCTGTGTTATAGACTCTTAAATATAACCAAAACTGACTTTTTGTGAAACTATGCGAAATTTGTCAATTTTTGACAATCGATTTTGGCTAAAAGCCTCAATCAAATTAAGCTTAAGAGATGTCTTTAGACGCACAATTTAATAAACTTAAATTTTGTAAATAACACATTTTTCTATTTTAAGCATTTTTGTATATGTTCTTTGCAAAAATATTGGGTTTCTTTTGCCCCTAAAATTTTTTGTTCTTGATATTTTATTCTCAGGAGTCGTCTGAACCATATTGAATCATAAAATCTACTCCTCCACCTTTTTCAAGGCAGAACCCCTTTTTGGGGTAGTTCGACTGGACTAAGTAAGAATATTAAAATAGAATTGTGCAATTATTGTATTTTCATTGGTCCTTGACACGTGCGTAAATTTTTAAGGTATTCAGATAGCTGAAAATTGGTGAATATTACGAAGCAAGATTCCGTTATATACAGGTGAAATTAATAAAAGAATATTTATTGGGAACAATGTCGACAAACACAGAGCGGTTTTTTGTTTATATTTGTGAAATAGCAGAGGAAGAACTATATCGTTTTACACTCTACTGTTCCCCACTTATTGCGAACTTCTGAACGGTGTCCAAGGATAAGCCGTTCTTTGCAGGATAGTTACAATGATGTCAATACCAAGCCGAAGATAATTGGAAGGTCTTCTGGAGAACTCACACTGAGGAAGGACGTACCTGGAAGACTGGCGCCAGTATGGAAGTCCAGTGGTGTCCATCCGCCCTTCCAGTTCGTGTATCCATAACCTGGAACGAGGAGGTACGTATTCACCTCATGTAAAACAATATCTCCATCTAGAGTTTAACGATATAAAGTTTTAGTTAATTCCAGAAGTTGTCAAATCAGGTGACAAGTTGAATAGTATATTTTAAAATACAACCATTGAAAAAAAAAAAAAAAAAAAAAAAAATATATATATATATATATATATATATATATATATATATATATATCTATAAAACCTAAATAAAAATTACTGTAACAACAAATATTACTAATATAAAATTATTTGTAAAGATAGCATACAAATTTTATAAAGAAAATTTGTTTCAATAAATTTTACCATTTGCTTTAAATTCAGGTTAAATTTATTCGAGTATGAACCAAAAAAAAATAAAAATAAGTAGTATAATATTCCATTTTTCTTCCTAGAACCATTCGCTATTTTTCCAGAAATTACAATTCACATCATTACTAAGCTTGAAAGTTCTGTATTCAAATGATCACTTCTTAATTTTGAGTTCGACCCCAGAGATCTTCAGCTGTATCATAAACTTCAAGTGCTCCCTTCTTTAAAATATTACTTCACATTATCCTCACTGCTTTCTTGATCACCAAGATCTCATGTATTTAATAAACTACATAATACTTAATAATATATTTTGATTCTTTACATTATATATTTTGAGTTTACTTCCAATTTAAATTGTTGTTAATAAAACACGAGCCAGATTATTAAGTGCTTTAAGCCATTTATTTAAGTCAATCAAGTCCATTGTAAAGGACGTTTACAACTTTATCAATATTGTTCCATCGTTTTCTAGCCTAGATATCTTTGGACAACTCAGAGGTTAATTTAAATCATAAATCACATCGACTTGTCAAATTTTATAATAACTAAGAAATGTTTTAGGAAAAAAAAAATACATTCCATTTGTTAGGATTAATGTCATGCAAGTTTTGTTGGTTTTTTTCTTTTAAGCGTAAAACATGTCATCGACGGTTGCTTGATCATTGTAATAAATGAAAAAAAAAAAAATTCTGATTAATATAAAATAAAGTTGAAGATTTATTTAAATTTTATGAAAGAGCTCTTCATTGTAAAAGATGTTTATAACTTTAAAATATTTGTTCATGGTTTTCTAGCCCTACTGATATGTTTGGACGTATTTCCGATTTATTTAACTTTTTAAGTGATGAAATGGTCAGGGGTGCAGTCAGGTAGGTAAATAAACACGTCAATTTTTTAAATGAAAAACTCTATATTGGCGTGCCGACGTTTCGACCTGCCTTCCAGGTCTTCATCAGGGCTAAAATAACAAAAAATTGGATGTGACCAAGATGATACAAACATTTAACAAAAAAATAAATTAATAAAAATAAATTATTTTTTAAAAATGTTTGTATCATCTTGGTCACATCCAATGTTTTGTTATTTTAGTCCTGATGAAGACCTGCAAGGCAGGTCGAAACTTCGGTTCGCCAATGTAAAGTTCTTCATTTAATAACTTGTGTTTATTTACCTACCGGACTAAGTGAGTATTTTTGGTATGTAAAATTTGTTGCTAGGACCTACCGTTTAGGATTTATGTTGGTTTTAATGAAAGTCACATTTGAAATCCCTACTTTCTCTCAACTTCGAATAATGATTAATTGTTCATTTAATTTAATTCTTTTAATTCTGAAATTTGGAAAACCAGTAGACTATAGATGGACATAGCAATTATCTATTGTGTTTCCAAATCAGGAAGAATTATTTTTTATTAATTCAAGGAGTTGACTAATTGATTAATTAAACTATTTTTGATTCAGTTGCAGTATGTTTTACTAAAATATAATGTGTGATGAAGTATTTTTATTTTATTTTATTTTTTTACTGTTGTCGTTAGCCATGAACGTCTTAAAAAGACGAGACTGGATGTAGATTGCGAACTAGAAACTAATGCTCGAGCTGAAGCAGGTAGCTAGATCTGAGAAGAATTATTTAATAGCCTTTGTGTGTGAGAAAATATTTTTGGGTGTGGCTCTTCCCGCAAATTTGGGCCATTACTGCCTCTGCCTCTAGAAGAGATCTTCAGGTAGAAGGTGACCGTTCAACTCAACTCAACCTCTCAACTATACCGCTCTCCTCTCTGCGATAATTATTCCCCCAACTTGCGTTTGATTTGGGATCTACATTCATATTTCACTTAATCTCTTTTTTTACCTTTACAAGTCATAGAAATCCATACAATTTTATTATTTGCTTTAAAAGCTCTATATATTTGTTGAAGAAAGACATACCTATAGATTATACAGTTCAGTCCCTCAAACTCGGAATATTGTGGACGCGAATGGTGCCGATTTTTCTAAACGCCATCTTATTGTGAATAAGAGCCGGAAAAAAAAACAAAAAACTTTTTTGAACCAAATAACATAAATCAGACAGTTATTGAAACCCTTAAGGAAATATTCATATTAAAATTATAGAAAGATTGGTCCGATAAAGTTGAAGTTCGCATTAATAATTCCTAAATTACTATATTTTAAGCCAAGCATAGAAGTTCACACCAAACATTATTCCTGGAATGTGTTTTACAACATTGTGACAATAAATAATGTAAAATCATTTATTGACACCCTATGGAGATATTTTAAAATAACATTCAATGTTTCTTGTTTACCCTATTTGTATTATTATTTCTTAGATATAAAATACAATTAATACTCAAAGTATAGTCTATTGTTATCAACGTTCATTAGCCACTCGCTCGATCCCACGTTGATACCACTCCTTGGTTTTGCTGTTAAAGGACTCTTTGACCGAAATTTCAACTTCCGCAGAATCATAAATTTTTTTTCTCCTGAAGAAAATAGGTAATGGTCGAAACAAGTAGTAATCCGATGGTGCGAGGTCTGGATTTGATGGTGGATAAAGAAGGAGTTCGAACCCATGAAGTTCTTCAAACTTTTCTTTGGTTCGACGGGAAGTGTTAGGATGAGCATTATGTTTTTAAAATAAAACTCCTTTTCGGGTGATCAAAGCAGGATAACGCTATGACAACTTTGCGTACGATATTTCCAGTTGTTCACAGTAGAGTTCAGAATTCATCGAGTTCAAAATTCCCAAAAAAACCAAAAACATTGATTTTTTTTTTTTTCAAAATGCTCTTGCAGTAAACGGAAAAGCAGTTTGATCGCGATCTATCCATCACTCACGGGTATTCTGATTTCGCCAGTAAACCCACTTGTCATGACAGATCTTCAAATGACATCTTCCGGTAAAATCTTGTATCAGAAGGGATTTTCAATAAAATTTCATTAGCTCTAACCTCTTAGCTGATTGCTGAATAAGTTCGTGAGGGACAAGCCTACTGCTCTTTTTCACCTTCCTCATGAAGAGGAGATCGCGACTTACAGTATCTTTCTACACTCGACAATCCCGGGCAAGTTCGCGAATACTTATCAAGTATCAATTAGGATTAAAATATTTACTGTTCTTTGAAATATTGAATTTGATGAAACGGTCAATTTTTTCATGCACATATTCAGAACTAAAACTTAATATTCATATTACATTTCATCTTTTATTTTTTCATTTATAAATATTATATTTAAAACGCCATAAGATTGAAATATCTGTACATAAATTTAACATGATGGAGAAAATAAATGATTTAATTATTCCTCAAAAAGTTCATACTCGTTGGCTCCCTACACTGAACTCGGTTCCTTGCAGCTACAGTTCGAAGTATGTCGAAGATAATATCCACCGGTGAAGCTCTCAAAATATTGAGGACCTTAAATACTTTTTCTGTTCTTCCTCATCGTTATCAAGGTCTCAGTGACAATACCATCATCGATAATATTTACATCGTATACCGTATCGTTAACATGGACAATTCTTTCCGTTTAAAGGTATTCATTATTTTCACTACAGTACGGGTTTTTTTAGCGTGCTTTTAAGGGACATTACTAAAACTTCATATATAATAGTCTAATAGTAAATTTAATCAGCTTTAAGATGAAACAAAGTAAATTTGAATCGGACTGACCATCAGTTGGCCAATTTCTACACTTTTCCCCAAGACCATATCTTCGCGGTAAATAGTTTTTTTTCATTTCGTAGGTAGTAATTCCAGCTACAATTAATATTTAAATACTTTCTTCGAAAAAAGCTTCGTTTTCGTGTTATAGTTATAACCAATAATCAACCGGTGTTTGGGGCGTTCTTTTGCGATTTTGGGTATGAAGCCGACGTCTGATGTGGAAGCAAACTTCAGTTTCGGATTCAACACCCCAAAAAAAATCAAGATCCTTTGAGAGTAAAATTTCGGCAGTTTTTCTTCGGCAAACCCTTATTTTACTGGACTTCATTTTCGGCCACTCCTCTCTTCTCTGAAACCATACTTGTCGGATTATTGAGACTGTACTGTATTTTTATTTTATTTTATTTTTTTATTTACGAATATTTTTAATTATGGATGAAAAATTATTCGACTTGTTATTGAATTTATTTAGATCATCATAATATCTGCGTGAGCATAACAAGTTTGATATTGTATGTAATCTGATACCGTTCTCGGTACAATGGAATTACCAATGTTATCTGCCTCAGAATTCTTCCTAAATTTTAGGAATTCTTAGAAATTCAATCCTATTTCTCCTTTAACCCATGCCAGCTTCCTAGAAATTCGTCTAGATAGGAAAACCCCACGTTAGATATGGGAAAACAAACTTGAGTTAAATCGATCGCGTAGCCAGGGGGTGGGGGTCTGGTGGGGATAGAGTGGAGTTCTCTCGGCCCCGTACTGTCTCTAGTCTGTGCCCTGTGTGCCGTGTGTTCGTGAGAGTTTGTGTCTTCTATATTGCGGCTGTCTTGAAGCGAAACGTCGTAGAGCGATAGTGACATGAAGAAACGTCATCCTGGACGCTTCAACGTCGCAGCGAATCAGGAAAAATCAGGTGAGATTCCATCAATATCTTGGGAGCTATCAGTTTTGAGAAAACGTGGTGGAAATATGTTGTATTTTATTATATTATTTGTTATTTAAAATACTGATTTCGGCCAGGATAAACATAAAAAAAAAAAAAAATCTAATACTCAAAGAATATTTATAAACAACGAGAAAGTGATGGATACTTTAAAAAATAAACAATAACTCTAGAAACGAAAATAATTTTATCATAACACTGATAATTCAGATAATAAATTTATAACAATAACAGAAAACCTCTCGTCGCAAAGTGTTGCTCCGTGAACATAACAATTTTTATAAATCTTAACATCGTTTAGCAATTATATCACGGAGTGATAGAATAAAAATACCGAAAAACAAAACAAAATACATACTCTAACCAACTTCAATGAATATAATAAAACCACATTGAATGTGATCAAAAATATATTATTTATTCAAGTTATAATTACATAGTAAAATTTTTTTTTTTTTAAATAATAAAATTTATAATACCTTAAAATGAAAATAGTATATACTCACAAGAGAATAACAACTGCTAAAATAGTATACCCTAACCCAACAAAATCACTATTTAAATTATTTTCTGTATGTAGTTACACGTGAAAATTTTTATTTGAAATATTGTTATAAAGACATATTAAAAACAATTCAATATTGAAAGTTCTTACGAAATTAATTATTCGTATTTTTGCATGATATATTATTTGATTCAAAATATTAACAGATTTACATTTATGATCCATCATGAAAACATAAACAATATAATTCAAAGCTGAATTAAAAAACTTACTTGAAATAAAAAATAAAAAAATAAATTAAATGTAACAAAATGGAAGGAATTGAATACATATATTTAATTTGTAAATAATAATAATGATAATAAAACATATACATTTTCATAAAATATTTTTTTGTGGAACTTCTAATAAACATTATTATAATAAACATACAAGCTTGCCGTGGTAGAAAGATATAGGATTAAATTATGGAATGTTTTCAAGATTAGATTTTCATTCTTTTGTTTATTTAGAAAATTTAAATAATAATAGTTTTAAAATCGTAATTAGAGTTAAAAATAAACTTATATATAAAATAAAATATATCACCAAATTTTCATTCTAACTAAATACTTATGAAACATAACGCGGTTGTATGTTATTTGAAGATAAAAAAAAAATGTTACTAAAGCAAAAATAAAAAATTAATTATTTAAAAAAATTGATAATTTTTAAGAAATGCTACTAAATTTCCGTTGGAACTGAGTCTCTCAAGCTCTCTTTCACACACTCAAACTAAATAAATAAATAAATAATTTTTTTAAAAATCTTTGTTTTACCGTGTTCCCTATGATCTTTCTTTACTATCTGTTAATTAATGATAATAAAATGGGATTTATAAACAGTCCATCAAGTAAACAGAAAACGAAGTTAAACCTGAAGTAAATATTTATGCTATGAACGCTCTTAATGAGTGTAATCATCTTTATCTTCTCAGATCTTCCGATGAATCTAAGCACAATTTAATGTATATAAATAATTAAAACTTATTTTGCAAAAGTATAAAAAAACAACAAAGAAAATCCATTATTACATAACAGACAGCTAGGCATTTATACTTGAAAATTGTTTTTACTAATTTAAACTAAGTTAAACTTTCCTATCTACAATTTACCAGTTTATTATTTTGTTAATTGTCTTAGTCATTCCCTTGAAGTAAATTATAACATAAATATATATATATATATATATATATATATATATATATATATATATATATATATATATATATATATATATATATATATAAAAGCTGAAATATTTATGACAACCATTAAATATTTTAGCATAGATATTGTTGATTTATCTCTATTAAATGGATCTAGGCCAGGCTAACACTGATATAAAGTTTAGATAATTTTTGAACCTTCTGACACACAATATATCAGAATAATGTAATTAATTACTATTTATTCCCTATCCCAGTTAATATATGTATATACCTCATTGTAATTAATTAATTTGATATGTAATTGTCCTATTGTTCATTATGAGTACTAATAGTTTGGTTGTTAGAAAAAATATAATTTAAACAAATTAAGCAATTATAGCATTATGTTTATATAATATTCCTCTTTTCCATTAAATTTACATATTTATCATTTATATATATATATATATATATATATATATATATATATATATATATATATATAAACAACTAACAACTGTTTTGGCGACGTTTGGATATGGTATCGACTAACTAACTTCTAACAATTGTAGTACACAACATTGTTAGAATTTAGTTATTCGATACAATATCCACCAGTAACATTGTAAGTAGTTTCATTCTCCTCTATATTCTGTAATTATATATATTTTTATTATTCTAACACATGTTGTTATATACTTATGTTGTAGGTAACTTTATGCTTTAAAATAACTTATATAACTTTATTGTAACCTGATTTTTCACTGTAGGGCATGGTTATGAGAACAATATAGTCTCGAAACGTCGCCAAAATAGTTTTTTTTATTTATTGACTAAACCTCAAGAACCTTACTAAACACACACACACACATATATCTTGAATCATGTTTTTACAATCGTACTATCCGATTACTTTTAGTATTTTGATTGTTAATTGTTTCTTAACTGTACTGTTAATATTATTGTAATTATTATGTATTTTTATTTGTTTATTATAATTTAAGATAAATACTTTCTTACAACAATAGTGTGGGCAGCTCGCAATGCTTTATCATATATTAAAAAAAAAAAAAATTACATGTCCCCTATGTTCAGTTTTGAAAGAATCTCCTCAATTATGTTTTATAATTTACATATAATACATACAAACTTCTTACAGTGACGTAAATTATTTGTAAATTGTTTTGATAACATCCAAAATTGTATACAATTGTTTTTTTTTAAATATGTCATGAACAATAATTTTTTTTTTTTTAAAGTCCTTGTTAAATCCTTAAACAATTAAAACCTTATTTTAAATCTAGATTTATTGTTGTAACGGCCTTTATTATAAAACTGCTAATTTATCTGCTTTTTTAGTATCTTTTTACAAAGTTATAATTAAAAATATGGTTTTTAATTTTTCATATCCAAACTTGTTTCTTTAATATTCTGACCAATTTAGGACATAATTTTTTTTATAGCTTATCTGATGACACTTGATATTTCATATATATTAGAAAGGAATATAAATTTTTTTATTTAAAAAAATATATGTTCTTAAAATAATATTTATATATTTTAGTTCTTGTATTAACAATTGTCGGTGTTCCGTTATCAGTTGTAAACATTATTAATTTTGATGATGGTGTTAATTAATTAATGCTAAGGATTTTTCTCTTAGCTCTCCAATAATATTTTTGCCAATTGGTGTGTTAGAAGCACGTGTTTATATTAAAAAAAAAAAAAAAAAAAAAAAATAGAAAATTGATAATACTTGAAATAAACGTATAGAATTTTAAGAAGATAAATATTTATTCACAAGAAGTTTAATTTAAATAATTACATATTTACTGTCTTGACTATAAAATATAAGTACGCAGTTATTGAACTTCTTTGAACTTGAAATTTTGAAATTAAATCCGAAAAATTAAAAAAAATATTAAGTAATGTATCATTACATTAACAATATATTAAAAATAAATAGAACTTACAAGTAAATAGTTGAGACAAAAATAAATGTATAAAAGTTTTATTTGACAAAAGGAGTAAGGTAGTAGGACCAAGCTTGTTGCTTTGAAGGCTAAACAAGTTTCAACGATGTACGCATTCTTCCTCTTGGGCATGTTCTTCATTTAAATATATTTTTTATCATAAATTATAATTTAAGTAATTTTACAATTTATAATTTATAATTGGTTATATAAGTAAGCAATTATAGGTGGATTTTTAATGAGTTCAGGAAAGCTAAACTAATCTTTAAAAAATAGTTTTTATAATAATTAAAAAAAAAAAAAATAAAAATATTGGTTTTAATTTTCCATATCTATACTTGTTGTTTTTTTTTAAATATTCCGATCTATTTAGGACACGAATTAACTTTTTAGGGTGTATTTATTTATGGCTTATTTGCTAATACTTAGTAAAACTAGTACTTAATAAAAAAAACTTTATTCTGGAAGTTACTGTCCTCTAAGAATAATAATAATGGACAATTAAAATTAAAATTGCCTGGCCGTGTTATGTACAATTTAAATGCTTCAGTAATTACGGCTTTCATTTTCGACAGGAAAAAAAAAAAAATTTATTTATGTAATTATTTACATATTTTTTGCATATAGGGGGGATGGTCTTTTTTCTTACTTTTATTGGGTATTTGGAGAAAAACTCAGGGATACCAAAATATTTGAAAAACATTAGAAAAAATGAAAGATTTTTTTTTTCTTCCAATCTATCACTTGCCTATAGGGGCACATTTGACAATTATTTTAACATTTCTGCTTTTCGCTTCCACCAATATACACTATACCCTTTTCTTTTGTGATTGATAATCTCTGTGGTTATCAGTTCATTGCAACCCCATTCGCATTGTTTGAATTCAATCCCCTTTTATATCTACCTATATTTCATACATTAAAATAAAAAATAAAAAATAAAAAATAAAATATAGAAGAACATTTATTATTTTGGTACAACACTAATTTAAGAAATGATATTATATAAGTAAAAATATATATAATTACAGAATATAGAGGAGTATAAAACTACTTACAATGTTACTTGTGGAAATTTTGGAAAACCTGAGGAAATTTTGAAAAACACATACAAAGGTTCATAGATCAACTTAGTTGATACTAATTATTGATTTATAAGATTATTTCAAGGACAAAATATATGCATGGCTCTAAATTTGTTCTATGAAGACAGTTTTCTAAACCATTGTCAGGGAAATATTTCTTTCAGGAAAATATGCTGTTCAGAATTTTTGTTGTGTTTTTATATACCGATATTTTATTGCAAATTGTTTTAGTAGAATTCCAAGTTTTATATTTCTTATAAAGTATTCTTGAAATGTATATATCTTTTTTATTTCTATTATATAATATTATAATTTTATTACAAAGAAACTATTTAAATTTTATATGAAACGGAATGAAATATCTGGAAAGAAAACAATCTACATAACCGACCGGTTGAATGACCTCCTGCCAGTTATCAGCTGAATTATGTTGATTAAATTATGAAAGTTTGAACATAGCCCCATTTTATTTTATTTTTTTTGTATGAAGTTGACAACGGATGAATATTTTTGTTACATAATTTACAAATTATGTTATATGCTCTAAATATTTATTGTTACATCTTATAGAGCATCTGGTAGCTAGAAAAAAAAAGTGACTGTGTGTAAAAATAAATTGGAAAGTTTAAACTAAATGTATAAATTATAAATAAAATATGACAACTGGATTTCATAAATAGCATTTTAATATGGTATTTAATTAACATATTTTTTGTTCTCGGGAATTAAAATGTCTTTTTTTGACATGGGTACGTCTTTTCCTGGGCTACACTTTTTTTGGTGTTTCGTTTTTTCATCATCAAAAATGTAAGATTTTGATACGATTTAGCTTCGTTTGTGTTGCTCGAATCGAAAATTTGGCAGTCCCCTGGGCAGAAATATAATGGAAAATATTTTTGTTATGTAACATTTGTCCCTAGGAACTACCGTTTATGAGCTATATATGTTTGAATGAAAAAAGTCATATTTGAAACCCCTTATTTTCTCTCAACTTGTTTAATATGAATAATCATTGATTATTAACTTATAATCTTCTTTCGGGTTCGGCCACCTTGCTCTTCCGTTCTTTCCAATATCTCTTCATTACCTCTGCCTGATGTTTTCTCCGTTCATCTGACCACCGTCTACCTATTTTTGTCCTAAACATTTCCGGAAATTTGGTCTTGTTGACTGCTGTCCGAAATTTGTCTCTGTCCAATATTGAATTCCCAACCCTTACCTCTTAAATTTCATCAGTTCAGGATTGTTATAATTTAGTAGCAGATACCAATACCATATCCACCAATATCACTGTAAGTAGTTTCATACTCCTGCATATTTTGTAATTATATGTAGTTAAATATTTAAAGATATTGAAATAGTTTTTAAAAAACTGAACTAATAAATTAGATTGTTAGGACAAGTTATCTTATTTTATAGACACTTTTCTTAAGGCCGAAGACTTTCTACCCGAGCGGTGATATATTGAGCGAGTCGAGTGCCTCTCTGTTGACACAATTCGTGAAAGCAGCTCCCCGATAAATCACATGGCTACCTTATTCAGTCATCATATGGTTTATGGTTCCTGCCATAGATAGAGCTATACCATTATCTATTATGGTTATTCCTAGGCAGCTAGTACTTGTAAAATGTATCTAAATATATATATATATATATTTAATTAAGGCGGACTAACCTTAATTTTTAGAAGACTGAAGTTTCAATGATTTGAAATTTATTCTGATATTTCAGGTTTATTAAATAAATCGTATCATTGCTTGTGTGAAAGAGCAGTAATTTTACCTACAAAGACTACAACAGAGGAAATAAATAACATTACTCAGTTCTGGGGAAAAAATAAAATTGTTTCTGGTTTTTTATACTATCATGTGTGCTGAATTCGAATCTGAAGACGAAAAAATTCTATCTAGCATGATTTTTGAGCTAATAGTCGGGTTTTTAAAAAAAAAATATTTAATTTTTTTTTTTACTCCCATGAATATTTTTTGTGATTTTTATATTTGCTTGTGTTGTGAATTCGAATCTGAAGGAAAAAAAAATTCTATCTAGCATCATTTTTGAGAAAATATACGTTTCTGAAATTGTATATTTTTGAAATTTCATTTATTTTGTTTACACTCCGATGAATATTTTTTTTGTGAATTTTATAATTACAACAAGTGTGCTGATTTTAAATCAACAGCAAAAAAAAAAAAAAAAAAAAAAAAAAAAAATTCATCAAGCACCATTATTTATAGATTGGAGGTTATTTAAAAAAACAACAACTGAAATAGAACTTTTTTTCATATATTTATATAACAATTTTTTTTTTTTTTTTTTTTTTTTTTTTTGGTGAAAAAATAGTAATATATAAAATAATAATATTTAATAGTGAACATAATCGTTGTGTATATATTTTCAGTCTGTACTCTACATCACGTTTGTAATGCCCAACAGTGGTCGGCAAACATTCTCATTGCTTTTACAGCTCTACCTGAATTTCATTAAAAAAATTATTGATTTTCTGTTCGTCCCAGACCATAGGTATATTATGTCATAAACATACCGGTACCAGTATATGATGTGTTAAGCTAATTTTCAATGAAGGATTTTTCGTTCTAATTTGTCCATAAAAAGATCTGCCAGAAGGGATGAAAGAGGGGACCCCATAGATAAGCTTTCTTCCCTGTTTATAGAATTGTTGAATTGGAAGTAATTATGTTTTATACAAACTGTCATTTAATTGTAAAAATATAATTTTTCTAGTGGTTGAAGATTGGACCAGAAGATTATTCCTAAAATTTCTATAGTTTCTGAAGGTGGGATACTGGTAAACGGATTTGTGACATCAACTTGGAATTGTCTGGAACTTTTACTTTTTTAATTTTGGTGGCTAATTCTATTATATTTTTTTATTGTATTTTGCGGGGGGAAAATTGTATTGATCCTTCTATACAATCATGCGTACCTCAAGTAAAGTTTTAGATATATTTGCTCCAAATCGTACCCAAAGTCCTGGAGGACAAAGCCACCCTTAAGAGATCTCTAAGGGGAAGGGAGTTTTTGTTTACTTCTCGGTGGTTGGCGCCTACCTCAGCACCCCCATAAAGGTACTCAGTCACCTCCACTCTCGAACTGTTGGAAAAAAAAATTCCGGACCTTTCCTCTTCTTACAGGACTAGTCAATATTTGCTTTCGTCCGTGTATCTCCGGATCAACCTCTCCGTCGCGGTACGTGTCAGCTGTCACGTGATACAACTGTATCATCACGGGGGCAACGTTCTGGACGTACAGCTCCATCCTTCTATATGTTTCGTGAACTTAAATATTTCTTTAGGGATTATTCAATCTTAAATAATGATTCGGATGGGCATATTTTTTTCAAAACTCATAAGGCATTGTTTCAAGGATATATGATACTTCGATCTATATCTCTCGCATAGCTTGTTCCGTTATTTCAACTCAGTGTTGATTTTGCCATTGAAGTTAGAAATCTTTTCTTTATTTTCATCAGTAAAAAAATAAAATTAAAAATAGCGCTATCCAAGCTACAGAGCATTTGAAGGTTTTGGTAGATGAAGAAGGGGTTATGTAACAAAACACAAATTTCGAGTAATTTATTTTACATTCCATTCTTCTTTAGTAGGGAAAGGTTACCTAGTCCTTCATCCTATTCACATATATTTTTCTTGTTGCTTAGAAATATTCAGATTTTGCTACCTAACACTTATAAATTCTGTCATATTTATCATCCAATATACCTGCACATAACCCCTTCATCCACCAAATCCTTCAACAATTTTTATATTTTTGGAACCTATTTGTCTGAATTGAAGTGATTTGTTGATATGTTTTATTTTTTCCACCTGATATGTTTTTGTTACAAATTTCTCCTTTTTTTTTTCTTTTTTTTCCAAACTAATTTTAACATATTCATAACTATTTACGATTACCTTTATTTTTTTTTTGCATTCAATTATTTTTATTTTCTGAATTTATTTTATCTGTTGATCATCTTATATGCTACTTATTTTACTGTGTTTAAATTTTGACCTCCCTTTACATACAATTATTCAAATCGTTTATTAACCCTATTACATATATGCCATTTTATTTTCATTCTCTTTATAATTGTATAATTTATATAATTTTTTTTTTGTTCATTTCAAATTTATAAACCCTGTTTTTTTTCTGGTTCTGTATTCTATCAGCATTATTCGGTAATCTGCAGATTCCTTTTTTTATTATATTTTTTTTGAGTATGTTTTATGGGCTAGGTTAAGCAGCTATTACAATAAGATTCTTTTAATTGAGTTTTTCCTTAAATAAAATTTTTCCACTTCACAAACTATTCACAGGTCCCACATAAACACATCTTTTTCGGTACCATTGAATTTTAAATTTCACAATTTGATTTGAATCTAAGCTAAGTGGTGTGAATTTCTGACTTATGCATAATTTTTCTTTACAAAAACTCCGTTTCAATGGGCCGTTTGAAAATAACAGAAGACAAATCATAAGGTAAACAAAAGCCTGTTACTAAATGTATAGATATGAACGAAGCGCCACGAACATTACCGATGGCACCCGAATTCCAACGAATGCAATGATCGTTTTGCCCGTCCAGTCGGCTCATCTTTAACTTTATTTAAATAAACATTATAATTTAAAACCTGACTTACTCTTTTAACTTGTTAACATTATATGCAAAGGAGGACATTTTGCTTTCATTGCTATATGCCTACATAAACAATGACAATTTTTGTTTTCTTCCATTAATACCCCTTTAATTATGTCTTGTTTGTTTAATTTCTATAGTAATTTAGTTATTTAATTATTTTGTTCTTTTTTTATAAACAATTATGAATTCTTTTAGTCGGTTTTGTTGGTTGTTAACTTTTTTTTCTCTAACAATAATCAATTATAAATTAATTACTATTATAAATATGTTCACAGAATTGTTTAGCCTAATTAGAGATGCTTGTTAATAATTAATAGAACTGGTGGAGTAATTTATATATATTTTATAAAAGATCCATTTATATTTTATTTTACTTCAAAGGTTAGACAAAAAGAATAATTTTATAAACTTAAATCAGGTAGACCAACTAAGAAATGCTTTGATGACTTACGGAACAGATTGAGTCCGTTGGAAGCGTTCCAGTAATTCCTACTTGTAAGAAGGCCACTAGACCATTTTCTTTTTCAAAAACCTTGGGTAGCAGTACCCACTGCACCACGCGGGGTTCAAAAACCTTGGGTAAGGTTGTTGAGTATTAATCTTAAAACTTACTTAAACTGGAATTTATTTTGGAACAATAGAATAAAAATTATATGGGTTATTAAAATTTTTTTAGTACGGCATTAAAGCTCCTATCAAACAATTTTAAAAAAGTTCGAAAATAATTAAATTTTAGCGTGTTGCATCACATATAAAAATACTTTGTGTCAATAAAAATTGTAGAAAGATTCTACGTAAAAGTTTTAAATACGTGTATGTTATAACTAACTATAAGAAAATAAGTTATAGGGGCAAGAACTACCTAAATAACAATAGAAAATTCAGAATCCCCAAGACCTAACTTTGGATTTTTATCAAAGACCAAATATATGAAACGTATTAAAATTTCATTTATTTAAAACCTTTTTTGAAATAAAGTACCTACTCAATCGGCTATATATATATATATATATGGATAAATTTCTTGACTGTTACTATTAAATGTTTAGTAAGGTTCTTGAGGTTCAGTCAATAAATAAAACAACTATTTTGGCGACGTTTCGAGACTATATTGTTCTCATAATCATGCCCTATAGTGAAAAAAACAGGTTACAATAAAATTATATAAGTTATACAAGTTATTTCAAAACATAAAGTTAGCTACAGTACAGGTATATAACAACATGTGTAGGGTAATAAAAATATATATAATTACAGAATATAGAGGAGTATGAAGCTACTTACAATGTTACTAGTGGATATGAATAGACTAACAATTCTAGTCGCCAAAATAGTTGTTTTATTTATTGACTGAACCTCAATAACCTTACTAAACATATATATAACAACTTTGTTTACAATTTAACTCAGTTTATACTTCTGAATCTTTGAAAAAATTTTACTTTGAATCTACAAAGGTTTGGAAAGTTGATGTTTCATTTGCTCTGTGTGGTTAAAGAATATGGGTAAGTAAAAATCCCAAGAAAAATAAAACTTCATGTCAGTATGTATATATATATATATATATATATATATATATATATATATATATATATATATATATATATATATATATACACACACACACACATTAAAAAACTCTTAATTGAAAAAAATCTCTCATTAAAGGAAAAGAAGAAGTCACTTTGTTTGGATGTTCATTTTTCAGAGGTTCCAACTGAATCAAATTAAACACAAAAAATGCTGCATAAATAGCATCCAATTTTATTTTATCCAAAGATAAAAACTGGAATCATAATAGAGCATCAGAACTAGAAATTGATACTTTGTGTCAAAAATTTTGAATGGATATATATTTTGGCTGGTGGTCTACAGTTTTTCTTTGTAATGTAAAGCTTCGTCCTGGAAACCTAGAGTGTAACGTTTTTTTCAACCTCAAACATTTTGACACGATCTAATTGACACGTTGGTGTAGCTCCCATCAAAAATTAGTCGACATTTTTCTAATCAGAAATTTCATTGAGAATATTGTTTGCCTTGTAGCATTCCCCGCTAGGACCTACCGTTTCGAAGCAATTTAGGTTTGAATGAAAAAAGGCACGTTTCAAACCCATATTTTCTCTCAACTTTATTTATTGTATATCAAATAATCATTAATTGTCATTTTAAGTAATTTGATCATTTTATTTCTAAAATGTAAATTAAGAAAATCAGTTGATTATAGGTAGACATGTCCATGATCTATAATTTTTCCCAATCAGGAAGAAATTGAGGTTTATCTAATGTCCATTGTTTAAACAAATTCAAACGCATTAAGATATGACATCGTTTCCTATTCCACGTTATCAGTTCCTAATGGTTCTAAATCACTTTGAGGAACCCTCAGAGAGCGAAGAGATGCCACAAATGTAAGAAAAGTGTTCCTGGTAAAGAGATTCAAAGGAAGGGAATCGTTAGAACTAATTTAGCGGATAAACTGACTCCGAGTGATTCATTAATTGCTAGCTTGTCTCTCTCCATCCTTCTCTCTTATAGTTCTCTTTTACCTTCCTTTCTCGCTACAGTTCTTTCCTATTCTCATCTTTTAGTATCTTGAATAAAATGAAAATGAAAAAACGAACTTTATTCTAGGACTTACAGTCCCCTAAGAATAATAAAAATACACACTTACAAGTACAATTGTCTGGCCGTATTATTTACAAATTAAATGCTTCAGTTATTACAGCATACATTTTTGACAGGAAAAACAAAATTAAATTAAATAAAAGAAAAAAATTGAAATATTAATAATAACATAAAATATAATCGTATATATATGTACGTAGTAAGGTCCAGAAGTTTCCGGCCTGGGATAGAAGGAAAGGTGAAAGAAAAAAACTGGTCCTACTGTTTTTCAATATATTCTCCTTTAAGTTCAACATACTTAATACAAAGCTTTGGCAACATTTCTATACCATGAAAAAAAAAAAATTTTCTTCTTTGTTAAAAAAATGTTCTTCTTGGAAAAAAGTGTAAAAATTCATTGCAGCAGAAAACTCGTTCCTGTTTTTGAGTAGCTGGAAGAAATTTTGGAACCCATCTTGCACTAACCTTATTCATATGCAAATGCTTTTGATGATCCTCAAAATACTTGTTTTTGAAAGCCCCGACCCAAATATTTTTACTGATGTACTAATAAATTCACATTTGAAACTCTTTTAATTAATGTACTAGGAGAAAACGAAAAATATCTTTTATCTCGACGGCATTTATCCTATCCTTTCGGTTAAACGTAAAAGCTTTAAAAATGTGAATTAAGGATATAATACCACGTGATGAAACTGCAAAGTGTACCGGTCTTAAAGAAACTTGTTTTCATCCGATTGTGTGTGTTTAAAAGTAAAACCAGTTGGGTAAAACAGCTATTGACACCCTTAAGGAAATATTCATACTATAATTATAGAAAGAATAGTTCAATAAATTTGAAATTTACTGTTATTTTTCCTTAATTTCTATACGTTACGCTAATTAAGAAAGTTCACACCAAACATTATTACTGAAGATAGTTGCAATGAATTATGTGAAATCAGTTATTGACACCCTAAGGATATCTTTTAAAATACAAGAGTTAAAAGTACTTTTACACAATTGAATAGTAGGATTTAAAAGGAATTTTATGTCCTTTTTTTTTGGCTAAATATTTTTTTTCTTATCTTTATGCAAGTTTATTTAGCTGAACCATACATCTAGATGCGAAAGTCAATACGAGTTTCAGTAAGTGTATGCATTCAGTATAATAATATGTTGTTTATTTTAACGAAGTATCTAAAACTTATCTTTTGACAGATATTCTTGCTTGCAAAAGAGCCACTGAATCTTTTTTACGTGAAAGGTTTTTGAGATGAAAGGTTTTTCAATCAAAACTTTTATTGGGATATTAATTCTTAATGCCCTTCTGTGCTGGTGGCAGTTAAGTGTTACATTGTTGCAGCAGCAGAACAAAAGCCCTGCAACAATCTAGTCTTCAGCTTCTCCAGGACGCAGGATTAAGAGGCAGGTAGAATGGGCATTGTCTCAAATAAGTGAAGCTATGGGTTGAGGCAGAGGATGTGTTTCAGAATAGTTTGGCCTGTTCCAGACCTCTTCGTTCCTTCCAGCCTTTTGTTGGCAACATCAAAGGCACTGGAAAAGGTTGGAAATCCAGAACATGTGGTTATGTCATTTTCTAAGTGTTTTCAGAAAGTGATTTTAGAAATTCGAAAAAAGAATTTTAGGAGCTGTTCATTTACATTGCGCTACCCAAAAGGCGGAAATCCGTTGTGGAAAAATGTTAAAATTTAGTGGTTTTAATTAGATATGAGGCGTGGAGATGCAAAAGGAGGTAAATCCACTTTTTATCATTTTTAATTTTGTTTTAGGTGTTTTCACCTTTATAAGGTCCTCTATAAGATAGTAAATCGTTCACCCTTCAAAACATGCTAAATCCAATCTAATTTTACCTTCAAAGCTTAGGCTGAGTTTCAGAAGCGGGTAAATCCTTGTTTCTCAAAACAGCCGCTTGGAGCACCACTTACGCTTGTAACGAAAGTTGTAATGAACATTTGAAAAGGTTTTAGCTGTCGATATATTTTTACACGTGTGATAATCAATTTACTGTGTTGTGTTCAATATGGAGAGATGTCCTGAAATAAATATAACAGTATCAAGAAAAGAATCTGGTAATGAAGGTAATTGGAAGCGAACTTTTTCAAAACATTTGTACATTTGGTTTGTAAAATCTTCATTTCATATTTTCTATCTGTTCTTACATCTGCCGATTCCAATATAATTTAATAAAATTGCACTTTAATAGATATGCTGCTCCTGGAACTTGTGTCCGGACACTTGAATGTAAGCACCTCAAGCACAAACAATTAAAATGCTCCATTATTGGCCGCAGTGTTATAAGAGTTTTTTAAAAACATGTTCTACTCCACTACGGATAAGGTTTGAACCGCTTTAGTATCTGTTAATTTCGCTTTAATGACTGGCTCAAGCTCAAGGCTAGTATTCGATTTAAAAAAAAAAAAAAATATGAAAAATTTAAAGAAATCTCGAGAAAATCATTTGAATCAAGTTTGTTTTTTATTAATTATTTTTTTCATCAAAGTTTGTTCAATGTTAAATTAACAATAAAACAAACAATGTGTTAATTGTCATGAGTTATTTTCTCATACATACATACATACATTTTTCTCATACATTAATTTTCATGAGTTTTTTTTTTTTTAATTTGAAGTTTAGATGCTGGACAATATTTTACAGATATGTATCTGACGTTGTTTAAAGACTTCTGATCCAATAATAATTGTTTAAAAAAAAGAATCACTTGAATTATGCATATTTTTGGGTTTACTGAAAAATTTTCAATTTTGGATTTACCCCTTTTTGCGTCTCCAAGCCTCATATAATGAATGTTTATCAAATAGTTATAAACTTTCTAGCAATAATTAAATGAAAAATATTATCTATTTCTTAAAATTATTTCTAAAACTCATCTTTTTATTCTATTGTCTATTAGCTATTATAAAAACGTAATATATTTATTTATGTATATGAGTATTAGATCTTGATGAGACACCCCGATTGTCTTGTCTCTCTGAGTTATGCCACGCTGCGGACTGATTTATAACACTATGTATAATTTTCGATGCGGTCTGAATTGGATTTGTACTTCAACTCAGGACAAGAGGATATATCCCACATCTTCGTTTTAAAAGCGGTCGCTATGGACGGACGGGGATCTATTTTATATGCTAAGATGGCCACGGCTGCCAAAGTTGATCTACAAAAGCTGTCGAGGCAGTGCTCCTTTGTCTAACAAGAGAGTGTACGGGCAGATCTGCATTCCGGGCGGGCCGCGAGGATGCAGATGAGACCAGAGCCCGTAGCATTAGTATGGGCTCTCCGCAACCTCTCCATGAGCAGAAACGGAACGAAGGCAGCATTGTTGTCTCTGCCATATTATTCTGTCTCTACATTTTTTTAATTTATTTATTTTTTTATGAAACTTCAAATCCCTAATACCTGGTTTAAAGCTATTAAATAAAAACTTATTTTATTTTTTCAAAAATTCTAAAACTAAAGTTTTTTCGTTTTTTTTTTTTTTTTTTTTTTTTTATAGTCATTTATTGAAATTTACAACTGTA
The DNA here is from genome assembly GCA_003667255.2 of Euschistus heros. NCBI lineage: Eukaryota > Metazoa > Arthropoda > Insecta > Hemiptera > Pentatomidae > Euschistus > Euschistus heros. Next base: position 188,898 of record RCWM02000447.1, on the reverse strand, counting down.
CAAAATATATACATCAAGTAAATTTGTTGATAGCGATTACAATAACATGCCAAATATTGAAAAAAACTACTCATAAATAGCACAATAAAAATTCTACACTAGAAGGTCTCTTCTTTTTAGACGCCTCGGAGGATTATTGGGAAGGGAGTGGAAAGTAGTTGTGAAACTAGTGGATTTAGTGGTTATGGAAAATATTATGAAAGGAAATATATCTGGTTTGGGCTAAATCAGCAACATATGAAACATTAAGGTCATTGCGGATAATTTTATTGGTGACAAAGTAAGGAGCATTGAGGAGTTTTTGATGGATTTCGATTGCAAGGTGGGATACGAGGTGAATTAAATGGTCTGGTGGAGCCTCAGAGCTCAATTCCATATTTCCAAATAGATCTGATACCTGTCATAAGCCTTATGTAATTAATCGGTAGGTTTTAGCGTCTGTCTAGTAAATGTTGAAGTAGTCTGTAAAGTAAATGCTGAAGAAGTCAAAAATGGCGAGCAAGAGTACAGATTTAAAAAAAAAGGTACTTCATTAAAAAAAAAATTCTAGGTTCCTAAATTTCTTAGAGAGCTTGAAAGCTTTTCCAGGAAGTTTTATATTTTTTGAAGGATTTTGAATTGAAAAATTTGATTTTGATTGTAAAATGTATTATTTGTAGAATGACAGTAGAAAGAGAAAAAATGTGTTTAGTGGACGAAGTGCTTCTTTTTTCTTTTTTTTAATTTTTTATATTGTTCAAAATGAACAAATCTTTATTGATCGGTCTGTATCATCATGGTACGCCAACTGACTTAGTTGTTTTATTTATTATTAATTAATGGTTTTGATTTAAAAATATCTTAAATGTTTATTTTTCTGCGAGGCATAAAGTACCCTTATTATTCCAAAAATAGCCTGTAAGACCTCCTCTACTCCAACAGGATATCTCAACTCAAAACAAATCTCTTCATCGACACTAGATATAAATAAAACAAGCACCTCATTATAGCTACAGAGGATGAATTATAGTGTTGGATAGGCTTAGGATTGGTAAAGAGCATTTTGAAAGAAGGGCTGGCCATGGATTCTGAATATCAAACAGATCTAACGGTATTACGTGGAGCGAAGTAGTTGCTGAAAGGACTCGTACTGACCTGAAAAAACACCTTATGTAACTGCCATCTATCTTCCGCCAGGTTCAGCCCCTTCTAATCGTATGGGAGGTATCCAAGAATTGGAGGAAGGTCTGCAACGCTTTTTACACCCTCAAGAATGTAACATTTTGACACGCTATGTTGGTGTTGCTTGTATCGAAAATTCGCCAACAGTTTCCTGATCAGAAATTTTGATGGAGAATATTTTTTGGTCCCAGGACCTACCGTCATACTGCTCAATGAAAAAAGTCTCGTTTAAAACCCCTATTTTCTCTCAACATTGTTTATTTCAAATAATCATTAGTTATTAATTTAATTTAATTGTTTATTTCGTCGTTTTCGACTTTTTCAACATTTACTAGACAAACGTTTAAAACTTCCGATTTTATACAAAAGACTCATTAACATGACAGTTAGACCTATTTGGACATATGGAATTGAGCTTTTGTGGCTCCACTAAACCATTTAACTCATCTCGTATCCAATCCTTGCAATCCAAATTCCTAATCGAAAAATCCTCAATGCCCCTTACTTTGTCACAAATAAACTTATCATAAGACCTCAATGTTCCGTATCTTGCTGATTAAGCCCAAACCAGATACCTATCCTTTCATAGTTAAGTCCATAACCGTTCTAATCCAAAGTCTCTCAACTTGCTTCCCATTCTATTCCCGATAACCAACTAAGGCGTTTGAAAAGAAGATGGCCTTCTTATAAAGAATTTTTTTTCATTTTATTGAAGTGCTACTAGTGAGTGTTTTTTCACATGTTATTGACAAGTCATTGTAATAATTTCCTTAAATTTACTTATTATACATATATACCCACATACAGTTGTAAATATCAATAAATAGTTAATAAAAAAAAAATTGTTAATTTAAGTAATTTGATCCTTTTAATTCTGAAAAGTTTTATTTTATTTTTATATAAACTTTTTTTGGCATAGCTTTTCACTCAATGTGCGACTTGTGTTATGTTAAATGTCTGATGATGGGATATATCCCGAAGCATATAGCTCATAGTTAAGTGAAAATAAATAATAATTTGATGATTTATGCCCAAAAAAAAGTGTATATAAAAATAAACTAAATATATTAAATACTCCATTACTTAAGAATGAAGAGTTTTATTTTTTAAGACCCATTTACTGATATTTACAACTGTTTATATTTTGTATAAAACTAATAAATTTGAGGAAAATTATTACTTAGCACTTCAAAAGAAGTTCTACATTAGAATGTCTCTTCGCCATCTTATCAGAGAACCGGTGTGTTATCTTTCTCTCTTTACATCTACGATGTAAAGTGCTCCCACATTGCTTTTCTTTCCTGTTCGCAGGGGTTATGAAAGGAAAAAAAAAAAAAAAAATCTTATCAGACGCCTCGGAGCATTATCGGAAATAGAAAGCAATTTGAGAGACTAGGTGGATTTTAGTGGTTATGGAGTTTACTCAAAGATGATAGGTATCTGGTTTGGGCCAAAGCAGCAAACTATGGATTATTAAAATCTTTAGGGATAAGTTTGTTTGTGACATAATAATAAGCATTGAAGGATTTTACCAAGTCTTTCGCAATTTATTGGCTTGGACTTTTGTCTTTTAAGTGTTGGAGTAGTCAGAATTTACGAGAATTTTCTTATCTTTTAAGCCTGGTATGTTTATAAAATGTGTATTGGAAAAAAGTAGTAAATTACAGATGGACATATCCGTGATCTATTGTTCTTCCCAGTCAGGGGGGAAATTGAGTTCCCCACCCCCTTAGAGATTACACAAATAATCATTAGGATTGATCTTTCTATACCGTCATGCGTACCTCAAGTGACAACTAATCATAGCAAACATAGATTCTTCTTGAAAAAATAAATTCGATGAATGAAGCTGTCATGTGATTGATTTTCAACATCAAAAACCATTTAACCAAAGGTCAAAAATAACTATAATTTATTATTAATAACGAAACATGGCCTTCAGCTATACTATAAAGTACGAATAAGTCTAATAAATCGATTGCTATAACTTTCCCCAAGTGCTATATTTAGAAGAGAACGACCTGCCGTGTCAACAGATCGATCTGAAATATTGATATTAAGCTAATCGATATTTCAACCACAGGTCGAGTTGTATCAGAGCCTGGCTGCTCCTGGTTTTGCTTGTAACGAAAATAGATTTACTCTATCTTTCAATAGTTATATTATAATAACCCAGAAGAAAAAAATATCTAATTTCTCCCTGATTGGGAACAGTAGATTATGGGTCTGTCTATCTATAATCTACTGCTTCTGATTAGGAAATTGTCCGCAAATTATTGATCTGAGCAACACCAGCAGAGTTATAGCGTGTCAAAAGGCTTTAAATCTATTTAAAGAAAAAATATATCCAGGACATTTTGATAGTATGCACTCATTGTTACTATAATAATTTTATCATGTTTATTGTACGGTTAATACACTTATTAATTTCGGTTATGTTAGGGAAGGGGAGAGGGAAGATAGTGGTATTGAAGTAATTCCAGAAGTTTTTGTTAATTGTAGCCCACAACGAGAGTTCAAAGAAATCAAGACAATTTCAAGAACGAGACCGCCCTTGACCCCCAACACCAAAGAAGATCGAAAGCCCCCTCAAGATCAATTAAGAGAAATTCAACGGAAGGCTGAGCCTAATTGAACTAACCAAGGCACCAAGATGTCCTTATTAGTCGACTCATAAACATCACTTATACTCATCAAACCCCCTCACATCTTCCTCGAATGCGAGGATGATTCACGAATTATACAACACTTCTTGGCCCTGCATCTTCTGTAGTGGTTTTTCGTAGTAATCCCAGAGTTTGGAAAATTATCGATGTTTGGATCATGGATAAATAATGAATTTGTAAGTTTAAATAAATAACAATGATATTACACTAATCCCTGTTGAACAGTTCCGCTACCTAGGACTCCACTTGGACAAACATCTAACTTGGAATCCATATACAAGACTAAAACGACAGGAAACTGCCCGTCGTTACAGGAAACTTTAACATTTACTAGACAAACGTTCAAAGCTCCCAATTAATTACAAACGATTCATTTACATGACTGATTCATCTCGTATCCAATCCTTACAATTCAAAATCCTTCGAAAAATCCTCAATGCTCCTTACTTTGTGACCAATAAACTTATCCATAAAGATCTTAATGTTCCATATGTCGCTGATTTAACCCAAACCAGATACCTATCCTTCTATAGTAAGCTCCATAACCACTCCAATCCACTAGTCTCTCAACTTGCTTCCCCTCCATCCCTGACAATCCTCAGAGGCGTCTGAAATAATGGCCTTGAGACCTTTTAGTGTAGATTTTATTGAAGAGCTACTGGTGAATAGTTCTTCACTAATTATTTACATGCCATTGTAGTCACTGTCAACACATTTACTTGATGCATATTATTTTGTACAGTTGTGAATATCAATAAATGTAAAAATAAATAATAATAAAAAATAAATAACAAGAAAATTAGGATGTGATTTTTATGACTAGAATAAAAATATCTAACAACAAATATTAGTATCTTTTCTCTGTATCAAATCCAGTGTCTAAAAAATTATGAAGCTTTAAGAAAATCCGTTTTCGAACCACACCTTGTTAAAATATTTTTAAATAAAAAACCAAACAGTGAATACTTTCTCATGCTATATATAGGGTGTATCAAGTTGCCCACGCTCAAGAAATCAATGTTGCTCGTGTTATGTTTTATTTTCAGCTCCCAATGCCCTCTACTCACAAGGAATGTACAAGCTTCAGGTATTTCGTATAAATTATTCAGCATACAGCAGTTATTAATGCTTAAAGTGAACTTTTAATGTATTCATACAAAATAATATTATTTTCATTAATCAAATGAACCGCTCTCCTAACTAAAGAACTAGTTTGTAGATAATTATATTGTATTGAAGTATCCAATTAAACATTATTTCTTCAATGATATTTCCACGCGTATCAGTAATTTTCAACCTGATACTATTTCACAAATTAGGCGATTTGAAGTTCATGTAATTACACAATTGGATATCTAGTTTTCGATTTTAAAGTATGAGTTGGTAATCCAGATGGACAGAGACAATTAAGTAACTCTTGCGCAATATAGACTGCAACAGTGCTTGCAACTAAAGGCCCATGAATCATATTTTTACACACAATATCAAAAAGCAAAGGATCGAAATTTAGTTTGGTTATAATCTTTTATTCGGAAAAAATAATTTCATCTGATTGGTTTTATATTTCTAAATATAAAAATGTGGCAAACCTCGTTACTACCAATCTACATTGTAAATTTTTTTATTGCTAAAACTTCCTAGAAATATGATAACGATTTAGTTAAAATTTGGTTTAGTAGTTTTACCATCGAGTTTACGATATTTCGAAATGGTGCTAGTTTATTTGTGGCACGCTAAGGTGTATTAAAGGCTAGGACTTTATTATTTAAATAATAAATAATAATAACGTTGTAAAGTTAACGAAACTCATGAAGGTAGGATATCAATTTGGTTTAGGAGAAATCCGCAATATAAGGGACATTAAGATCATTATGGGTAAGTTGACAGAGTTAGTAAAATTTCAGACTGTAAGTGAAAATGTAAGTTTAATATATTAAATCATTACTTTGCATTGTATACTGCATATTTACTGGATGTATTTTTGTAATACTGCTGTAAATTTCTGTTAATAAAAGTATTAAAAAAATTATAGTTTAAAAAACTCGAAAAACACGCTCTTATAACAAACCTAACTAAAAGCTAAGTGTGATAAACAATTTGCAACAGTCCGAGGTTCGAAGCTAATTTCCCGGTAATATTCGTGTTTTATTTTCATTTTTCAGATCCGCTATCTAGGACTCCAACTAGACAAACATCTGACTTGGAATCCACACAAGACTTAAACGACAGGAAACCGCTCGTCGTTTTCGACTTCTACAACATTTATTAGACAAACGTTCAAACCTTCCGATTTACTACAAAAGACTCATTTAAATGACAGTTATCAGACCTATTTGGACATATGGAATTTAGCTTTTGTGGCTCCACTAAACCATCTAACTCATCTCGTATCCAATCGTTGCAAACCAAATTCCTTCGAAAAATCCTTAATGTCCCATTTGTTGCTGATTTAGCCCAGACCAGATCCTTCCATAGTAAGATCCATAACCACTCAAATCCACTAGTCTCTCAACTTGCTTCCCACTCCATTCCCGATAATCCTCCGAGGCGTCTGAAAAGAAGATCGCCTAGAGACCTTCTAGTGTTGATTTATATTGAAGTGCTGCTGATGAGTAGTTCTTTTCAAGTTTTGGCATGTTGTTGTAATCATAATCAACCTATTTACTAGATGTATATATTGTACAGTTGTAAATTTCAATAAAACGAGAAAAAAAAAAAAATTCATTTTCAACACAGTTTATACAACATCAACCAACAATATTTGTTTTTTTTGGACATATCTCAGAGTAGGAATGAACAATTTTTTTTACTTTAAAAATCCTAAATTGCACCAAATGTAATGATCTACATTATATACTTTTATTATATAAAATTATTGATTGAATTAACTATTTTTGCGTTATAGACTCTTAAACATGACCAAAGCTAACTTTTTAATGTTGGCAAAATTCATAATTAAATTTACGCACAATTTAATAAACTTTAATCTTGTAAATAAAACATTTTTCATCTGAAAGAATTTTTCTATATGTTTTTTTTTTTCCAAAATCTGAAAAAAAGTACAGAAAGTTTGGGTTCTTTTCCCTCCAATCACTTTCCCCTAATCAATTTTTTTATTTTTTATATACATCAAGAAAATGTATTGACAACGATTATAATAACATGTTAAAACTTGAAAAGAACTACTTATCAGTAGCAATTTATTAAAAACTCTTACTCTAGAAGGTTTCTACGCCATCTTCGTTTCAGACGCCTCGGAGAGTGGGAATTTCAGGAATGGAGTGGGAAGCAAGTTGAGAAACTAACGGATTTGGGTGGTTATGGAGCTTACTATGAAAGTATAGGTATCCGGTGTGGGCTAAATCAGCAACATATGGAACATTAAGATCTTTATGGATATTTATATTTATATACCTATATTTGTTTTATTGATGTATACATACGTTTCCTAAGTTTTGAGGGTGCTGAAATGGAATTCTAGGGCTAAAAAAATGTTCAATAAAATATTACATTTTACATTGTAAAAGCTAAAATTTTTCAAGTGAAGTGCATTCAATATATTTTTTTCACAAGAACTGACATCGGATTCGAATTCAACATTCCAAAGAACCCTTAAATACGAAATTTCATAGAAATAGAAAAATAAAAATTCGTAAGCTTCAAAATTTGTCTTTAGTGGGTAGGCAACTTTTGTTTAAATTGACAAAAACATGAATTACGCTTAGGGAGTTAAACATATCAACTTTATTTTTCTACACGAAATATAGGGTGGTAATACGCTTAAAATGTCTTTGGTTTCATCATCCTATCTGGTTTTAAACTCATGTCAAAAATCAAAATGTTTTTCGGATTTTCCAATTTTTTTAATAAGTTTTTGTTCTTCGAATTTTACATTTTTATACATCAAAAGAAAGCTGAGGCTCTCCTCTTTCCAGCGATACCAACCAGTGAATTGTGTGACAAAGTAATGTCGATTTAAAGGTATGTAACTAATAATCGGTTTAAAAATTTCATTTTCCTGGAAGAGGATGAAAAAATGATATTTTTTGATTTTGTTGAAAAAGCGTTTTTTAAAGTTTTTGAGGGTGCTGAATTAGAATCTGACGTCAATTTTTGTGTTAAAAAAATCTATAGAGGTAGTTTGCTTGAAAATCTAATCATTTTTTTGGAATTTAATTAACCTAAACCAAAATCTATGGAGCGGCTGTATTTATCCCTAAATCCGCAATCAAAACTAAAAATCTTAGTGCAAGAATCGTATCGTTTAAACTCGAGATAAAAAATAAATTAGTTTAATACTATTTTATTTGTTTTCTCGGAATCTAGGGCCCATTGGTCGTAACAGCCAAATACGTGTCTAATATTTTTTGACTAGGAACCTCCAAAAAAATTGCCAACAAGATCCGTGAGAGACTGAGTGTGTCCTCCCCTTGTAAGTGAGAACATTTGAAACGTGCAAATTTTAAAGTTAATCAGATAGCTGAAAATTAAGATGAAAGATTCCGTTACATACAGGTGAAATTAATAAAAGTGTATTAAAAAAATGAATAAAGCTTACTTCCTGGATCTTTAAAGATAGTGTGGTTTAAATTTAGTACAGGATGATACAGTAGTTTTCGTGGTTAGTGATCGCAAACGAAAAAATGGCTTATCCTTATGTATGATGACATAGATTACTATGTAAATATTATTATAAATCAGGAAATACGCGATTGAAGGATTTACAGCGCAGATTCTTCTAACTTGTTAGCATCGTAAGGAAAACATTATTTATTGTAAGATCTTATAATTCATTACTTGTCACTATCTCATGAATTAATGCCTTTACTACTAATTGTCCATTCTGAGAAGGCATCTTACTATTAAATACGGAGAAATTGCAACGTTGTAATCGTTTTGACCTTCGTCTAAACAGCTCGATAAGAGCCAACCCCAAGCCGAAGCAAGCAGACACCGCCCTACAGTCTGCCCAAACCGAACGCAATCCGATCAGGGACGCAAGTTCAAAATGATAACCTTCGTTTGAGTCATTAATCACGCTCAATAACAGTGCCACTCGGCAATTAAAACATTATAAATAATATTTAATCTAATAATATTCTTTGTTAAATCTTTAATGCTCCTCATTAGGTCACAAATGATCTGAACCGGAATGACCTTAATGACAAATGTTTCTGATTAGGCGCGAACCGAATACTTAAACTCTCAAAATTGACCTAATGTCAACCCCAATCCTATAGTATCTCAGCTTCCTATGAAATGAAATGAAATTTTATTTTGGTGTCATTGTTCCTTAAGAATAATTATAATGAACAATATAATGACGGCCTAGCTGCCGTATATATAATTAACCCTTTAACGGGCGGGCCGGGGGTTTTTGAATACATTTTTTTCTTTTGATAAAAGTATAGTTGACTGCTAAGTTAAATGGAGAAGAAGATGATCAGGAATGCAGTCAAAGAGGAACACCACGTCTAAGTAGAAATACCTTAATACGTGCCAACGTTTCGACCTGCTTTGCAAGTCTCCTTCAGGGCCGCCGAGCCACACTGGTGAGGAGAAGAACGATGACTGATCCTTCATGATTCTTTCTTTTTTTTTTCTTTGAATGGCTCTGAAATGACAGGCAGCCGTTCACACTGGGCGGGCAACAAACACTGAATCCCTTTGAACGCTCTTGAACGTTCTTCAACAGAAAAACTGATTCGGCTCGGGTGAGTGTTTGCACCAACTGGTCATGTTCTCGAACTTTTACGAACAGTGTTCGCAAATAATGCCCAGTTGGTGTAAACGCCCCTTTTATGATGACCTTGAACCAACATATGCTGTATATTTAGCTCGAGCTGAAAAGGAGATGGCTCCGGGACCATTTAACATAAAAATGTAAGAGTAAGAAGAGTTTCGACATGGAGTTGTTTCTACTTTAGTTATATATCAGACTAGCATTTATTTGAAAATTAAAATTAAAATTATACTAATCTTAAACGAGAAGAAACTGCTCGTCGTTTCCGACTAATGGTATATTTTAATTCAACATTTACTAGACAAGCGTTCAAAGCTCTCAAGTAACAAAAAACTTATTTACATGGCTGTAATTAAACCCATTTTGACGTACGGAGTTGAGATTTGGAACCCCATTTAAGATTCCTCAATATCCTCAATTTCTTTATCATTTCACAAATAAACTTATCCGAAATGATCTAAATTTCTTATTGCACTGGCAGATTTGGCCCGAACAAGATACCTTTGCCAAGCTCCATACCCACTCAAATCCACTAGTCTCCCAACTCGCTTGTGACTCGATTCTCGATAACCCTCCGAGGCGTCTGAAAAAAATATGGTCCAAGGACTTTCTAATGTAGAACATTTTTTGAAGTGGTACTAACAGTTAGTTCTTCATAGGTTATTAACATGTCATTGTATTTATTTTACTGCACATTTACTCATGGCCTATATTATATACAGTTGTAAATATCAAAGAAGAATATAAAAAAAAAAGTTAACCATATGTTTCAAATAACATGCAGGATTTTTTTGTTTATTTTATATTGGTATTTTTGATCTATCGTAATATTTTTGATTCAGCACAAGTTATCGCATCACTCGTTGCGCAACTTCGCCTCGAAAACATGTTCATTCTTTAATAGAACATGATATATTTATTTTTGACAAAAAATGGTGACCTTGACCTATAGAGAGATGATAAGAGCTATCGGCGTTATCAATGTTATCAGTTCCCTGGAAACGTTGCTAAATATAGAACTGCTATCTACCCATGCCCCGCACATTTGCAAATATATTTAAATTCTCTACAAAATTTCCACAAATGCCCTCATCTGTCGAGGTATCAATTTGTTGGTATCACTTTACTGGATTTGATAGTTGTGGAGGTGATAGTGTAATCTGATAGTTGGCTGGTTTTTATCTTATAATCTACCTCGTTAATAGATATATTAAGATATTAAGTTACCTTGAAAATTATAAAAATTTGATTTTTTTTTTAATGATTTTTATTTTTATTGATATTTACAACTATTTAAAACATATACATCTAGTAAATGTGCGGGGAAACGAATACATTTACATGACAATAACTTCTAAACCAACCATCTATTGATGTAACTTTTATAGAACTTCTATATTACAAGGTCTCAAGTCAATATTTTCAGTGATTATCGGGAATAAAATGGGAAAGAAGTTGAGAGACTAGTGGATTTGGGTGGTTATCGAGGTTTCTATGAAGGGATAGGTTATGGTTCGAGATAAACCAGCTACATATGGAATATTAAGATCTTGGACGTACGGAGTTAAGCTTTGGGGCTCCACTAAATCATCCAATTCTTACAATCCAAAATCCTTAGAAAAATCCTAAATGCTCCTTACGTTTCTGACTTAACTCAAACCAGATCTTTATCCTTTCATAGCAAACTTCATAACCATTCAAATCCATTAGTATCACAACTTGCTTCTCATTCCATTCCAGATAACCCTCCGAGGCGTCTAAAAAAGAAGATGGCCTCGGGAACTTCTAATATAGTACCTCATTATATAGAACCTTTATAATTGCTGCCAATGGGTAGTTGCTTTAAGAACAAGTGACGTGTCATTTTTATTGTTATCATCATTTTTTCTCGTTGTATTATATTTTTGTATTGTATATACAGTTGTGAATTTAAATAAATAACTACATTTTAAATTACATGATATTAGAGTTCCGACAGTGTAATTCTCTCCTTGAGTACTCATCTTAGAATTATTGGACGTGGGTTATTGACCAAGAAGCATTCAGAAATAACCGCAGATTATTTAATAGGACGATAGTTTCCTGGCATGTTGATAGTTTCCAGTTCATTATCAAAAATGTTTTCTTCAAAACCGCGAGGAGATAAGAGTCCAACACTCAGGGCAACGTTTAATAGATAAACGGCATGAGATCCATTAAGAAAAAAAAAATGATTCACGAAACAAGTAAAAAATGTAAAATACTAATAGATATGTTATATTACCATATTATATAACTGTGTGTGATATTCCTAAATCTTCCTACAACTTAGAAAATTATGTAGTTAAAATTTGGCACAGATGGGTTCATTAGTTTTACCATAACTTAATTGTGAAATGTTGGCCATATTTAAATCTTCTTCAATAGTATAATTGAATATAAGTAAATTTTTTTATTAAATTCAAGCTCAAGACAACTCCGCACTAAAGTAACCTCTCATGTATAATGGCGCTTGCCATCTGTCGTTCAGTTTTCAAACTTTCAATTCAAACTTTTTTAATTAGAAATTAGTTGAACATCAGATGGTTATTTATTTTTTTTTTTTTTTGCTAAACCTACCTAGAACTATAAAGATGGTGTGGTTTAAAGTTAGTACAATATGGTTCAGTAGTTTTTGTGGTCAGTGATCACAAACGAAAAATAGCTTGTCCTTTTATACAGGGTGACTCGAAAATACAGGGAAAACTCGAAAAGGGTGACGGAAGATGCGGAGCCGGTAGAGGGAGATAGTACAGACTAATATGAGTCGATTTTAATATAAGAACTACTGTCTGAAAATTAGCCGTTTTTTAGTTATACTAATTTTTAAGATTTTACAAAATTAACGTCCTTCATACGTTAAACGAGCCATAAAAGTTTTTAAAAAAATTAGGTGTTTTATCTTATTTTTTTTTTGGTTTTACAATAAAAATATTCTAGAATACGAAACCTTATCTCGTATAAAATTTATTCGAAAATTTATTAACGTTTTATCGTAAAAAAAAAATCAGTACGCAGTAAGCTTAAAAATAGTTCAATTTTCGTTTTAAAAAATCTTCGTTCATCCCAAAAACTAGAAAAGAATCATCTACAAATCATCAAACAAAATAATCAGAAAACATCTACGTTTTCAAATTATCTTTTAAATTAGGTATAAAAACCATAAAACGGTTAGGAATCGGCCAAAGTATGACTAAAAAAAGAGGAGGAAGGAAAAAGCAATAAAAATACTGCAAATACAAAATCATACTTTAATATAGGATTATTTGTTTGAAACTACATTTTTTTGGTTTTATAATGCATTTTCAGTGTGGCGCCCTCTATTTCTAATGCACATGCGTGCTCTCCTTACTACCTAATTCCTAAAAGAGGCTTGAATTTCTTGTGCTGCATGTATTATACTGTTTCTGAGATCTTCTATTGTGGGTACAGGATTTCGATCAGAAACTAAAGTTTTCATGTGAACCCACACAAATTTTTAAAAAAAGTTGTATGACTTGCTCAACGTATGAAAGACGTTAATCTTATAAAATCTTAAAAATTACTATAACTCGAAAACGGCTAATTTTCGGACAGTAGTTGTTATAGTAAAATCGACTAAGATTAGCCTGTACTGTCTCCATCTATCGGCTCCGCATCTATTTTCTAGTCACCCTGTATATTACTAGCTTTCCCTTTCGTGGCTTCGCCCGCTCTCATAATTAAAAGATAATTTTAACTAATATTTGAAGTTTTATTTATTTATTGATAAAAATCTTATATCGTAGCTTGCAATTAAGCATTATTTCCCCAAAGGTACTTTCACGCATACCAGTAATTTTTAGCCTGGTTAAAATAGCACTGATTATATGGTTGAAGCTTAGAGAAAACTCTAATTATATATCCAATTTTTATCTACGAATTAATAATACAGATAGCAAAGACTATTAAGAAACTTGCTGATAATGGACTGCAATATCAGTGCTTACAACAAAAGGCCTATAAATTATATTTTTACACTCAACATCAAAAAGCAAATGATTGACATTTCTAATGATATAAGACAGTGTGGCAAGCCTCATTTCTGCCAATTAACATTATATTATTGCTGAACCTTCCTAGAACCATAAAAATGATCTAGTTAAAATGTGTTACAGAATGGTTCAGTAGTTTTACCGTTGTAAACACGTTTCTGAAATAGTTCTACCTCATATCGGTCGATTTTAAGTAAATGTTATCAATTTTAAGCTATATATAACACCGTACCTTTGTAGCCTCTCATATATAACGGCGCTCACCACCTATCGGTAAATGTTAATTAGTATATGTATCCCCCCCTCCCGCGAATTCTCCTCAGAAATGGAAGACGTTAAGCAATTAACTCAATCAATTTTTCTTTGGGTTCTTTCTATTCTTCCAGTAGGCCTTCATTCTTTCAGAAAAGGCTTGTTTACGCTCTTCTGACCACTTTGGTCTGTACTGTTTTTGTTTTGGTTCCTCTGGTACAACTTCCCATTTGTCTACTTTGTGGCTAAAGATTTTTCTTTATAAAATGCCTGCTGGTCTTATGTTTGTATTTATGAGGCCTTTTCGAATTTCATCTTGCCAAGGTGTGGAATTCTTAAGTGAAGTTACATAATCTATTATTTTTTTCGTCAGTCGATTTTCTGGTAGTCGGCTGAGATGACCGAAGAATTTCATTCTCCTTTTCCTAATATCAATTTCAATGTTTGAATACTTTTCTGTAGTTTTAACGGTTTGTAGCCTGTAACCGTCCTGGGTATGTCTTCCTCCTAGAATTTTCCTGATGATCTTTCTCTCTTCTTTTTTGATTTCCTGCAGTTGTTGTTTCCTTTTAAGGGCTAGTGTTTCACTTGCGTAGAGAATTGTTGGTTTTATGACCGTGTTGTAGTGTCGAATTTTTGTTTCTCTTGACATTGATTTTTTGTTGTAGAGGTTTTGCATTAACCTTAATCCTGTTTCAATTTTTCGTAGGCGATGTTGCTGTGAGATTTTTTTCAATACCTGTCGGTTCGATGAATTCTTTGAGGTACTAGTATATATTATATTATTAAGTTTTTAAAGTGAATTGTAATAACTTTTGTCTACATTTATGAATCCAATTTTGTTTTTCCTTGTAATAATGTTATAATTTTGACCTAACTCTTCGAAAGAACCGCATTTATTCGATTTCAAATTATCTGAATGCACATTTAAATACAGACGTGCTCTGACGCAGCTACTGAAAAAAGAAAAATACGAGTGACGCGGCTGTTGCAAAATTGTTGCTTGACCTATGCAGTTTTGCTTCGATTGCGAACTCTTGATGTAATAGCTGTTTTGATCGCCGATTATGATAATGTATTATTTATAAATATTGCGAAAATTATTATTGCAAATACGATATTCGAGAGACAAATATTCGTTCAGATTTATCACTTATTTTATGGATAATTTATTGCCAATTTCATTGTTATTTATGTCGCTGTTTATGGATATAACATGGCAGCTTACACTTAATTAATTTTAAAGAAGTCTATACAACGCAAATTCATTAGATTATCGCAATATATTGAATCGAGCGAAACTTAAGTGAGAAGATAGTTGAAAGACTGTTTCATTGTGAGAAGATTGTTTTTTTAATGGTTGTTGTTAAAACCTTTTATACTTAAACATTCCTGTAAATTCTACGCCGTTGGTTCGAATCTGGTGAGGGCGTGATGAAATTTATTTCGTGGATTATTATTTCGACGGGATAATTCTCGATCTTCCCATTCTGCTTAAGATATGTTAAGAATTTGTCCTTCCTACTCACAATCAGTTAGTTAGTTCGTGTAAACAGCAACACTTGTTTATGCAAATCATGATTAATTTTATTTTTTATCCCCTAGTCTCAAAACTTCACATTGAGCTACTAGTGAGTAGTTCCTAACATGTTATTGAGTTGTCATTGTAATCATTATTCTCAAATTTGCGTATATAATGTTCGGAGTTGTAAATTTGAATAAATAGTTTATTTTTTTTTTTTTAAAACCTCACTCTTAAAAATAGAGATTTCAAACGCAACTTTTTTCATTCGAACCAATATAGCTCCTAACGGTAGGGCCTAGGCGTTTTTTTTTTTTTTGTTTTCTTTTAAAGTATTTATTGATATTTACAACTGTATACAATATACATCAAGTAAATTTGAGGAAATGATTATAATGACATGTAAATCACTTGTAAAGAACTACTCACTAGTAGCACTTCAAACCTCCTAACAGCACTTCATCATATTCACAAATTAGCCTACTTCTTATTCTATCTAAAATATTCCAAAAAATCCTCCTTAAACGTATCCTATCCAAACTTGACACACATAGTTTTCCCTCCCACTAATTTGGATTCCGTCCAATGCATTCTACAGTCCAACAAGTACTCCGTCTCGTTGACCATGTATCATCTTTCTCTGGAAAGGCCTGGCTTGTCCCTCCATGAGTGGAGGGACAAGTCTGGTTGGGGGATCCCTCGGATTTGAATATAGTGTATATAAAGTATGAGTGTATTGTACGATTTAATTTAATTTAAATTTTTTATTTTTTAATTATTATTATTTTTTATTTTTTACTCATATTATTGTTTTTATTGTTTGTCTTGTTACTTATTTTATAGATTATTTATTTTTTATTTTCTTAGCTTTATGCATTGTATAGTTTGAGGTACTTTTTTTATTTTTTTATTTTCTTCTTGTTATTTTATTTTATTTTTTTATCTATTCTTTGTATTTATTTCTTATTGTACATAGTGTGTGAATGGATCCATTTAGTCATCCATATTACCTATTGCCTATTGAGAAAGTATTACAATCTATTGAGGTAGATTGTAATACTTTCTCAAAAAAATAAAAATTCAAAAAGTAGCACTTCAGTAAAAAAAAACCAGAAGGTCTCTTGGCTATCTTCTTTTCAGACGCCTCGGTGGGTTATCAGGTAATAAATTAGCAACATATGGAACATTGAGGTCTTTATGGATAAGTTTATTCGTGACAAAGTAAGGAGCATTAAGGATTTTGGATTGTAAGGATTGGATTCGAGAAGAATTGGATGGTTTAGTATTTACTCATGTAAATGAGTCTCTTGTAATTTATTGGCAGCTTTGATCGTTTGTCCAACAAAATCCTACACTTATAATTAGAGATTTCATTCATGCCTTTTTCATTCAAACCAACCTAGCTCCTTAATGGTAGATTCTAGTGGCAAAACATAAATTATTTTTCATTACATTTTTGACGAGAAACGTGTTCAAATTTTTGATTCGAGAAACAACTGAGCTAGAGCGTGTCGAACTATGTAGGTCTCGAGTAAAACATGTTCCTTGCTAAATATATATATATATATATATATATATATATATATATATATATATATATGATAGCCTTAAATTGATTGTGATATATTTTAACTGGGACCAGACTCTAACTGCACGTTGGATGTGGTATTAAATAAAAAATAAAACAATAGAAGTTAACCGTCAATTAATCCTCCTAATTGGTTGGTATTTGTTCTTCGTGTGTGGGCGAAACGTTCTGGGTATGTCCGGTACGAATTGGTTCGATCCCAGGGACACTTTTATTAGCAATTCAACACTCAACTGTATATATATATATATATATATATATATATATATATATATATATATATATATATATATATATATATATATATATATACATACAATATAAATCATAAATATGATTTCAATATTTTGGGACATTCCAATAAAAAAAAAATATTCACTACATAAAACATATAAATTGATTTTTTTTTTTTTCACGAATTGTTTTTCTAACTGTGTGATTCTACTGTGTGAAGTAAGTCTGTAAAGTGGACATACATAATCTGCAATATTTCTAGTTATGTTAGATAAATAATAACTATTAAAATCTAGGAAGTGAGTTTGGATCTAGGGAGTGAAAAACCACGACTAGGAAGCGAGTTTATTATCTACGGAGTAGGGAAAATATCATATTTACTACATTAAAGAAAAGAAAAGCGAAATTAAAAAAGGTATATTATAAAGTTGTAGTGTATACATGAATTACATTTTCAGCCTTTTAGGTACGTTCACATCTACTTTAAAATCTTCAAACTTGACTTTAAAAATACTAAATTAATATTAAATTTCACTTAATAACGACCATTCTATTAACTTTTTAACAGTAAAACCTAGATAGATTGTAAATGATAAATAAGGAACGAAATAAAGACTATCACAACAGATATTACCTAAATAAAATACGAGTATATTAAGAACATTGTTTTGATAAAAGTAATCTTCCTTGAACTTTCATTATGATTAAGTATGTGGATATAACGTTTAAAAATAAAAAATTAACGAGCAGCAATAATTGAATTCGTTGGTTTCTCTTGGGCTGATGCTGATGGTCCGTCTGTGCGGAATGCCTTGAAATTTCCTACATTTCATAGTATAAGAGGGAGAAATCAAGAAATTTATTTTATAAAAGCAGATAAACACTAAAGTAATTTAAGTTCAAATATAACACGATATCCTCACTTCCTAGTATTCACATTTTACATTTAAATGCCTAGGGATTGAGTTGCTAGGGAGTGAGTTCTAATCAAAACAACGTTGGTATCACATTATACACGTGGTATATTTGTAAAGTAAAACATGGTATCTATTGGTTTTTCAGTAGAGCTTT
The DNA here is from genome assembly GCA_003667255.2 of Euschistus heros. Classification (NCBI taxonomy): domain Eukaryota; kingdom Metazoa; phylum Arthropoda; class Insecta; order Hemiptera; family Pentatomidae; genus Euschistus; species Euschistus heros. Next base: position 170,630 of record RCWM02000447.1, on the reverse strand, counting down.
GAATTTATCTTGAATCTCAAAAAAAATATCATGTTTTCAATGGGTTACGATACGATACTTACCGAGCAGAGTCAATACCCCCTCATTTGTCTACCAACGAACTCAGCGTCTTGAAATATATGGCAGTAGATAGTTCTACTAGAAATAGTGTTGCCCAATACAAAACACCCCTCAAATTATCCTTTTAGAGAGTGTTGGAGGGATTTTCAAAAATAATCTAGAGAGTGAACTAGAGGGTTGCGACATTTCTTTATGTTGATGTATATAGTAATAAATATCAATCACAAAATTATTTTTGGATAAAAAATAGAAAACAATACCCCTTCATATTTTCAAACTAGAAAAAAGTGTAAGAGAAGGCCTTAAATATTTTCGAAATGCAAGCATTTTCAAGTTGTGACAACCTAGGGAGTGAGTAAATGCTATACATAAACGTCAATTACTCCGGTTATATATGTAGATATATTATTATTGTTGGGAGTCCATAACAGTAAATTGGGTACCTGGCCATGTAATAATCAAAATCAACTAAAATCAAAATTTTATGTTCAGTACAATTTTTAAAATACCTTTGTGACTTAAATTGTACCGAAATTTGAAATCTCCCATATCTTTATATAGATATACACAATAGAGACATAAAAGTAGATATATATCTGCTCTATATAAATATTTACTAGAAAGGATTAGGTCAACAGGGACTAATCTCTGACAGCGTTAATAATCTTTGTTGATCGATCGTTTTCGATTCCTGGTTCTTAGAATAAATAACGAAATGGAACTAGTTATATAAACATTATTTGTTTTACGACTTATCTTCTTAATAAATCTATCGACGAATAAACACATTATAATGTATATTAGAACCTTTGCAAGAAATCATATATAGTTATTTTCCATTGTTATGTTGTCTTGTGCATGTCAGAATGGATAAACCTATTTCCACCGCTAAATAAGTATATTTTTTTCTAAAGCTGAAAATACAGAAATTATCCTTTGTCAATTTAACCTACTAAAAAGAATATATTTTATACATTTACAGATATTAGTGTTTTATAACATTTATGTACATGTTTAGAAGTTAGCATTTATTATAAAAGGTAAAAACCATTTAAACAGAAAACCAAATACCGAATAACAAGGTTGAAGCATCATAGAATATGCGTTAAGTTGGCGTTAATTGTTTTAGTATCGGGGTATATCGGGGAAAAAATCTCTATAAATTCAAAAGCCTTAGAGTAAAACTTTATTTAATTTCTTCCATTATTTTATGTTTAATAATTGTATCGATTAATTTTCTAATTAAGATTATTTGTTCTATTATTTGTATTTATTCTCATTTTTTTTTTAAAACTATTTTTTGATATTTACAACTGTACATCAAGTAAATTTGAGGAAATGATTATAATGACATGTAAATCACTTGTAAAGAACTACTCACTAGTAGCACTTCAAAAAAATGTTCTAAACTAGAAGGTCTCTTGGCCATCTTCTTTTCAGACGCCTCGGTGGTTTATGAGGTGTCGAATTAGAAGCAAGTTGAGAGACTTTGGATTAGAACGGTTATGGACTTAACTATGAAAGGATTTAAATTTTGTTTTTGATATTTGAGTTGTTTTTAGCTAAATCTCAATGTTATTTTTTTCTTATGAAAATTACCGAATAACTAATATTTTGATATTTAAACGCATTATAAAAATTACATTAAAATTATAATTTCCCAACTCGGTAGGTGCCTCCCAAGATATGCCGCCCCATAACATTATAGAACCCCTCCCAAATGTCTCAGTTCCTAACGTGCAGCACTGAATAATCAGCCAATCAATAAACATTTTTCCATTCTTCCACAGTCCAAGATTGGTGTCCCCTCAATCTCTTTGCTCTTCGGTAAGAAGAGGTCCTTTTACTGGCCTTCTCAAGCTGAGGTTTGACTCTCGCAGTCTTCTAATGGCCTTTGACTCCGAGATTGGTATCCCTCGAACACCAGCAATCAAGTTTTTAATAGAAGAAACTGTAAAATTATGCTTTTGGAGTGCTTGCATTTGAATGAAGCGGTCATCCTGGGACGTTCTGACGTTGATCGCCTCGAAGGACTACCAATCTTCCGGTATCTTTATATGGTCCTTGAAACCGAAGAATAGTGAATCCAATGGCGATTAGCGATAATAACGCAACGATTTGTCTTCTTCGGAGAGAGAGACAATTCTGACCAAATTTTCGTGGCTTAAAAGATTCATTTTGAATAAAATAATTTGTTACAACTAGACTAAAGAGAAACGAGGGAACACACTTGAGGCAAACGAATAATAAGCATAGGAAATTTGAAATGAATAAACCAAAATTCCATCGTTTGTTGGTAAATAGTGAATAAAAATGATGTGTATAATCACTAATGTCTCTCGTTCAATAAATAATGTTAATATAAATATAAACAAACTATGGATTAAGGTCAAAACCAAGAAAATCTCGAAAATTATGGGCGTTACAATACTTTTGACGGGGAGTGTAAGCTGACTAAAACATAACTATGCAAACATATTAATATGTTTGTTTGATTTTATTTCGTTTATTTTTTAAAAATTTTAATATACAACATATAATATAGTTTTAGTGCACTTTTAATTATGAAACACGCGTTTCATTGAAATCTCCGACTAAACCGACCTTTTGGCCATTCCGCCCTACACCTTGGTCCCCCCCTTAGGGGTCGGATTAGTGATGTTCTTCTGTATCGATATTTTGGTATATCGTGTAACAATAATTTACTCAATAGCTTAAAGAAAATTTATACTCTCTAAACGAAATGAATGTAATAATTCTGGCTCTGAGTTTTAAGAATTACTCGCGGACATTATCAATGAATAATTATTTTTAGTTACAGAGGAATGGCCGAATGGCGTGTCTGGTTCGCTTACTCAGTTGCATGCTACCGCATCGATCGAGTTTGATTCCCCGTCTCATTTCTATCATTAATTCCAACTTTAGTTCCCTTTCCTGTGTAGATTTAAAGTATTTAAAAAGAGGTTTTATTATTAGTGTTATAAGAATTGTAATTTTTATTTATTTAAAAAAATAAATAAGTAATATTTTTTTCTATTAATGAAAATCGTCTGAAGGATACTTATATGAAAGTGTTTAATTTAACTTCCTTATTGAAGCCAGCAGTAGACTTTAAATAATCAGGTAATTATTACAAAAGTAAAAATTATTGCAGAAGTCTTTAATTATTATGTATATATGTGTACATATATATATATATATATATATATTTTATATTCGGATATAACTTATAAGTTTTGAAACAAAATTCAATATTGCCTTCCAGTTAGTACTCATAAGAAAACACATTTACGTTCTCTAATCTTAATTGTTTTACTTTTTTATTTTTTTTTAACAATAATAAAATATAAATTTGTATGTTTAAAAATCATTATTCGAAAAACAAGTCTAACTTCTAATGTATAAGATCATATGTTATTGGTATTATTTTCCGGATAATAAATACAGCTGGCAGGCCACCTTTATATTGTACACTATATTTAATCTTAATACGAAATAGCCCGAGAGTAAAATTTATTTTTATTTTATGTAAAACTCTTGTTGTTATAAATAGTACTACTACTTTGTTAACATTGCCTAGGAGGAAAAGATTGACAAATGGTGCATTGAAAGGATTCATTTTTTCAAGAAAACTAGTATAAAATCAACAAAAAAAAAGAAGTAAAAATTAAGTTTACTGAATGAAATAGATATTTAGTGATAAAGGTACAGTTGACTGTTAAGATGAATCGAGAAGAAGATGATCAGGGATGCAGTAAAATAGAAACACCACAGAGGAGATGTTCAGAAGTTCAATCATCGTTCGTCTCCTCTCCAGTGTGGTTCGAAACGTTGGAACGCATTAAAGTATTTTTATTTTACGTGGTGTTTCTGTTTGACTGCAACCCTGAAATAGATTTTTCGAGGTGCCTAATACTTTTGATCAAGGCTATATATTTATTCATCCACGCCTCTTGAAAATATATTGCCTATTATCAGAATGTATGATGCGTTAAAAATAGATTTATTTTACGTCTTTAATGAGGGCACATTCTTCAGCCTAAGCCGAATGAACTAATCTCTCCTTATATTTATATTCATTAATATATATTAATTTACTTGTATTTATGCTACATAAAATAAAACCTATAAATTATTTTTACTGTATAATTAAGACATATTATCGGGTTTAATTTACCTTGTTGAGCGAGGGACGAGGTAAGTCGTAGAGGCGTGGTGCTTAGCCTGGCCTTCACTAGGTCTGCGGTTGTTTAATATTGTTTCCTTATTTGCATCACAGGGTCAATCAATAGCAGTCTTGATTTTAAAATTGTTTGAATAATATTACATATTTACGTTACTATAATATCTGGATTAAGTTATTTATTTAATCGTGGGTTCCTAGAAAAACGTAATCGTGGAAAAACCTAACATAAATTGAGGGAAAAAATTAAAAAAAAACAAAACAGACTCTGCTATAAGGGCTATAATCCTATACACAATGTTAAGAATTATAAAATAATAATGAACAATTTAGATACTGATAAATTTTAAAATAATATAAGTACCTCTAACTCCATAATTTATTGCAAGACGAATTATGGGTTATTAAGGAATTTTTCATCAATTACATCTACTCATATTTTGTCGTAATCTCTCTTAAAAACTCATTTTCTCCCTTCAAAAATAAAAAAATGTTGAAATTTCAAAAGTAAAAAATGTTGAATGTTCATTACATCTTTAATAAACGGCAGAATATATACCAAGTATTGTATATTATTAATCTCATCTACAATTATAAATATCATAACAAATTTTAATTTGACGAAATAATCTCTAAATTGCGCTATTTTAAAAAATATGTTATGCCATTTTAAACGTGTTGCTCAGTGGTGGCTGATAGAATCGCATAAATTAATCATTAGATTATCGTGTGTGATGACTACGGATTTACTATCGTGTTTTGGTTAGTTATTTTTTATTACTATATGTTTGCAACTTTTTATCTTATCATAAACAACAAATTAAATTACGACGTTGCATTTTCATAAATTTGCACATTAATGAAATATCAGAAATCTTATTATTTCCGCTTTATATTTTGGTCTTTTATTTTTATGATTTCCTCCATTGAAATAGTTCACAATGTTGAGACTATTATCGTTGTTATTTTTCAATTGTTTTCGTTATGAAATACGAAATACGATAATCCACTATATATTTGTCAAATACCACTCACTCATTTAACACGAAATCTCAGAAACCACCGAACGGATTGGAATGAAATTCGATATGTAGCTTTCTCTAGGGCCGTAGGTGCTCGCTAAGAAAGGAATTTTAAAAAATTGGTATTTGGGAATAAGCTACGTTAAAAAATAGGTTAGATGTTTAAGCCGCACACTTTGACCACAAATTAGGTTCATTATAGTTGTAAACAAACAAAAATACGATCGATGTCGAAACCTTATAATATGGTACTTTCTGTGAGCTCATGGTAGTTGCAGAGGTGTACCCTTACAAGTTTGAGTTGTTTCGTGACGAGAAGCTATTAAAAGACATATTAAAGAAGAGGTTAAAAGACTTATGTTCTCTGGTGATAACATGTAAGGCAAGTTCGATGTAGGGACAAACATTATAAAAATCAGTGAGTTCTATTAAGTGTATGATTCTCTTTAGTATCGTCTCATGTTCTACCATGGATAAGATGGGTACAGTATTAACATCCCTCAGCGTGACTCTAACACCAATACACCACTTCAGAAAACTGTGTCTGCAGCTGATTTTTACGCCTAAATGTTGATGAAGCGGGGAGGTGAAGAACCTTATTTACTTTAATTTCGTAATGTACGCAAAAATAGAAACAGAAAGACTAAACTTTATTCGAAAAAATAAAAAAAGTTGAGAAGTTGAGACTATATTCACTTATATCAAAGAATGCCATAAGAAAAGCTGATGGATAGTGCTGCCTCGAAGCTTCACTGAAGTACTATCAAAATAATATAAAATTATGCAAATTGTCAAATTTACTTATTGAAATTATTCTAAGAATGGAATTCTTTAGGTTTATTTAAGTGATAATAATTATCAACGTTAAGCTAAACTATTAATAATTCAAGTTGTCCTTCATCCTAATGATATTAAACCGTAGCGGAGCAGGGTACATTCAGCTAGTTGTTAAATAAATTTCAAATATGGTGCTATAAAAAAGTCGAAAAAAATTATTGTTTATTTAATTATTTTTTAACTTGTTTTGTTATTACCTGTATTATTTCTAATTTATCGAAAATAGCTAAGCGAATTACTTATGTTCTTCATTTTAAAGAATTTTTTTGATTAGGTGTATGTATGTGTATACTAACATCCCTCGTCGCGGTTTCGTCCGCTCTCATATTTTAAGACCAGATAATTTCAACTAAAAATTGTAGTTTTATTTATTTCAATGATATTTTAACTCATTGCAGGGATTTTTAACCTGTTTACAGTTGCACTGATTAGGTGCTTGAAGTTTATGTTAAAGAATTTATATGAAATACCTGAAGCTTGTGCAGTCCTTCTATAAACGACATTGGGAGCTGAAAATAAAACAACACTAGCGACATTGATTTCTTGAGCGTGGGCAACTTGATACACCCTATATATAGCATGAGAAAGTATTCAGTTGTTTTTATTTTTTTTAAATTTATTTATTTTTTATTTAAAAATATTTTAACAAGGTGTGGTTCGAGAACTGGCTGTCTATTTTGAAGATTGAAATATTTGAGACACTGACTTAGTACCATAGATACTAGAACAGGGACAACGTTAAGTTAGAAACCACGTTTATGGGCCGTTTATTTCAGTTCCATGCTCTCTCAACGTCATCCAAAAAAATCCAATTTATTTTATTACTAATAAACCAAAGTGTTTGATTTATTCAATAATTCGATAAATCTGTATAGATCAGTATATAAGTATATTGATCTGGTGGTTAGTGTCATTAGAGCCTATAGTGGCATCAGTTCTGCGATAATTGCTTATAGTTATAAAAATAATAACAATATGATAACCACCCATTCTAATCACACTTTTTATTTTTTATAGTTCGTATCAATTATTATTAAATTTTATTATTTTTTTTGTTTTAATGTTTATACGGATATTTCGTATAATAAAATTAGAAAGTGTCAGTAGCTACGTTATTTTTGAATTAAATAAGGAGCTAAATTTGTAATAATATAATATAAATTATACATTTAAAAAACTAAAACCCCCAGTTTGAGGGGAACAATAACGCAGACAGATCAGTACCGTGGCGCCAGGGGGGAGGGAGTCGGGAACTTGGACAATACGGCTCCTCAATTTAAGAGGCTTTTCCCTACCCTCGGTCATTCGGGGAAATTACAGAGGGAAAAATTCCCCATAACATACCGCTAGAAAAAAAAATAATAATAAAATGAATTAAGTAAGACATTGACCTATCTGTCGTTTATGAAAGTCAAAAGCTAGACGAGAAGTATATACGAGAAAAGAGAGCAGTAGAACTAGCCAGGACCACATTCCAGGCGTGCTTCTCTTCTCCAGATCCTGGAATTCCCAGCTGGACCCCTCTACCAGTCCAGTGTTATACAGTCTACCGTGATAATGTATGTTTAAAAATTATTAATAATAATAAACTTTGAAGTAATCGTTGCAACGCACAGTGCCACGAGTATATGGGGGTCAGAATTCAAAAAACATTATTTTGCCTTAAAAAAGTTTATAATTTTTTTTAGGTTACTAAACAACACAAAAATGGCAGATAAAAAAAAAAAATAATATATATATATATATATATATATATATATATATATATATATATATATATATATATATAATTTTTGTTGAAATATATGTACAAACTGCCTCAGAGAAGGGCAATAGGTAGCGGTGCTAATGATATATTCATTCATACTATATATTCAAGTACACATACACACTAAATTAAAAATAATAAAAGAAAAAATAAAACAAATAATCATAATAAAAATAAAAATAATAATTACTTACAATCATCAAAAATAAAATTAAACAATAAAAATTAAGTGATAAAAATTAAAATTCCAATCCCCCCACTTATTGTGAATCAGGGCCAGACCCGAAGAGATCCCAGCGCTGCTTTAGCTACAACACTGTTAGTATCCAGTGAGGACTGATTGAGAGCGCAATGACCATAGATGCTCAGGACCTGAGTAAAGTAGCTGGCCATTATCAGGTCTCCAGTATAACTTTATATTTTATATAACTTTATAAAGGTCTCGTGGCCATTGCCGTTTCAACCTTCTGGGGGGGGGGGGGGGGGGGGGGGGGTTAAGGGTGGTTAAGACTGAATAGGAATTGAGCCAGAGGATCGAGATGATTGGATAGATTTTGATGGAATTTCGAGAATTTTGAAGGAATGAGATGAAGGACAACAGGTAATTTTAGATCATCGTGTAGGGTTTTATTAGTAACATATTGTGGTGCATTGACAATTGTTCGGAGGACTTTGGATTGAAATGATTGAATGCGTTTGATATTGAATTGTCTTGCTGTCCCCCACAGTTCAAACCCGAAGGTCCAAGTAGGTTTTAAGATTGTTTTGTATATGAGAAGTTTGTTATCAACTGAAAGATGAGAATTCCTTCCTAGTTGTAAAATAATTTATTATGGTATAAACTTACATAACATGTATATAGAGACACATATTTTATTAGCGGACTTACAAAAAATATATACAGAAATTTTCAAATAAAAAAACTCCTAATTTTTTTCTCCTAAAATGAAGTATGTTAAACGCGATTACGTTAATTGTTTGTTTTTTGGAGCCATCCATTCTTAAAATTGGGAAGCATAGATCTGATGAAAGGAGAAGCATTTTCATTAGATCCATGCATTTCTCTTAACAGACATTTAAGGCAATAAAAAATAAATAAAAAACTCAGAATTCTCACTGATCTAATCAATGTCTTTCTTCTGTAGCCATTCACAATCCAAACCATTCACAAAATTTTATTTTAGTTTTGTTCAGATGAAGTTACAGCACAAGACGTTATCGATTCCTCGGTATATGATACGGATAAAGATAAAATCGATTTCTCTATAGAAGATATGAATAGAAGCTACACGTTTCTACTAGGAACATGTTTAGATAAAATGTTTCTCAATGACACGTCTAAACGTATCAGTTTGACTCCTTGACATGGTTATTGACATTAAATTACGCAAGCGTTAGCTGATTTTTATCGTTAGAGAGTACGTCAATTTTACCTACGATATGCATAAAGGATTTTTTTTTTTCCGATTGAGAGAACTTCGAACATGGACTATGATAACGCTATCAGACCCTGAAGATTATATCAACAATAGAAAATAAAATAAAATGATTTGACCTTTTAACCTGTTAAAGATCATACGCATGTAGAGACATGTTGGGATGCAATGTCTAGTTTAATCATGAATACGCTTGATTATTGTGCGTGTAAGGTTATTGTGAATGAATTGAAGTGTATTTGTATGCATCCTTAAATCTGGCTCTAAGTTGTACAACAATAATAAAGCTTTACTCACATATTTACAATTACAAAATCCCTAAAGTTCCGGCCTTAGCAAGGTGAAATTAACAAGATACCTTATTATTGGTTCTGTGAATTATATGCATTTGCATACTTATCCTAGCCTACTCATCAAAATGTATATGTTTGGAGGTATTTGGAATCAATTTGAGTTATTTATATTTTTACAACAACAACAACAATGGCGCTACGGTCCATGCAGAACCTTGGACTCTTCCACGATTCCCCTTCATTTGTTTTTGTCACCAGCTGCTCTCCTCCAATACCTCACACCAAGTGTCTTTAAGTCTGCCTCAACATCTTCCCTCCAGCGCAATCTAGGCTTTCCTTTTTCTCTCTTGCCTTCTTCGGGACAAAACACTGTTAGTTTTTAGTTATTAACTTTAGTTACCTCGAAGAACTGAAGATGAATGTTTAGCATTCGAAACTAGTTTTCAAATAAAATAATCTCAATAGAAGTGGCACTTAATTCATCAATCCTAATTTACAACTGTACAAAATAATATTCATCAAGTAAATGTGTTAAAAGTGAATAGAATGCCATGTAAATAACTTGTGAAGAACTACTCAATAGTAGCACTTTAATAAAAATCAACACTAAAAGGTCTCTAAGTTATCTTCTTTACAGTCGCCTCGGAGGATTATCGGGAATGGAGTGGGAAGCAAGTTGGGAGACCAGTGGATTGGAGTGGTTATGGAGCTTACTATGGAAGGATAGGTATCCGGTCTGGGCTAAATCTGCCCTCTAAAAACAATAAAAACCTCTTTTATGTCACTCAACAGTGTACATTTAAATTATCATTATAGCAAAATTTACTATTGTAAACCTTCCTAGAACTATGAAGACGGTGTAGTTAAAGTTAGATAAGAAATGGGTGTAACAGTTTTACCATTGAAAACTGTTTTCAAGCCACATATCGGTCGATTTTCAAACATCACTGGGATTAACTTGTGGCACCATATATCTAAATCTGGTTTAATAATTTAATTGGATATAAGTAATTTTTTTTTATCGGTTTCAAGCTATATATAACATCATACCTTTCATGTAACCTCTCATGAAGAATTAACATTTCCTCTTTATTATTAGTATCTTTTTCATTTTTTAAAGGATGTTGCATGATAAGAAGATATTTCGCTGCAAAATTATATCAAACGAGAGGCAGTTTTGGTAATTTGACATGGCTCACTCTCAAATTATTTCGGCAATCTTTTACGCGGATGTTCAATGTGAACCACTTTTAGCAAAAGATGTCAATGGTCTCTAACACTTTCTCGTGTGCAGACAGAATGGTTCCTGCTATCGACCTTATTTTGTTAGACGCTCAATCTTTTATTCAAAAAGAGAAAAAAAACATTGACTTTCCATATATGTATATATACACATATATATGAATCAAGCAAATACCATTTTAATAACTCACGAGGAAAGTTTAACTAAAAAACCCTAATAAACCAGACCAAAAAGATCTCACCACACATTACAGGCAAACAAAACATTCATTCAAGTCCTATTAGCGTAAAATTATATTTGAATGAACAGAACAATTTTAAACGAAATATTAAGAAAATAATAACTATAGAAAAATTTATTGAAATTTACAACTGTACAAATAAATACATCAAGTAAACGTGTTGATGATTACAATAACATGTCATAACTTGAAAAGAACTACTCATTAAGGTTTATATTATACAACCTTATTTTACATATTTGTTACTTTTAGGGTACAATATGTCTCAGAATAAAGATTATTTTTGATTAACACTTCAATAATAATTCTATTCTAGTAGATTCTCTAAACCATCTTCTTTTCAGAGGCCTCGGAGGATAATTGGGAATGAAGTGGGAAACAAGTTGAGAAACTAGTGGATTTGAGTGGTTATGCATGTTACTATGAAAGTATCTGGTTTCAGCCAACTCAGCAACATATGGAACATTAAGATCTTTATGGATAAGCTTATTGGTGACGAAGTAAGGAGCATTGAGGATATTTCGAATGATCTTGGATTGTAATGATTGGATACGAGATGAATTGGGTGGTTTTGTGGAGCCCCAAATCTCAACTCCGTACTTCCGTATAAGTCTAACCACAGTCGCGTATATGAGTCTTTTGTAATTAATTAGGACCTTTGAACGTTTGTCTAGTAAATGTTGAAGTAGTCTGTAACGACGAGCAGTTTCTTGTCGTTTTAGTCTGGTATGTTGATTCCAAGTACGGCGTTTGTCCAAGTTGACTCCTAGGTAGCGGATCTGTTCAACAGGGATTAGTGGAATTTCAGGACAAAAAAATAAAATAAAAACCGAAAAATAGCAATGGGAACTCCTTCTGTTCTTGTTTTTCTACCTAATGTTGGTGTTTATCCAGAGGAAATTGTTTAATCGGATTAATTTCTCGTTCTCGCTCCGCTCAAATTCTCGTCTTTTCTTACAGATGCGAATATAATGTAAAACTTTAATGAAAAAATATTATCACATCAATGTTTCAAACCCATTTCTCTATCAGACAATCAAAGGAATCTTTGGCTTTGGCATGCAGCTTTTTTTCCCCCAACATTGTTTAACTAGCAATCAAATTATCATTCGGATCACATATAATTGCCCTATAGTTGGTCTATTAGAACTGCCTTATAGATATTTTTTTACACATCCTTGTTATATTTTAAGAAATCACGCTACAATCGTAAATAATTTAAAAATTACTTTTTTCTGTTTTTCTTGGTGCTTTTCCTAAGTTTTTGGTTGATTTTCAGAATAATAATTTGCAGTTTATTTCACAAAGGTTTATCAAAACTTTATTTAACCCCTTAAAATTCTAAATTAATTCGATCTAATAAATAAATAATTATATATTGTAACAAATTATATTGTTTTTTCAGGTGAGTTGAGAACTGGACTGGGAATCTGCTATCACTGCTTGAGCATATAAAAGCTTACCATGTATGTTATATTTATTTAATTTTTTTTTCATTATCTATTTCTAGTGTTAGGTTGTATTTTTTTTTTAATGATATATGTGAGCATATGTATGACTATACAAATAATACAATATGGCCTATATATTTTGTTCAATACTAGATTTTCCTGTTACAACAGTTGTTGCATGATGATTAAGTGTGTCAACTATATTAGTTCAATTATTGAGGTAACGTTTGTAGAACGGTTTATTCAATTTGTATTTCTTATATCCCCTGTTAAAACTTTTACATTTCTTGAGATTGTGGTTGCCTAGTATATTAGCATTCTCGCAACCTCTGCGGCACAGATTCGAATCCGGCCTTGGTAAGTTGTGATTTTTTTCATAACGAACCTAGAATGAATCATAGACCTCCTTTCTGTTCTGGTATAATATTTAAAGAAGTTGATGTTTTTCTTGAAGTTTAACGTCCTTATGTACTCCAACTAGGGCAGGAAGGACAAGTTATCCTACAGGTTACTTTTTCTATTCTAGCTAAGGTGGGAAGGTCAAGATTCATTTCGTGGATCCGCCACTAATTAAATTTGAACTCGCCCAAGTGGGATTCAAACCCACAACCTTCTGGGGATGAGCGAGCTGAGACCCTCGCCCCAACTCACTCGGCAATCGAGTCCCCTATAAAAATACAATTTTCAAGGAACCTTCTGATAGCATAATAATTTCTTCAATGCAAGATAATACAAAAAGGCTTAGTGAACCCGAAGGTTTGATGACACCACCAACCTCTTCCTACACCCTCATCAAAACCTAAATACCCTTTATTAACCCTTGCTTACCCTTTATTAATCCTCCCATCTACATCTCAGTCTACCCCTTTACCCGACGGCTTATAAATTCAATAACTGCACGCCTATTACCTCAACTATATTAACCGGATAAAACTCCTGCAATTTTATCACCCATTTGTAGACCTGTTCTCGTTTGCATTATACTCTTAAAGACATATTCCAGTACTAGGTTATATATTTAATGAAGATTATGTCTTGTTATTTAACATTTGAATGGTGTTAGGCTAGAAGGAGAAATGTCTATAAAATTCGAAACTAAGATTTAATCGCCAACTGTTAGTCATGTACTATCACTTAAGGTTGTTTCATGGAGGCTAGAAAAAGGATTGCCACATGTTTTAGAGATTAAGAATCCTTTCCTATTGAGAAAGAATATATATTTTGTAACTTATCTAGCGTACCCCTTTCATTTGTCTCTAGGACCTACCATTTAGGAACTTAGTTGGTTTGAATGAAATAAGTCCCTTATGAACCCCCTACTTTCTCTCAACTTTGTTTATTTCGAACGATTATTCATTGTTAATTTAATTTAATTATTAACTTAATCTTTTTAATTATTTTTTTCTCTTTTGAATGTTTATTTATCACCTGCTATTGGAGTAACATTATGTGATTATATTTTAATTATACTGGCCTTATAGGCGTGTGGGAGCACTAGCACCCAACAGTACCTCCTCTGGACATGGATTAAAAAAAGATTTATTTAAACAAATCTCTCATCCAGCTTCTTTTAAGCCTTCTGAGAGTATTTCCAGGTATGTCAGTCGTCGCCATGTCATTAATGAGTATGTTATTATGTCCATAAAGTCTGTCGGAAAATCGTCTATAAATGTTATGTATATGTTTCTTTACTGTGGGTACTTGTATATCAGAGTCAAGCCTTCCTTTAATTCTTTTAATTCTAAAATCTAAATTGGGAAAAGCAGCAGATAAAAGATAAAAATATTCATGGTCTATTGTTTTTCCCAGTCAGGGAAAAATTAAGTTTTTTAATTAAATTTTAAACTGGAACGTTCCACAGACTTCTCGGAATAAAAAGTACCGATTCGGTCTTGACGTAAGTTGAGATATTATAAGATTATACAGGGTGACTTGAAAATAGATACGGAGCCGGTAGGGGGAGATAGTGTAGGCTAATCTGAGTCGATTTTACTATAAGAAATACTGTCCGAAAATTAGCCGTTTTCGAGTTATATTAATTTTTAAGATTTTTAAAAACAAGTTATAAAAATTTTTAAAACTTTTTGTGTGGGGTCGCATGAAAACTTTAGTATCTGATTAAAATTCTGTACCTAAAGTAGAAGACCTCGGAAATAGGATAATACATGCAGCACAAGAAATTTAAGCCTCTCAGGAATTCGGCGGTAGTAAAATCAGCTGTGATAAGAAGAGCACGTATATGCATTAGAAATAGAGGGCGCCACACAAATGTAGTATTTTTATTGTTTTTTCCTCCGTCCTCTTTAATAGTCATATTTTTGCCAATTCTTGACCGATTTGTAATTGATATATCTCATTTGAAAGGAGTTTTTGAGATGAACGAAGATTTTTTAAAACAAAAAATGAACTATTTTGAAGCTACTGCACGAGATAAAATCAATAATGTACTTTAGAGTATCAATTGTAAAACAAAAAATCAGATAAAAAACGCAATTTAAAAGTTTCATGACTTGTTTATTGTAGGAAGGACGTCAATTTTTAAGTTTTTAAAAAAATAGTATAACTCGAAAACGGCTAATTTTCGGACAGTAGTTCTTATATTAAAATCGACTCAGAGTAGCCTGTACTATCTCCTCCTACCGGCTCCGTATCTATTTTCTAGTCACCCTGTATAAATAATTAATATAATATAAAAATATTTTGAAATATTTTTGGTTTCGCTTCTGGATGCATAAGGGAGGTCTTCAGTTCTAGAAAAAAGTTTTTTTTGTCTTTTCGTTTGACCCTGTAATCATCCAATTTAAGAATACCCCGGTGCTGACCATAGCAACTTCCCAGAGACAATGGCAGTAGAACTATGATTAGTGAATACTGCGCAAGGTGCTCCCTGAGAACCGCTAGAGAGGAACAAGTTACCTGGAGGTGCTTCAGTCTCTTTGATCCGCCGCCATTGGCAATAGTTTACTTAGCTAACTACACTCGGCTCGTTCAATGACGTTCGTTCCACCGAGACCACCTGCCATGAGGCGCTCTTCATTCACCCTACCTCGCTGCATATCCAACTTCTATCTCAGTGGGTCCAAAACTGATTACAATTATAATGGCTTATATTCGGCTTAGTTATCGTTTAATTAATTAAATGAAGTTTTTAACATTGTACATACTTTTACGAGGACTGACTCGGTTTCAAGAGTGTAACCGTCCTTTACCTCTCGTAATATTTATTATTTTTACTCATTAAAAACAAAAATTAATAAATATAGTTATGTTGATAATAATAATTTAAATATTAAGATTTAAATTAAGCATTACTGGTCAAAATTACATGACTGGCTTAATGTCTGGAAAGTTCATATAAATTACGACAAATCGCAACACGTTGCGTGAAACATGCCGACCAGTCTTTTCGTTGACAGCACACCGATTCCTCAAACAGACACTGTACACTACCTTGATCTAACATTTGACTGAAGAATGACATGGGGTCCACATATAAAGAAAAAAAGTATAACGCTTAACTAAATACTTAAGACTTTTATGTTCACTCCTTTCCAAACGTACTTATACTTACTTACTAAAACCTTTTTGGATATACCCTTCTCCGATATACGGGACAGCTAAAAAGACACAAATCTTCCAGGCAAAAACATTCAGGACAATCACAAAAGCACCATGGTATGTAAGCAACATAACTTTACATACTGACCTATGCATACCAACAGTTAAAGAACAAATACAAACGATTCCACGAAAAATTACATGGAAATCCTAATACTCTTATAAACGACATGGCCACAACACATATTCCCGACGAAACACAGAGAAGACTAAAAAGGAGCTAGATGAGAAACTTCCTAGACTAGACTAGAAAATAAAATAAAAATGAAGACTGGAGGGGAAGCTGGGTTCTGCTCTCCCTCACACCTTTCAAGCAATTTACATTCTAACATTACATTCATTCGTTGTCAAATTTTCAAGGGAAAAAAAATTAAGATATTTTAATTGGTCATTACGGATCTGAAGTCTCATAGTTACATTATGGACTAAATATTCGATCGAATAAATTATGAAACAAACATTATAGTTTTAAAAAACTAGAAAAGCACTCTTTTGTAGCAAACTTAACTAAAAACCTAAATGTAATGAAAAATTTGCAGCTGGCAGACCTTTTACTGTTTACAGTTCAAGGTTCGAAGCTAATAATTTGTTAGGAATGGACAAATTTTTATTTTGAAAATCCTACCTTGTACAAAATGTTTTGATTTACAACATACAACATTTTTTGATTGGATTAGCCATTTCTGTCTTATAGACTCTTAAACATGATTAAAACTAACTCAAGTTAAAAAAATTCTTCGATGTTTGAAGCTAAACGATTAAATCAAATTCAGCTTAAGGGATGTATTTAGACTCCCAATTTAATAAACTTTAATTTTTTCCAAACTTTGAAAAGAAGTAAAAAAAAGTTGGGGTTTTTTCGCCCCCCCCCCCAACATTTTTCCCTTATCAAATTTAGTTTCATTTTTGATATTTTATTTTTAGGACCCATCTGGACCATATAAAAACATAAAACCTGCTACTACACCTTTTGCTAGGCAGACCCCCTTTTGGGGGGTAATTTGAATGGACAGAGTGAGGGCATTAGAAGTTGTGCAATTATTGTATTGCCATTGGTGTATTGGAACGTATACAAATTTTCAAGTTAATCAGATTTCTGAAAATTGGTAAAATGACGATGAAAGATTCTGTTACATACAGGTGAAATTAATAAAAGCGTATTTTTTATTTTTATTTAGAACCTTTATTAAGTAGCTATTACAATCTGCCACAAATATGGGCAATAGGTATATATATACATGGCATATGATGATTACATTCACACATTATGTACAAAGAGAAAAAAATAATTATATTTTTATATATATATATATATATATATATATATATATATATATATATATATATATATATATATATATATATATAAAATAAAAAAAAAATAAAATAAATAAAAAGATAACAGAAAAGAACTTCCTATACATAAACAATATAAAGTATACAATATGCATATAAAAAAAATGAAATACAAAAATAAATAATAATAATAAAAAATAAAACAAAAAAAGCGTATTAAAAAAGTAAATTGTTGATAATTTCAAAATAAATCACAACTTTTCTTTAAATTAAAAAAAAAAAAAAAATCAACTTTGAAATATCAAAAAGTTCGCTTTCGTGCATTTGAAACCTAAAATATTAAGTGCAGTAATCCCCAATACGTGCAATTCCGTGCACCTGCACAGGAATCCGGTTTTTAGTGATAAAAAAAGAAAAATGGCTTGTCTTTTTATATACCATAATAGTACAGATAATATTTTTATTAATATTATATCACCTTTTTATTACAGAATTTTAAGTTATTTAAAAAAGCGTTCAGAGTAATATTACTGACATAGCTTCGGCTGTCTGTCAGGAGCTCTTTTAATTTGAAAATGATTTTAAATCATTATTGTTTATTTATTTTTAAATATGTAAATATTTATTAATTTACTAACTAATTAATTCACAAACAATACAATAATATATATTTTATTATTATACTTGATGAATTTAAACGAAAGGTTTCATTAAGCTATGACTGAGAATTCAAAGCTGCTACAAGTATAAAGAATTTCCTTAATCTTAACGAACTATAATTCAAAAATACGTACTTGGCTTGTCGCTCCCATAAAATAAGGGCGATAAACTTGCTTAAAGCGTGAGTGGATAATGAAGGAGCAAAGAAAAGGGGATCGCCGGCTCATTACACCACACACCAAGCCCTAATTTGCATATAAATGATTTAATCAAATATTCTTTTAGTGCTACTTTAAGGCGTAAAGGAGGCTGAGTAATCTAGCAATCGAGCAGTAAGGAAAAAATAAAATATAAAAAAAAAAAAAAGACCCTCAAGAATTTCTGTAAGATGTAAAAAAAAAAAAAAATGGTATAATTGAGACTGATGCGATGAAATGAGGGTGTATTAGGACCAAGGAGGAATTCCTTAGCAGTGGCGATGTTATCCTGATGGTCTTGTGATGACAGCCGGAGACATCTATGTCATTATATACCTGCATGTACTTTTTGCTCATATATACACAGAATATTTATGTATACATGTATTGTGAGAAATAACAGTAATAGAAAAACTTTTCTTCTTTTTTTTTGACATTATTTCTTCATTCACACCCGTCAATTATAAAACATGCAAGTAAATATGATAAATGAATATATACATATATACACTCAATAGCAAAACAAACCAAAAAAAAAACAAAAAAAAAACCAGACACTTAGATTTGTTCTCATAATTTTGTTAAATACGTTGTGAAACGGCATAGAAAAAAAAAAATGCTTTGATGATGATTTTTGATAAATACATACCTTCCTGTCTTGAAGGGATGAGGAATAGATTAAAAAAAATAATTTCCTATAACTAATATTTCGCAAATTAAACTTCTTTGTCATTTATTGGATTGTTTTAATTTCTTCTATGCTTGGCAGGATTTGAGCCCTTCGCCATAGAAATACCCGCTATTAGAAGAACATCCCTTGTCAGAATAAAGTTTTTAAAAAATGTGTTAATTTCTTATTTTTTCTTTATTTTATAATTTTTTGTTAATAATTATTAAAAAAAATTTCGTTTTTGGCAGATTTTTTGTTGATAACATATAAATAAACCATTTCTTACCATAAATTAAAAAAAATTAACGTATTAAAAAATATTATGGGACTAAATCTGAGTGTCCTGTCTTTTTGCTGTTGAGTATATATATATATATATATATATATATATATATATATATATATATATATATATATATATAGGTTCGTGAGGTTCAGTCAAACTTTAAGTGAACCTCAAGAACGTTACTAAACAATTAATAGTAATAGTCAAGAAATTTATCTCTCTCTCTCTCTCTCTCTCTCTCTCTCTCTCTCTCTCTATATATATATATATATATATATATATATATATATATATATATGTATATATGGATAAATTTCTTGACTGTTACTATTAAATGTTTAGTTAGGTTCTTGAGGTTCAGTCATAAAATAAAGAAACAACTATTTTGGTGACGTTTCGAGACTATATTGTTCTCATAATCATGCCCTACAGTGAAAAAACAGGTTACAATAAAATTATATAAGTTATACAAGTTATTTCAAAACATAAAGTTAGCTACAGTACAGGTATATAACAACATGTGTAGGGTAATAAAAATATATATAATTACAGAATGTAGAGGATATATTACATATATCTAAGGATATATATACAATGTTACTGGTGGATATGAATAGACCAACAATTCTAGTACACAACTAACCTAGGTGAGTGAGTTTAAACAGACAGTTAACAAGGGTTTTTCCCCACTAATCCACTAACCCTACACATGTTGTTATATACCTATACTGTAGCTAACTTTATGTTTTGAAATAACTTGTATAACTTATATAATTTTATTGTAACCTGTTTTTTTTCACTGTAGGGCATGATTATGAGAACAATATAGTCTCGAAACGTCGCCAAAATAGTTGTTTTTTTTATTTTATGACTGAACCTCAAGAACCTTACTAAACACACACACACACATATATATATATATATATATATATATATATATATATATATATATATATATATATATATATTTTTTTTTGAAGAGAAAAGATTTGACCCGGTCGGGAAGGATTTGCCTGGTTCGGATGCGACCCCGGTGGCCTAGTTGGATAAGGCTCCACGCTAGAGAGGTGGAAACTTGGGTTCGTATCCCGACCGGGTCAAATCTTTTCTCTTCAAAAATAAAATAATATATTTCATAATATTGATTTATATCAAGAAAAATTACATATATATATATATATATATATATATATATATATATATATATATATATATATATACATACATATACAAATTTTTTTGCAGGTTTCGTTTTAAACATAAATCCCGCGTCTAATTTAAAAGCCCGCATATGCAAATTCGGTTTGGATCAGGTTTTGACAAAACAGTTTTGTGATTTTAGCCGAACAAATGCACACATGTGCATCAAACCACATTTTGTATTTAAAGTCGTAGAAGATGCTAAAATGCACATACCGGATTTAAAAGTCATTGAAATCTACAGATGCTCCCATCTTAAAAACAAAAAGTTAAAAAATCTAAAAAACACGCTATTATAGCAAACCTAATTAAAAAAGTAAGTGTGGTGAACAATTTGCAGCATTCAGACCTTTTTATTTTTTGAGTACAAGGTTCGAAGCTAATTTCCCTGAACTATTCGTGATTATTTTGCATTTTTAACCCATAAAAAAAACATAGAACATTAGAATAGAGTTGTGCAATTACTGTATTGTCATTGGTTCTGGAAACGTGGGGAAATTTTTTAAGTTGTTCAGATTGCTGGAAATTGGTGAATATTACGATGAAAGAACCCTTTACATACAGGTGAAGTTAATAAAAGCGTATTAAAAAAATAAAGAGAATTGATGTAATATCTTTTAACCAAATATTTTATAAATTCCGTTCTAGAGCAGTTTACTTAGGTTACGTGGTATTGTTTTTTTTCCGGACCATATTTATTGTACATAATTACCGCGACAAAAAAGTAAATAAACGGATATTTACCAACGTTTCGTGAGACTGTTTTTTAGACCATAATTACTGTTTATGCAATTAAGAGAGTCTTCCACGTAAAAATAATGGAACAAAAACATGATTGATAGACTGAAAATTCCTACCGTACGTAATTAAAAACAACAACAAAAAAAACATTCTGAAATCGGTTAATTACAATTAAATACAGTTCATTTCTTATTAATTTTAGCATTTCTTAGAATGAAATCTCTTGCTGGAATATAACTGCACGCGGCTTCCCAGAACAAGAGGGCTGCCTGCGATGTCGAGATTAGTACATCCCTCCTGTTGTGAAAATTATTTATAGCTAAAGGAAACCAAGTACTTCCCTTCTTATATCTTCTGAAACTTATTATTTAAAATTATTAGAGCAAAATAAAATTAGAATAAAAAGAAACTGTATTTTGGAACAATGTCCCTTAAGAATAGAATAGCATAATAAAGAGTAAAATCAAAGGAAGATATTAAAAAAAAAAAAGAAAAAAAAAGAAGATAAATATAATGAATAAATAATGTATAGAATAAAAAGAAATAATGAATAGAAATAATGAATAAGTAAAGAAATAATGAATAGAAAGTATAAGTATAAGTATAGTATAGAAAGTATAAGTATAAGTAAAAGTATAAGTAGAAAGTATAAGTATAAGTATAGAAATAATGAATAGAATAAAAAGGAACTGTATTTTGGAACAATGTCCCTTAAGAATAGAATAGCATAATAAAAAGTAAAATCATAGGAAGATGTTTAAAAAAAAAAAAAAAAAAAAAAAAAAAAAAAAAAAAAAAAAAAAAGATAAATATAAGTAAATACAAATTTACTTTATATGATAACAGAAAAAAAGGAGTCAATACTAGAAATATATATATACTACTATATATACTATATATATATAGTCATAGAGAGGCAACAGAAAAACATAGAATGAAAAAAAATTGGAGATAAGAAATCAATTTTTCTCTGACTGGGAAAAACAATCTATCTACAAACTAAACTCCCCGTCAAACACCCATAATTCTAGAGATTTTCCTAGTTTATACCTTAATATATACTTGGTTTATATTAATATTAATATTATTTATTGAAGGTGAGGCATTAAGGATTAGACACATCAATGTTTTTCACTGCCAATAACAAACGATGGAATTTTAGATTATTTTTTTTCAAATTTTCTTCAGTCCATGTTTATCATTCGTTCCGTTATTTACAAGTGTGCCAAGACTAGTGGAAGAAGTCGTTCTCGCTAGAGGGGGTAATATGTCGTTTTAAATATACATTAAAAATTGTTTAAGTTAAAATTGTAAAAAATTAACATTTTAAAAAGTAAGCTTTCTAACTTTTTTGTTTATTGGAAGAAATATTGTAATTTATTTCAATAAAAATTATTTATGTCTAGTTTATTATAGACTTTAGAACCTAACCTTTCTTTATTATTAAAAAAAAGAAATACGTTTTTATAAAATTCAAATACTTCAAAGTGTTGCGATACTTTTGACAGGGAGTTTACTACATTTTCCAATTTACATTTTAAATTATTTAAATTAAATTAACAATTAATAATTATAAGAAAAAAAGAAAGTTGAGAGAAAATAGGGGTTTTAAAAAACACATTTTTTTCATTCAAACCACTATAGCTCTTCAACGGTAGTTCCTTCCGACGAATGTTATACGAAAAAAAATATTCATTAAATTTCTGATGACAAATTTTATAAAACAAAAAATATTCTCCATCAAATTTCTGATTATGCAACTGTCGTCAAACTTTCGATCCGAACAACACCAGCGTTACCCATTTTGATTGTGAGAAAAACATTACCCAAGAAAATGGATCCATTTTCGCTGGGGTACCTATGTGTCTATAGTCTATAGCCAAAAAATATATCCATCAATCAAAATCAATACTTCAATAAGATTAGCAGAGTTTCTTTAAGAATACAAATTATTAAAATGTTAAGAATTTTATTCAGAAGTATCAGTTTTTTCAGAAAATTGGATTTTGAAGGTCGTTGCTGGTACCTGTAAAATTGAATACCCAGATAAACAATGTTTTTCGAAAATTTATTTAATATATTTTTTTAAAAATATAAAAAGAGTGACGACTAAATTGTATTTTACAGTTCGAGGTAGTTACTGCTGTAGTTACTGCGTACTGACCTCCCTCATGCCTGACATACCTATCTTACTTCATTGTGATTCCACCAGCTCATTGTCATAAACAGAGACACTTTTTAAAGTTGTTAAATAAAACGATTAGATGATGCATGCGATGATAATTGGAAGAAAACAGTTTAAAATATAATTAATAAATGACCTGTAGTTCCTGAGCCATGACTCAGTTGTGGATCCTCCGAAAAGAGGTTAGAACTGTGGACAATTTGCCCTTCCTTGGAATCGTTAGTGAGTGTTCGCTCAGGTATCTTGCCTCCGTGGCGCCACACCTGTCACCTCCGGGTTGCCACGCCACTTCAGCAGCGGAAACTACTCAATAGAAAGTGTGCCTCTTGTCCCAAACCGTCGCTCTGTCAATGAGTTCTCGGAAGTCATTGATGACTCGATAAGTTAACATTAACAAGGAAAATAAAGAAATATTTTAATAATTATAAGGAGAAAAAACGATCATTCTAGAAAAAAATATATTGTCTTAGATTTATAAATATAATATGAAGCGCAATACATATAAACATAATATGGGAAGTTTTGTAACACATCATTAAGACGTTGAATTCCAAAACAAATTTTATATTTTAATACTGTTTTCACTAGATTATCTCCAGGTGAAAGGTATTCTTCCAAAAGTAATTAAATCACATATAAAACGGGCTTACGAAAAATAAGTTTTTCTTTTTACTTTTTTACCATATTGTAAATTAGAAAAACGTTCTAAGCGACAAAATTCGAAGTGACGATTTTAAAGTTTTTAAAATGCATAATTAGTAGTACGTAAAATGTATAATTATACATGTAAATATAACAAATATATATATAAATATAAAATCTAACCTACAAAACTAACAAAAACTTTAAATTATGGTTTTCTTTCACTGATTACTCAAAATTTTGTTTGTCACTTAGAACGTTATTCGGCGGATCCATTCAATTAGTGATTAACCATAACCTAAAAAAAATGATAAGATTATAAGTAAAGAAATGATAAGATTATAAGTAAAGAAAACATCAATTTATTTTACATCTGGAACAATATAAATGATGTAATAATATTATTTATGAGGCTGATATTCCATAATATTTGTTAAAATAACATGAAAAAGATTCTCTTTTTAGTGTCTTTTTCTCCAAATAAGCTCACAAAGGTTCATATAAATGGGGCCCACAATGATTCCACACATTGTGTATGCACTCCTGTATTTATATCCACAAAATTTTCGCAACGGTCTACCATTTTTCAAATGGTCTCTATATTTGAATTGTTTTAAGTGTCACCCTTTACCTTACTCTTACATCAAGTTCGATTCTCGAAACCGATCTTCGTGATCGGTGTTGCAAAGAGTTACAGACCTTCCTCAATGTTTCAAAACAAGTCAATGTCGCACCTACTGTTATGTTAGAGATATAATATTTGATATTACAAACGATCTTTGACATTTTTTTTTTTATATTTACATTAGATAAATTTAGAACTTATGTGACAACAAAATCACAAAACTTGAGTGTCTGTTCATAGATTTTATGCTCTCTGTTGAAAGCATGACTCAGAGCTAGTAATATAGCCTTAGAACATATAAATCAATGTGAAATACGATACTAAGACATTTTATTTTAATAGTCTAGGCCTTGTTGTGATTATCTTATCTTGTATTCTTAAAATAACGTAAACATTTGTAGTGTCTTATTTGTAAAAATATTTCTTAAAATTTTGTAATGATTCTTATGAAAAATCTACCGTGGTAATTGCTGTTTTTGGAAACCTATTAACGCGGAGTGACGTTTTAAACTTTTTATTTATTGAATTACACTTTCATGTGCTGTAAATATCAAGACTAGAGGCATCGTGTTTTTATGACATATTTCTGATTATAATAGCTAATTTTTTTTAATGAACATACAAGTAACTCGTCCATGATGTGTGTTTGCAATCAAATGGTATTCTGTAAATATATTTTGTATGTATATAAGTGGCATATAACTGTTTGTGATCTGCAATAGTGCAACTCATTCTCTTAACGAGGCCGACCAATTTGTGCATGTTCAATTAATTGAAGGCTAAAGAGCATTTTCCGGTCCCGAAATAATTAGTCAATTAATAGCAGCATATTAGCTTATTTTTCCTACCGAAAGGCACAAGAGTACCTATCTTAGATATTTAAGAAGTTCTGGAATAATATTTTACTATTAAAGTAACCTTCCAAATAACCTTTACCCTACTTTGTGAACCTGCGACTTCCTTTCTTGCAGTATCCTTTAATAACAGTCCACTGATCCCTGTTGAACAGATTAGCTATTAGGACAAACGTTAAACTCGGAATCTACTAAAACGATAGGAAACAGCTCGTGGTTTTCGACTTCTTCAACATTTATTTGATAGACGTTCAAAGCTTTCGATTTACTACAAAAGACTCATTTACATGACAGTTATCAGACCTATTTGGAAATATGGAGTTGAGCTTTGGGGCTCCTTCTAATTATAATTCGTCTCATATCCAATCCATGCAATCCAAAATCCTTCGAAAAATCCTTAATTCTCCTTATTTTGTTACAAACAAACTTATTCATAAAGACCTTAATATACCATATGTTGCAGATTTAGCCCAAACCAGATACCTATCCTTTTATAGTAAGCTCCATAAACATTGAAATCCTCTTGTCTCCCAATTTGCCTCACACTCCATTCCTGACAATCCTACGAGGCGTCTGAAAAGAAGATGGCCAATATAAGTTAAGGCCATCATAATCACTATAAGTTTGCGGACTAAGTTTGGGAAATCCATGCTTTCTCATGGACAGTAATATGTGGCCTTCTCACACGTTGGAAAACCTGATTCTTTTGTATACGCAACAGATGGAGAAACGAAAAATATTGTATATCCGTCAGCACTTCAATAACATGAATTAAAGTAAAAACAAATTTTTAATTCTAAAAAAAAAAAAAAAAAAAAAACACAAAATAAATAAAACAATACTACAATAATTGTTGTACTGAGTTAAAAAAAAAAAAAAAAAAAAAAAAAAAAAAAAAAAAAATTGTTATGCGCGTAGCAACGCACACCGGGTACAGATTATTACAGAATAATATAAATATAAATAAAGTATGGATTAAGGTCAAAACCAAGTTAATGTTTGCTTTATTTTATCTTTAAAGGCTGTATGATTATATCTGGGTAGGAAGTAATGATACCATAGTACGTGGTGTACTCTTTGAACACCTAGAGATTTGTTAAAAAAATTTGTTGCTTTTCCAAAAAAATGTTACGCATTAGATTGTAATTCTGAACTATAACGTGACAGCCAAAAAAATAAGATTGGTCAAGTGAAAATAATGTTGAAAAATAAACATTTTAAAATACTTTGAAATGGATCTAACAGAAATCTTGAAATTCCAAAATGACATTATAATCCAAGAGATTGCTTCCCCTGAGGCCATCTTGAATAAATTAAAATATTTAAATGTCCCGAAATGTTGCCTCGTCAGTTAATTACAATACCGGTCTTCCAGTCTCGTAAAAATATGGAATCCTGTATGAACTCACATAAAGTCATGTTTCTTTTATTTTCTCTCCTGGAATGCGTGTTTTAGAGGCATTCACTTCTAATGCCAGTAAGAATTCCTCGTCTTTGTTTTATTTCCAGTTTTTATCACCGAATACTCCGGGCGGTGGATGCTACTGCCATCTAATGGGTTTTCCCTCGCAAACAGTTCTGGAAGATATTATAAACATATCAGTGCTTCTGATAGTCTTCTGATGAATGGAACGGAGAAATCTTGTTTGATAACATCCGTCTGCTAATAGAAAACCAGAATTTTAATACTAGGGATTTATCGATTCGAAAAATCGATTCTCGGTTCCTTCGATTCTTGAGAAAAATAATCGATCGGTATCGATTATTTACTGCATAATCATTGTAATTTTTATACATCAAGCCTCCTCCTACTGTCAAAACCGCCGTTTGCATAGAATTTTAAAAAATCCCATGCAACTGCAGGTTTTTTTAAAAACTTTATAGATATTTAAAACCGTATAAATACATTATATATAACAAGTAAATTTAATGTAAATGATTAAAATGACATGTCAATACCATTTGAAACCCTACTTACTTGAAGCTCTTTAATAGAAGTTCTACATTAGAAGGTCTCTTGGCCATCTTTCAGCCGCCTCGGAGGATTATCGGAATGGAGTCGGAGGCAAGTTGGAAGACTTGTGGATTCGAGTGGGTAAGGTGTTTGCTAGTAAAGGGTGGGTATCTGGTCTGGGTCAAATCATCATCACATGGAACATTAAGATCTTCATGAATAAGTTTGTTTGTGACATAATAAGGAGTATTTAGGATTTTACGAAGGATTTTGGATTGCAAGGATTGGATACGAGAACAATTAGAAGGTTTAGTGGATACCTCCAAATGAGTCTAATTAATGTCATGGAAAGAATTCGGTTTTTAATTTATTGAGAGTCCTGCCAAGACATGGTTTCAGATCTGTGTTCCTAATTTCTAGAATGGTCTGAAGAGGAATTCTTATAAAAGAGGGATTTTTAAAAAAATGGGCTATTTCAAGAATGTCATGCTCACTTTTTAGGGAAAGAAAGGACCCTTACTACGAAGCCATTGTACAAATGCATTTTGGCATGGGAATTTCATGGATGCAAAAAGGGCTTTTTGTTTTTTTACACTATTATATTGACTATTTTACTAAAATCTTGGGAGCCTACAGTGAAGAACAGAATGAAAGACTTCTCCATGATGTCAGTGATATCGAGAAACGTTACCAAGGAAAATGGAATGTCAATGTGTTGACTGTTAAAAGCTTAATCGAAAAACCCTAGAAAAAAATCGGGGAAGAATTCGGAGAAATGTGAAACATAAAAAGAAAGGGTTTCTCAAGAAAACCTAAAACCTTAAGTCTAAAAATACATTTTTTTTTTGTTGGGGCTCAATGTCGTCAAGTTTTCCAATTGGTGCAGGAATGACGGGTTATCACGGGTTAATAAAACTATTTTAGCCAGAATAACTTGAGGTATGCACGATGGTATATAAGGATCAATACAGTTAGGTTACATAAATTAATTGCCTCTTCTATTGGAATTATTTTATTTGAAAACTGATTTCGAATGTTAAAACATTTATCAAACTCAATGAAATAATATATGACTTATGACTTTCCATTAAACGTATATCTTATACATAAAATGCAGCTTCTTTGTCCACGCAATGAAGGAAAAATAGCGGAAATAATTTACGTAGAAGCCAATTTTGGCTCAGTTGTAGGGGAAGGTGTTCTTAATAACATACTAAAAGTCCTGGGGTGTGGGGGGTTTTTAAAGTTTTTTTTTTCAGGTTTTCGTTAATAACTCGAAAACTACTACCTCTAGCTAAACATGTCTATATACGAAATTAATCTACATAAAATGTTCTCCAAAAAAGATTTTATACACTTTTTAGCTGGGATTAATGCTTAGGGAGATATGGAGGGGGGATTGAATGCTTGCGGTAAGTTGTAATTCTCCATGAAAACACGATTGTCGTACTTTTTTGGCTATATCTCCGAAACTATTTGTCCTGTCTAAAATTTCTTTTTTTCATCTGAAGGCTAGTTAAATTTACTATTAGACACTGTATATGAATGAACGTGTATTTTAATCAGGATCTGTAAAACACCCATGCTAGCACACTGAGTAACTCGTACTGTTGTGATTTCGTTTTTTTTCGGTACATTTCTCGTGTAACCCCAAAAATATTTACCAGATCTCCTAATTTCTTTTTCCTATCTCAAAGCTGGTTAAATTTACTATCAGATCCCATATCTCAAATTTTAGTTATATTCGGTGAAATACCCATGCCACCACTCTAAAAACCACACGATGTTGCGAAATCCAAGTTTGTTTTTTTGTTTTTTGTCACGTTTTTCCCTATACCTCTAAAACAGATATGACCGATCCAAAAAAATTTTTTTTTAATATCAAAGTCAGTTAAAACGATTGGATCCTATATATTAAATTTTGAATAAATACCGTAAAAAGCCCATGCCAGAAAATAATTTATATCCTATTTTCAACTTTGTTAATTTTATCTATGAGGTTAAACATCGCAATATCAAAAAATGCCCGGGGGGGTCTGCTAGTTATTTATAAATATAAGAACAGATTTATTGATTCGTTGCAACAAAATTAATACATTTAATTCATGTGTTTTCATTTTAAAAATTTATTATTAAAAAAAAAAAAAAAAAAAAAAAAAAAAAAAAAAAAAAAAAAAAAAAAAAAAAAAAAAAAAAAAAAAAAAAAAAAAAAAAAAAAAAAAAAAAAAAAAAAAAAAGCTATACATGTAACTACCATATACAGATGAACAAAACTGATCATTAGGGCTGTGAAATATATGCATTTGCATATTTCTCCTAGCCAACTAAAACATCTTATATCGTCAAAATTTATATGTTTTGAGGCATTTGGAATCAATTTGAGTTATTTTTATTTTGCATATTTGTGTATATTTTGCCATAAATACATATTGCTGCGTATTTTGAACTTCAACAGTATATTTATCTACATTTTGTCATAAATACATATTTTCAACTGTAATTGCATATTTAACTATATAACTGGCATATCAGCATTTGACTATTGATTTTTTTTTTAAGTTTCAGAGCAGACAAAAAAATTAAATATAAATAAAACAAAAAATACCTACGTGAACTCCTTATATCCTTTTTTTTTTTTTTTTTTTTTTTTTTTTTTTTTTTCACCTATTGAATAAGATCGTGTTTATCCAGATGATGATTCTTCCCTTTGTATCGTATTTGCTTCTCTTGGAATTGTTTAGTCAGATTAATCTCTTGTACTTGCCTTGCTCAAATAATTGCAATATTACTTTACTTTTATTTTTTCTCGAAAATTACTCTAGCAAAGACAAAAGATCTTTTTGGAAAGAATGTAACCTCTCAAAATTGAGACTTTTAAGTGCGACGGAGACGTTTTATATTGTATTTCTTTTAATAAAGTTGTGTCAATTGCTGCTCTTAAAAACAGCAAAGTACTTATAAAACAAAGGCAAGAAATTAAAATTTGAAAAAACTTTTGTTGCACAAACTGCCACTGGATTCACAAAATTCTGGTTTAGATATTGATTTATGTCCAGCTGAAATAACCTTCTATACGTGTTTTCTTTTTTAACATTCGCCTTGTATTTTTGTTTTTTAATAGTATTTGTCGAATTGCTTACCTTTCCAACACAATTAGTTACTTAAACTTGAGTTTGTACTTATGTATAAGTTTGTATGGCATTTTTTTTACTTTTCTGAATAGGTAATGTAAACAGTTGCATATTTTAGGTATTTTATTGCATATTTTACCCTATATATATATATATGCATATATACGTGAATATTTTTGAGTTTTTATTGCATTATTCAGAGCCCTACCGAACATGTAACGGAACGGACTAACATGAAACTCTCATCACTGTTCCAGTACTGAACTGAATTTTTTCACAACTCATGACTCCTGAAAAAAAAAAAAAATCTTTAATCGTAAAGTTAATATTTAATTTGATTATGTGTATTACTGATAGTTAACTAAGATGTTACAGATTTTTAATAAAAAAATAGTTAATAATTAATAATTTTCTCTTAATTTACTTTTCAAAATACAAGAATCCACTAAATGTTATTTAAGGAAAAAAACTTTTCCTACTTTTTTTTTCTGAAATATAAAAATACTTTTTTTTTAGATTTTGCAAAGATTTTCCATTAGTGTTGATAACCCTGATATCAGTTTGATGATAAAACAATGGACGATAGCCTCCTCATTCTAAGGACCTCTTAAATTATACAAAATATTATCGTTTAGGCCTGATAGATTTTTTTTGTAACATGTACAGTTGACCCCCATTATCTGGTCCTGCAGGGTGTGACAAACCGGCAGTTAAGGGAAAACACCGGATTATGGAAATCATCAATTATTGTCAGAACAAATAATCGATCATAAAAGAATGTTTGTTTTGTTTGGTAAACGGAAGAGGGAGACAAACTTCATTGAATATATTTATTAAATTTACAGATAATTAAGCAATTTGAGTTCGGAAACTGTGGTGTGCATATTTGTTACGACATTCTGTGTATATTAGATATATACGAAGTGCAATTTTTTTCCAAATTCGATAAAAATCGTTGTGTGTTGATACTATCATTTCCCATAAGTATAAAAAGTCACCAAGTGAATATAATTGCTATATATGGACATTAGAGAATGAGAAAATTCGCTATACCATATAACTATCTAAGAATTTTTTAAAGAGCATTATCCCGTTTGAATATTGAAACGGAAAAAAAATTTATTTTATTACTTAATGACTTTTACCTGTAAAATATTAATCAGAGTGTATTAAATTAGAACTACATGTTTTCAGATTTAGGATGTCTGAAAGACTAAAACGACAAGATACTTCTCGTCGTTACAGACTACTTCAAAATTTACTAGACAAACGTTCAAAGGTCCTAATTAATTACAAAAGACTCATATACGCGACTGTGGTTAGACTTATACGGAAGTACGGAGTTGAGATTTGGGGCTCCACAAAACCACCCAATTCATCTCGTATCCAATCATTACAATCCAAGATCATTCGAAATATCCTCAATGCTCCTTACTTCGTCACCAATAAGCTTATCCATAAAGATCTTAATGTTCTATATGTTGCTGAGTTAGCTGAAACCAGATACTTATCCTTTCATAGTAACATGCATAACCATTCAAATCCACTAGTTTCTCAACTTGTTTCCCACTCCATTCCCGATTATCCTCCGAGGCGTCTGAAAAGAAGATGGTTTAGAGAATCTACTAGAATAGAATTATTATTGAAGTGTTAATCAAAAATAATCTTTATTCTGGGACATATTGTCCCCTAAAAATAACAAATATGTAAAATAAGGTTGTATAATATAAACCTTAATGAGTAGTTCTTTTCAAGTTATGATATGTTATTGTAATCATCAACACGTTTACTTGATGTATATTCTTGTACAGTTGTAAATTTTAATAAATTTTTCTATAGTTATTATTTTCTTAATATTTCGTTTAAAATTGTTCTGTTCATTCAAATATAATTTTACGCTAATAGGTGAGATGAATTTTTGGTCTGGTGTTTATTTTTTGGTCTGGTTGGGTTTTTTTTTAGTTAAACTTTCCTCGTGAGTTATTAAAATGGTGTTAACTTGATTCATATATATGTGTATATATACATATATGGAAAGTCAATGTGTTTTTTTTTCTCTTTTTGAATAAAAGATTGAGCGTCTAACAAAATAAGGTCGATAGCAGGAACCATTCTGTCTGCACACGAGAGAGTGTTAGAGACCATTGACATCTTTTGCTAAAAGTGGTTCATATTGAACATCCGAGTAAAAGATTGCCGAAATAATTTGAGAGTGAGCCTTGTCAAATTACCAAAACTGCTTCTCGTTTGATATAATTTTGCAGCGAAATATCTTCTTATCATGCAACTGTCTTTAAAAAATGAAAAAGATACTAATAATGGAGAGGAAATGTTAATTCTTCATGAGAGGTTACATGAAAGGTATGGTGTTATATATAGCTTGAAATTGATAAACAAAAAATTACTTATATCCAATAAAATTATTAAAACAGATTTAGATATATGGTGCGACAAGTTAATCCCAGTGATGTTTGAAAATCGACCGAAATGTGGCTTGAAAACAGTTTGCAATGGAAAAACTATTACACCCATTTCTTATCTAACTTTAACTACACCGTCTTCATAGTTCTAGGAAGGTTTACAATAGTAAATTTTGCTATAATGATAATTTAAATGTACAGTGTTGAGTGACATAAAAGAGGTTTGCTACATTATTATTTTTTTTTTTTTGGTTAGAAATTAGAATCCAACCAGATGAAATCGATGAAATTATTTTAGCCTGACTAAAAATTATTGCCTAATCAACATATAGATCCCTAACTATTAGATATTGTTAAAACCTACTTATACATGTGAAAATATCATCGAAGAATTAATGCTCAATTCCATAATTCAACACAAGATTGTTATCGATAAACAAATAAAACTTCAATGCTTAGTTAAAATTATTTCAGTTCTTTACTTTTAAGAGCGGGTGAAGTCGCGACGAGATATGCCAGTTATTAAATAAGTGGTTGACATTGCGTCAAGAACTATTCATCTTTTATGCTCTTTGGACAACAAATAAAATCATTTGGACAAACAAATGAAAATTATATTTTAGACAACATGTAGATAAAAAATTAGATGGAATTAATATTTCTCTTTGTTTGGGGAATAAAGGATAGTTTAATTTTTACCGATAGTTGAAATAACTATTGTTATCAAAACTTTTACCTTCCTATAATAAAATAGCAGCTCTCTGATTAGATAACTAGATACCGTGATGACAGACTGCAATAAATTTAATTTACATTTTGTAAATTATAGTTGTAATTGTAATGAAGTATTTTGTATAATGAATTAAAACAATTTAACAAACTGGAACTTTAACAAAATATTGATAACTAGCATCCCCAGTCGCGGCTTCGCCCGCTCTTAAAAGTAAAGAACTTAGATAGGTTTAACTAGTAATTGAAGTTTTATTTTTCAATGATCAAAATCTTGTTCTGTATCATGCAGTTGAGAATTATTTTCTAACAGTATGTAATTTTTAACCCAGTACTACTGCAATGATTAAGTAGTTGAAATTTACGTAAAAGCATAATTGGATATTCAATTATTAATGATCAGCAAAAACTAAGGTTAGGACGCCCATTTTTTACACACAATATCAAAAAATAAGAAATCGATATTGAGTTAAGATAATAATTTTTAGTGCGGCTGACATAATTTTCATCGATTTCATCTGGCTGGATTATAATTTCTAGCTATAAAAGTTAATGACAGTGTTGCAAACGTCTGACACTTAACACTGTACAGTTAAATTATTATTATAGTAAACTATACTATTTTAAACCTTCCTAGAACTATGAATATAATGTAGTTAAAATTTGTTTTTACCATTGTAAACTTTGTTGCGTAATGGCGCTAGCCACACATCGTTCGATTATTAAACATCCCCGGGGTCCACATGTCACATTAAATATTTATAATTTTTTTATAATAATTTATTTGAATTAAGCAAATTTTATTTTTAATTCCAAGCTCTATATCTCTATAATACTGTAGCTTTATAACCTCTCTTAAATGGCGCTCGCCACCTATCGGCCAATTTTCAAACGCAAATATGCGCACTACATATTTATAGCTTTTTAGCAACAATGTAATAGAAAATATTAAATTTTACTATTGCTAAACTTTCCTTAAACTATGAAGATGACCTAGTTAAAATTTAGTAAATATTGGGTCAGTAGTTTTCACGGTTAGTGATCACAAACGAAAATTGACTTGTCCTATTATATAATAGTATAGACATCAATAAGACGATTATAATTAGAAACAATTACTACTTATGAAGTTTCAAAACTTTTAAAAAATGTCAAAGTAACAGTATGCTCTATGGTTCATGGAATTCTTATCTCCTTTGTAATATAATAATGGAGAAAACATTTTGCTGTTTTTAAACATAAATTATTCAAGGAGCTCCACGTTCAATAAGTAAATTTTTAAAAATTTATCTAACAAAAACTAAATATTTGATATTTTTTCGAAAACATCATCATATCCCTGGTCTTAATATTACATCAAATGAACAAAGAATTTGACGTTATTGGAATAAACTACCTTGCTTTAACATTATGAAAGATTTAAATATCAAGTTTTTGGTTCTTAATGAAAATACTTTCTCGACACTAGTTACAAAATAGGCACCATTTTATTTAGACTTGGTAAATCACATGAAAACCTGCAATGTGCGGAGGCTATGTAAAATAGTTTCCCGACGCCTTGATTTGTAGGAGTGCATAAATGTTTTCCAAATTATCGCTCTAATTTTTCTAATAATATCCTAAAGTTTTTTGCTAAAACTTATCGTTCCATTTTTTTTTTAATCAAATCATTGCATGAAAACTAAACTTTCAATCAACTACAAAGCAGCAAGAACAGATTTTTTTATTACCGAAAATACTACGTGAGATAGTACCCATTTTCGCTGTGAGATAGAACGCATTTTTGGACCCTATGACGTCTAAATAATATCCTCTGATAATAATAAATTAATATCTCGAAAATTGAATGAGATATCGATTTGTGCTAAGAAATCATTGGAACATAAGTGAACGCTGTTTATAATGGTAACCTGTTGCATACTGTTTAGGTTTAATTCCTGTGTTACCGCTCATGAAAAACATTTATTCTGATGTTCAAAGACTTTTAATGTTTTTAGTTCAAAGTATTCTTACTTTTCCTGTATTGTCATCATCACTGGAAACAAATATTGTTTTTTTAAACTTTTTCTTGTTTTACTTGTAAAAAACTTTTTTTTATAATCTAAATATTACATTATTTTTTTTCATTTCATGAATAAGGAATATTCACCTATATCTCTTTACTTAAGGATTTTTTCAAGCAGAAAAAAGTTTTCTGAAAAAAAGGACATCAAAACAACAGTTATTTATTTAATTTTCTGAACTATCTGGAAATAGTAATCATTGTTGTAGTTCTCATTTCGTTGAGAAATTTGTCTCATACCACTAGGCTATCTTCAAAGAACTCAAAGATGCAAGAAATTAACACCATTAAAAACTTTTAAATGCAACATCTCAAAACGCACTTTTGTGTTCCCTTTTTCCACCTCCAGCTACCGCCTCAATTATTATTTCTAAATTTTATTTGTTTCTATTAAAACAGTTTACTCTTTACTATCTCTATCTCATTCGGTGATTTGTTCTCGCTAATGTGGGATTTATACAGCTTCCCTTTGGATGTACATCCGAATAAAAATCTTCAGTTTCAAATACCCAAGATTTTCTTTGTATTTTGACATTTTATCTCTGTATTAAGACATTATTTCACGTCTGTGTTTCTAATATCTAAAACGGTCTGAAGAGGAATTCTTATAAAAGTGGGATTTTCTCGCTGTCCCGTGCTTCAGAAAACATCAAACTGATTCTCCCTTTTAGGAAAAAAATAGGAGAATAAAAAAAAAAAAAAAAATAATGGACTCTTTCAAGAACGTCATGCTCAAGTTTTGGGGAATGAAAGGACCCTTACTACGAAGCCATTGTACAAATGTATTTTGGCATGTAAAGTTCATGGATGCAAACTATGCAACGTTAAGATCTTTATGGATAAGTTTTTTGGTCACAGAGTAAGGAGCCTTGAGGATTTTTCAAAGGATTTTGGATTGTAAGGAGATGAATACGAGATGAATTGGACGGTTTAGTGGAGCCCTAACTATGTCTAAATAATTTATAACAATGAAAATCTTTGGGTGCGAATATCTGCTAAACAAAGCGCTCGTGCATATACCTCCATAGGATATTTCTTTCTTTTTTTTAGGCCCTTAGTTCAAATTTTTAGTTTGGTGAGGTAATCCTAATTAGGTAATCCTATATTTCTTATCAGTGATGTATGTTACGAGACTAGTTTCTTGTTAGTACGTTATTGTATACATTTACTATTTAGTTGCGTTCCTTACACTTGGAACCTTGAAAACTAACGGTGCAAGTGAATCTGCGCCTCTCTGGCTGGCGCAAGATACCGCGCTCCTTCAACTCCCTCCTCTCCAAATGGCGCGAATAATTTATACCGAAAACAAATAAAAGCTCAGCGTGGAGGGGATAGCGGCTAGACTAGGAGGGGGAGGTGGTGGGGTCAGCATTTTGGCAAGGGCTGTAGTTGTCCAAGACTGGGAGGGCACGGTGGACATCAAGCGAACCGGTTCTGCCAAGGATAGGCTCCCCGCCCAGACAGCAGGGCGTCCCACCGCTATCTACTGCACTGGCCAGTGATGATAGGATACAGTCCTCTTATTTATAAGGTAATTTTGTTTCATGCTCTACCCGGATACATCAAAGTACTAACCAATAAAATAAAAAATACATTGTTATTTCCCCTACATCTAATCAATATTAATTAATAAATTTTTTTCTAGATTTCTTACTCGATAAGAAATAGAACCCATACTTCTTACTTGGTTAAAATAAAGTGGGCATTAAGTTGGGTATAAAGTTAAAAATGGTTTAACATTTGTCTTTATTATAAATATTAAATATATAATCACCAATTTTCAATAACGAATATCTCAAAAACGGTTAGAATTACGACAAATGAATATATAATCAATTTTATAGGAAATTTCATTAGCTTTAATGTTTAACTAAAACATATTTTTCTAGAGTCAACCGTTTTCGAGATATTATCGAAAAACCAAAATAAATTGAACTTTTCCCCTCCCACCCCACCGTTAGCTCATCCCCCAGGGGCGGAGACTTTTAGTATGTTTATCTTCTAACTATTCCTAACGAAGCTATGAA
Source organism: Euschistus heros (assembly GCA_003667255.2). NCBI lineage: Eukaryota > Metazoa > Arthropoda > Insecta > Hemiptera > Pentatomidae > Euschistus > Euschistus heros. Next base: position 132,799 of record RCWM02000447.1, on the reverse strand, counting down.
GTCAAAATTAATCGCATATCCCATGCATTCTGCAATACGTTTATTGACTGGACTACATGTCAAAAACTGGGATTAAAATAAAAACTGAATATCAGGGGATATGTCTATCTATAATCTACCGGTTTTACCAGTATTTTAGAAATAAAAGGATCAATTTACTTAAATTAAAATTAAATTGAATTGACCTTCAATCATTATTCGAAATAAACAAAGTTGAGAGAATATAGGAGTTTCAAAGGTGACTTTTTTTCATTCATACCTATATAGATCTTAAACAGTAGATCCTAGCGACAAGTGTAATATAATATAACAAAATACATTTTCCATTTTCTGCCCAGCAAACAGCCGGAAAACTTTCAATCAGGTGAAAACCAACAGAGTTAGAGTGCCTCTAAATGTTACATTTTTGAGGTTGAAAAAAACGTTTCAGCAAAAATGTTTAGGATCTTAGCCAAAAGACACGACAATATCGGTGGAGAAAGAATTGCGATTTGTACATTTAGTATTATTTTAACAATTATAAAGAATCTATGTTTTTATCAATCGAACATAATTATTATTAATCATGTTTTCTATATTAATGGATAGTGATAATAATATAATGTTTACTTTTACAGTTTTCGACCTTAAAATTATTGCTTGAAACACTAAGAAGCATTTTTCGTTTTCTTTTTTTTTTTTAAATTTTTATTTAATGTTATACCAATACTCATTACAATTTACTCCAGTGACCAATATCTTTTTGTTCGTTCATTAGTGAATGAATTATAATTACGAACTACTGAAATAAATTGTATTTCTCATTCAAGAAAATGTTATTCAAAAGTCCGTGCACTCTAATTGAATAATTTATATTTAATTAAAAATGATTATGAGTAATTGTTTCCATTTTTTTTTTTTTTAACAAAATGATTTATTATTATTTCTGTGAATTTGTGTGTTTTTTTTTGTTTTTTTAATTTACAATGAGCTTTTAAATCATCTAATCACTGGTTAATTATTCTTGGTAGAGTAATAAACAATATGAGGCCACATTTAAAAGATTTATAAATTTTTATACTAAGTGTATTAAAGCTCATAATATTTTTTTTAATTATTTATTGAAATTTACAACTGTACATACAATATAAAATATAATACATCAAGTAAATGTCATGATAATGATAAGAATGACACATCACTTGTTTTTAAAGCAACTACCCATTGTTAGCACTTATACAGGTTCTATATAATGAAGTACTATATTAGAAAGTCCCGAGACCATCTTCTTTTCAGGCGCCTCGGAGGGTTAGCTGGAATGGAATGAGATGCAAGTTGTGATACTAATGGATTTGAATGGCTGTGGAGTTTGCTATGAAAGGATTGGTATCTGGTTTGGGCTAAGTCAGAAACGTAAGTACATTAAGATCTTTGTGGATAAGTTTATTAGTGAGGTAGTAAGGAGCATTTAGGATTTTTTAAGGATTTCGGATTGTAAGGATTGGATACGAGATGAATTGGTTGGTTTAGAGGAGCCCAAAAGCTCAACTCCGTATGTTCAAATAGGTCTAATCACTGTCATGTAAATGTGTCTTTTGTAATTAATTGGAAGGTTGGAACGTTTGTCAAGTAAATGTTGAAGTAGTCGATAACGACGGGCAGCTTCTTGTTGCTTTAGTCTTGTGTGTGGATTCCAAGTACGGCGTTTGTCCAGATATAATTAATCTAATAATAATAAATGTAAATAAATAATTAACAGTGATAGTAAATAATTCCTTAGAAGTTATCTAAATATTTTTCCCTAACTCAGTTGTTATAATCTGTAGACTGGAATATTTAGAAAAATAAAATTCTTTTACCATCTTTGTACATTTTAACGAATAGGTTTGTTGAATTGTTTACCGCTTCTATTCGAATCGTTTTTATTTGTAGAATAGTTTCTTATATTAAACTTTTAGCATCAGTTCTAAGAAAATAGAAAAAAAATGTCGAAACATCAGCACTGTGTCACATCAAACAAGCGTTGTCTTACATGTTCTTGCTCCGTTGATGAAAATTTGACATCCTGCCTGTCAAAAATATAATAGCAAATATGTTTAGTTATATGACATTTGTCGGTTGGATCTATTTAGCAGCTAAATCGGTTTGAATAAAAAAAGTCACGTTTAAAACCTCCATTTTCTCTCAACTTTGTTTATTTCGTATGATCATTGATTGTTAATTTACAATTGTACAAATATATACATCTAGTAAATATGTTGTTAATGATTACAATTACATGTCAAAGCTTGAAAAGAACTACTCATCAATAGCACTTTAATAAGTATTCTACACTAGAAGGTCTCTAGGCCATCTCCTTTTTAGACGTCTGGAAGGGTTTTGGGAATAGATTGCGAAGCAAGTTGAGAGACTAGCGAATTTGAGTGGTTATGGAGTTTACTATAAAAGTATATGTTTCTGGTTTGGGCTAAATCAGCAACATATGGGACATTGAGATCTTTATGGATAAGTTTATTTGTAACAAAGTAAGGAGCAATAAGGAGGTTTCGAAGGATTTTGGATTGTAAGAATTGGATACGGGAAGAATTAGAAGGTTTAGTTGAGCCCTAAAGTTCAACTCCATATATCCAAATAGGTCTGATAACTGTCATGTCAATGAGTTTTTTTTGTAGTAAATCGGAAGGTTTGAACGTTTGTTTAGTAAATGTTGAAGAAGTCGAAAACGACGAGCAGTTTCGTGTCGTTTTAGTCTTGTATGTGGATTCCAAGTAAGACGTTTTTCCAGTTGGAGTCCTAGATAGCGGATCTGTTCAACAGTGATAAGCGGGATATTATTGAAGGATACTGTAGGACAAGAAGTCGTAGGCTTACGACGAAGGGTGAAGGTTAAATAATAGTATATACATAAACTTAAATAATATCTCAAACTATTGATTGACCGAAGCATGACGGAGTAGACTATGGCAGACAGCTTGGCCTCACCCCCTCCAGAGTCGAACCTGGTTATGTAAACTGCCTTCGCATTGCCAACAGATTATAGAATCTCGGTAAACAAAGTGATAGCATTAAAATAGAACTCTGTTTACGTATATTAATTTAAAAAAAAAAAAAAAGATATTTTACAATAGACTGAACGGAATATTCCTATTTCATGTATAAATTAATTTTAGTATGACCTTTCAACATAAAATTAATTTAATTTAAATTTAAATAAATAAGTAGTCAATATTAATTACAATATTTTTGTTGTAATTAATTAAGGACGTTGTTGGTAATTATCAGTTATATCTGAAATGTTAATATTGCTTTTAATAAGTCGGATTATTAAATATGATAATTAATTAATTTTTATGTCATTTTCCTTTATCTTTATCATGACTATTTTTTAATAAATATAATTACATACAAATACAAAATAAAAGAAGAATAAATCAAATTTTTATTTCTATTTATTATCAAAAATAAACTTATCCATAAAGATCTTAATGTTCCATATATTACTGATTTAGCTCCAACCAGATATCTATAATTTCATAGTAAACTCATTAACTCAAATCCACTAGTCTCCCAAATTGTTTTCCATTCTATTCCAGATAATCCTCTTATGCGTCTGAAAAAAAAAAAGATGGTTACGGGACCTGATAATATAGAATTTTTATTGACGTTGCTTAACAAGCAATTGTCATGTTTTTGTTATATTTTTTCCCGACATTTACTAAATGTATATGATTTTGTATAACTTACTCCTCGGCGCTACAGGTCCGGGTGACCCTTGGTCTCCTGGATTTTTCTTCTCCATTTATCTCTGTCCTCTGCTTCTATTCTCCAATTTCTTACTCCTAATTTTGCGGAATCTTTTGCCACTTCATTCTCGCATCTGCTACGTGGTCTTCCCCTTTTTCTCGTTCCGGTCATTCTCATGTCAAGCAGTTTCTTTGGCAATCTATCTGCTGTTATTCTTCTGAGATGGTCAGCCCACCTTAATCTCTTTACTTTAATGAAGTTTACTATATTTTTCCTTTTTAACACGTGGTTTCTTCATTCGTTTTTATTTTCCATATTCCGCCTACTTGTGTTGCGCCGAATATATACTTTTCTTTCAAAAACTTTCAGTTTCTGGACGTTATTTTGGTGTAAACACCAAGTTTCAGCTCCATATTTAACTACAGGTCTTATAAAAGACTTGTATGGCTTTAGTTTACTTTTTCTAGACAACAGTTTAGACTTCAATAAGTTATAAAGTAGGCTCGGTTTCCTGCCATGATTCTCATACCAATTTCACTGCTTATTTTCATTATTGAAGAGCCAAGATAGACGAAGCTAGAAACATTTTCCAACTTGAAGTCGAGGATTTCAATGTAGCGCACGGATCTTCTATTTGCCGCCGAAGACATTTTCAAGAATTTAGTTTTTTCTTCATTTATAATTAGCCCTACCTTTGAACCGCTTTTATAAATTATTTCAAAGGCTTCTTTAAGTGACGCTTCACTTCTCGCTACTATGACAATGTTAGCGTAGGCACATATTTGCCACATTTTCTCTGCAATGGTACCACCTTTAACCACGTTTTTCCTGCAACATGCAAAGCCATATTAAACAGAATCGCGGATAGCTATATACCTTGACGCACTCCAGTTTACACTTCAAAGGCTTCTCCAACTTTATTTCCGATAATCACTTTAGAGGTGGCATTCTGCGTTGTCATTCTAATTAGTTTTATAAGTTTTATTGGAATGCCGATTTTGTATTACAGTCGGTTAATATGATGAAAATTTTAATAATAATCTATTTAAATAGCAACTAGAGGAAAAATTTGGCATTTAAAGCCATTTAAATATTTCTTTAAATATTGCATCCATTGATTACCAAAAATTTTTATGTAAATTCGCAATATTTTATCTGTAATATTTTGTCTAACTAAACGACAGATTTTGAGTTATATATGTTTTAGTCTGGATGTGCGATATGGAGAAGTAAAAACATATATATTTTTTTAATCAAAATTATATTAACCTTATAGATTGTAATAAAACTGTTAAATGATTATTTATGTCTAATTATTCAAAAACTTGCTAACCGCTACACAATTAATTCTATACCAATTGAAGACATTAAAACATGAATAACATATTTCAAAAACTAATCAAATAGAATATTCATTCTAAACTGTAAACTATGCCTATATACTAACATTGGCCCTTTTAATTGCTCTTTTGTGAAAAACACAGACCCAATGAAATTATAAAGAATGGAGATTGTTTTGCGTGAGAAATTCTGTCCAATTAAATGTTTCAATGTTTAAATATAAACACCATTAGATATGCTTTTAGTAAAACAACGGCACCCTACTATATTAATTATTAAATTAATATTTTTGTATCCTCCATGAGAAATTAGTTTATTAATATATATATATATATATATATATACATATATATATATATATATATATATATATATATATATATATATATATATATATATATATATATATATATATACACAGGGTGAGTATCTTAGTTTAAAAAAAAAATTGGGTGAAACTAGATCAAAAATGTAGTAAAGTGCCGCAGATCTTACCTTTCTATTCCAATCCGTTGCAGATATACGATAAAACAAAGACTTTTTTAGGAAACCACGTTTTTTACCATAAAAGCTGTAATATCTCCAAATATTTATCAACGTTTGACCACATTTTCGGATTTAGCATTAAATTTGCTATAAGAGCAGAGTAAATGTAACCTTGAATTTTACAAACTTGTGACCTAAAGAACAGCTTGATTTCACCTCATTTAGGGAAGTTACAATGTCTTATGTTACTTCAACGCTCACCGTTTTTCGAATCAAAACTGCTTATCTCACAAAAACTTGCCAATTTGATAAGCTTTCGAATTATATGTTAAAAGTAATGATTCTGTTTCGATTTCGTGGAGAAATTTAAAGCCGAAAAAACATGGTAGTGTCATTTGGCATACAAATCAGTTACTTGTGTAAATAAAACATTATGACCTTAATGGAAATTTGCATTTTAAACATAATAAAGTTTTCATTGGAATAAAAAGCAAAGAAAAAAAATATTGTTTAATAGAAAATAAAGGAAAACTGTCAGTAAAGCGACACCAAATCAGGTGATCTTAGGCAATTACATTTATTTATTTTTTATTATTATTTAGGATTTATTTTATTAGATTTTCAATGTAAGGTTTGAAACCCAATGATAATGAACATAGACCTCAATTTTGCCGATAGCTTTTGAATGCAGATATTGTTGAAGAATACCACTTTTCGAGGTGAATTTAATGGGCAGATGAGTCTGTTTTTACAGGGGAAGGCATTTCTACCTATCCATGTATATTCTTGATTTATATCTGTATTGCTTTCGTATAATGTGGAGGAAAATCATATTTTGCTGAACTAAGAGATACTCACCCTGTATATATATATATATATATATATATATATATATATATTGCATAAATGTATTTTGGCTAGGGTGTATAGTTTCCTTATGTAACGTTTTTATTACACTCAAAAATGTAACATTAACAAAAATGTGACAAGCTCTAGCTGTGTTGGTGTTGCTCGGATCAAAATTTTGACGACAGGTTTCTGATCAGAAATTTAATGGAGAATATTTTTTGTTATATAACACTTGTGATGAGGAACTACGGTTTAGGAGCTATACTGTTTTGAATGAAAATAGTCACGTTTTGCCTATTTTTTTTTCAAAGTGTTGGCTTTTTTTTGACACACTCTAGCTTTGTTGTTATTGCACGGATCGGAAATTTAATAAGACATTTAATCGAGAATATTTTTTGTTATATAACATTTGTCGCACGTTTTGCCTATTTTTTTTTTTTTTTCTTTTTTTTATAAAGGGGGGATGTCAGTGAATAAGTGATAAAGTTGAATTTTGACAAAAATGAGTTTAGTGACTAAAAAGAAACCTGAAAGCGTTTTCTTCATGGTGAATAAATATTTAAATATGACATCTTACTTAAACAATTATTCAACATGAAGAAAATACTTCCACGTTTCTTTTTAGTAATTTAGTTCATTAATTCACTAGGATGGCAGATATAACATTAGTCAACTGGACCTACTGTATAGGAGCTATGTTGATTTGGGTGAAAAAAGTGACTTTTTAAAGCCCTATGATCTCTCAATTTTACCTACTTCGAATATTCATGAATTGTTTATTTAATTTAAGTAATTTGATCCTTTTAATTAAACTCAATTTCTCTCTGACTGGGAAAAGCAGTAGATTGATGATGGACATATTTATTATCTTTTGTTTTCCAAGTCAGGTAGAAATATATATGTTTTTTTAATAAATGAATTACAAATTCATAAAACAGCTCTTAACCTTTCGTAATTCCTTAATCCTTGATATTTTAATTTTTTAGTAAAGGAGTATTTTGTATTTTTAATTTATTTTTATATAGAATTTTTTTAGTATAACTCCTCAAAATTTATTATCATGATGATTCTATAGTTGACTGTAGGATGTAATGTAAGTGAAGAAGTGGTCAGCGGTGCTGTCAGGTAAATGAACACGTCCAAGTTTTTAAATTACAAAAACTTTATATTTGGCGTGCCGACGTTTCGACCTGCCTTGCTGATCTTCTTCAGGGCTGAAATTAAGTCATTAATCTTATTTGCTATAACTCAACGGTTTTAATGTGTTATTAATGCAAAAGCATATTATTAATTTTATATATATTTAATAACTAAGCCCAGGATTAAATGTTTTGTTGGCCATTACTAAAAACTACTATTTAAAGGATAATTCTGTTTTCTTAGCCTGGGTGTTGGGAATTCCCCAAGGGTTAGAACTTGTACCTGTCACTGCTGTATGACCCTTATAACCTCAAATTGTAAATATGTATATATATATGGATGTGTCGATTCTCGATTCCATAGATTCTTTAGAAAAGAATCGATGAGAAAAAATCGATTCCTGGAAAAATAAGTAAAGCACTTTTGTTCTAAAGAATTTGATAATTTTTACTACTAAAGGCCCATAAATCATATTTTTACTTATGATAAATCATATCAAAAAGAAAACGATCGACATTTTATATTGGTTATAATTTTATTTGGCAGAAATAAATAATTTTCTTGATTTCATCTGGTAAAGTTCTAATTTCTAACAATAAAATTATATAACAGTAGGACAAATCACGTTTCTGACATTTAATGTCATTCAAATTATGATTATAGTATTTCTAAACCTTCCTAGAACTATGATATATTTAAAATTTGGAACGGATGGGTTAAGCAGTTTTACCATTGTGGACTACATCGCGAAATATTAACCAAATATCTATTTTCAAACTTCACCTGGATCCATAAGCCGAACCACATATTTAAATCTTTTTAATAATTTAATTAAATATAAGTAAATTTTATGATAAATTTCTAGCTGTATATAACACCTTATCTTTGTAACCTCTCTTGAATGAAGCTCGCCACCTATCGATCAACTTTCAAACTTCTCTGTGCACCACATATTTATTGCGTTTTTAAAATAATTTAATTGAAAATATGTAAGTTTAATTATTGCTAAACCTTGCTTGAACTGTGAAGATGCTGTGGTTAAAATTTGGTACAGATTGGTTCAGTAGTTTTCATGGTTAGTGATCACAACCGAAAAATGGCTTGTCCTTTTATATAATAGTATAGATAATAAGAGAACAATTTTACATATGCGCACTTGATCAACACAGCTGGTAAAGAATTATTACCTTTTGAAAAATCAAGTCTTCCTATTGGAAACCAAACCTCAAACTGCTGAAGATATGTATTCGCTATTGGAAAATAAAGAAATAGGATAAAACGTCTAGATAAACATATCAGGGCAACCTCGCATCTACCTACAGTGTTTAAATGAGAAGTTTTAGTAACATTTCTTAAGTAATTAATGAAACCCAGAACCTTCGGAATATTTATCTTCCTAAGTAATAGTTAATAATATGAATTATTTCTTTTACATTGTTTGAACTGCATCATCATCATAATCTGTCCCTCTCTACCGCTGTGCAGTGTGGGAAACTGCAATTAACTTAAATATCGTATTTCGTGGACAATACATGCTATTTGCTGCTTACTAATTTATTTCTTGGGTTGTTATTGTTTTAATAAGAAGGGTTGTTATTATCAATTACATTAAACCAACACATTGCTACGATTACTAGCGAGATACATATTGTATTTAGCCTACCTAAAATAATGTCTTTTTGATTTAAAAAAAAAAAACTCTTGTCACGTGTCTCAAATAGTATCAAGACCTTCGCGTGGGCGATCCTAGATCAAAGAGGATATCCTTATTGAATTTTTTGTAAGGATCAATTTAATTCTCAAATTGAACGCTGGATAAGAGGGAGTCTACTGTATTATTGTAAATCCTTACTGATTATCGTTTAAGAGCCGCGGCACCCCGGAACTGCCACAGACCACGAAGCCCTATCTACTTTAGAAGTAAGAAGATCTTGTTTAGCCTCTAACAAAGTATAATTACTTTACAGGACAATGGAGATATAATGAGAGAAGTACAAAGGCTAACTGTAGAGCGCTCTCTATATCGGGAGAGAGCTAACTCCTTTATTGACACCTTTATTGGGACCTTTATAGCACTTTATTGTCGCTTCGACTCCTCCGCCACCTCCGCTCCCCCCCCAATAATTATCCAATATAGCCTCTATAGGGAAAGTAGAATCCTCTTTGTCTCAACTAGCCCATATCAAGCTTGTACTCCTGGATTTCTGTCAGATCGCGACGTCCGGTCCTTCCTGTCAGCAGTGTGTCCAGAAGACAGCGTGGTTACACCAAATCTTCAGGTTATATAGCTATATATCTATATCTATACTATTATATAAAAGGACAAGCCATTTTTCGTTTGTGATCACTAAACACGAAAAATACTGAACTTATCTGTACTTAATTATAACTACACCATCTTCATAGTTCAAGGAAGGTTTAGCAATAATAAAATTTACATATTTTCTATTAAATTGTTGCTAAAAAAGCGATGAATATGTGGTGCGCAGCAAAGTTTGAAAATTGACCGTTAGGTGGCGAGTGCCATTTAAGAGAGGATATAAAGGTACAGTGTTATATAGAGCTAGAAATTGATAATAAACTTTGCCTAATTCAAATAAATTGTTATAAAAAAAAAAACTATAAATATTTAGTGTGACGTGTGGATCCCAGGGATGTTTAACAATCGAACGATATGTGGTTAGCGCTATCTTGCAACATAGTTTGCTATGGTAAAACTATTAATCCCATCTATACCAAATAATCTTCATTGTTCTTTGAAGGTTTAAAATAATATAGTTTTCTATAATAATAATTTAAATTTACAGTGTTAAGTTGCAGGGGTTTGCCACACTCTCATTAACTTTTATAGTTATAAAAATAAAATCCAACATGATGAAATCGATAAAATTATTTCTACCGCACTAAACATTATTGTCTTATCATAAGATCGATTTCTTTAGGTTTTGCTAGAGGTTTTTAGAAGACTGATTCAAAATTTATTTCAGGTTTATTCAATAAATCGTGCCATTGGTTGTGTGATAGAGCAGTAATTCCACCTACACAAATATTATGGCAGAGAAAATAAATAACATTATTGTTGAAAAAGTAAATTGTGACAGCCGAGAATATCTCTATTGATAGGATTGTAAGCAGTGATAACGCAGTCCATTATCCGCCAGAATTTCGTCCTAAAAAGTCTCTGTCCTTCTGAATTATCAACTCATAGATTAAAATTAATAACTGAATATCTAATTATGTAATGAGATGAATTTGTCAGGGGTGCAGTCAAGGTTGAATAAACACAGCCAGTTTTTAAATGAAAAACTTATATTTTGGCACGCCAAAATATAAGTTTTTCATTTAAAAACTGGCTGTGTTTATTCAACCTTGACTGCACCCCTGTTCTCCCTTAGTTAAAACGTAAAATTCATCATAATTATGTAATGTTTTTACGTAAAATTCAACCACCTAATCATTGCAATAGTACCGGGTTAAAAATTACAGCTTTGCGTGAAAATATCTAGAAATATTGTGAGAAAATAATTCTCAACTGCATGATAAGATTTTTGTTGTTAAAAAATAAAACTTCTGTTATTAGTAAAACCTATCTAAGTTCGTTACTTTTAAGAGCGGGCGAAGCTGTAACTGGGGATGCTAGTTTATATATATTTGTGTAAACTTTAATTATTTATGATTGAAGTTTAAACTTCTTTTAGCCCGTTGTGTTCTTTTGGGATGGGATAAAAAAAGCAAGCTCGCGTCATGTTAGGGTTGGGCGATAGTCGATAGTTAGCACTAATGATAGTCGATACTGTCGGTTGAGAACTATCGATTGCTATCGATAGTTTCTTATTTTTGTTCCAAAGCTATTCAATAAAGAATTTCAACTATTTTAATTAAATTCAATTATCTACTTACTATTTGAAATTTGCAGGATTATAAATTATAAGATTATATCATAAAGATGAGAGAAAAAAAACTAATTTATTTGAATTTTAAAAAAGGTATTTACAATTTACATGGTTACAATAATAATGAACAAATTAAATCTTCAGAAAAGAAAAATAACGAAATAGTTAATTTCAAGAGTCAAGTGTGCTGCTTGAGCCACATATTTCCCGAATGAAAAACTAGCATTAGATCTCCTTCGGCTTAATCTTTGAGAGAATCCTTGAGCTCTAGGAATTCTGAATTCAACTGCAAAAGAACTCGACACTGGAGAGAGACAGATCAGCATAATTCCGAGAGTTTCAAAACTTGAAATTAGTAAAAAGGATCTATCGATAGTGCCGACTAGGCATGACCTATCGATATATTGATAGTAACTATCGACTATCGCCCAACCCTACGTCATGCACAGGACAATTTAATTGATATAAGGAGAATAGGAACAGTTAGGAGCTCAACTCTCCTTATACTAATTGCCACTATCTTGACAAGGAGACAGAGTATAATGAGTGAGCTCCTTTTGACTCTATTTTTCCCAATACGGAATAATAAAAAGATAACCAAAATTTGAAAGATCTTGATCGATCCCTCTAACCTGTTTTTAATTTATGTTTAGTTTAAACTCCTTTTGTGTAAACCACTAAATTGTGAATAGGCCGAAATGAGTCCTCGCCCATCCTCTTTAAAACGGAATCCCATTGGAAATTGTAGCTCATTACGTTGAGAAGCTATGACGTGAATAAGTGCGATGGAGGAGGGAAAATTTGAATTTTCGGTGATATTTTAAGAAGCAAGATCTTTGATTTAGCCTGCCAACTCCTTTTTTGCCTAGCAACTCATTTTTTTAATTTTTAATTTTATTTTTTTTTTCATAGAAGTAATCAAAATATTCAATAATCAAGCAAAATAAAAATAACTTAAAATAGCAGCTATCTGGTTTTTTTGTTGCTGCTTAAATCACTCCAAATTAAGTTCGCAATTCCAGCGTGTACTATCTGAAAACTTTCGGATTACAATTAAAAGTACTATAAAAGCAATTTATAGAGATAAAAGTGTGACTCAGTGATAACAGTGGCCAGACATTTTAAGTGATAGTTTAACCATTGACTACATTAAGGTAATTTGTTTTGTTTTTTAAAATAATTTTAGCTTAAACTAAAAATGTTTTAAGTTGAAACTGTTTAATTGTTTTGAAGGAACTAAAATTTCATTCATGGTCAATGATAAACTTTACTGTACGAAATCATTTGCTCATTTATTTATTAATTTCAAAGTAAAAGTTTTGTTTTATTTATTTATTTTTATATATACATTTTTTGAAATTTACAGCTATACAAATATGTACATCGGATAACGATTACAATGACATGTCAAAACTTGAAAAGAACTACTCATCAGTAGAACTTTAATAAAAATTCTACACTATAAGATCTCTAGGCCATCTTCTGTTCAGACGTCTCGGAGGATTATCGGGAATAGAGTGGGAAGCAAGTTGAGAAACTAACGAATTTGAGCGGTTATGGAGCTTACTATGAAAGGATAGTTATCTGGTTTAGGCTAACTCAGCAGTATATGGGACATTTAAGGTCTTTATGGATAAGTTTATCGGTAACAAAGTAAGGGGCATAACAAAGTAAGGATTTTTCGAAGGATTTTGGATTGTAAGGATTGGATACGAGATGAAATGGATGGTTTAGTAGAACCCCAAAGCTCAATTTCGTACGTCCAAATAGGTCTAACAACAGTAATGCAAATCAACAAAAAAGTCTTTTGTAATGGAATTGGGAGCTTTAATCGTTTGTCAAGTAAATGTTGAAGTAGTCTGTAACGACGAGCAGGTAAGCTTTGCCACAGGAATATTGACGTCACAACATATAGATTTAATAGGTTTTTGACGCTATCGAAATGTTTCCTAATGCTTTATTTATATTTGGGTAAGCACACCTTGCAATTAAATTTAATTTTAATATTCTGTTTATAGAATTTCGGATTGATTTGAATACTGAATGACGTATAGGGTAAGTGCACTTGTAGTTGACACTTTTAGAAAGATATCACACGTTTTTAGCGATATTTCCCCGGTTGATCATGTGACAAATTTCTTTCTCCCCTCCTTAGATACGTGCGAATCCCATCCGTTATCCTAATTTTTTAAATTTGAAGTAGTATTAATAGAACGTTGAAAGTGTTAATTTTCCAAATCAACTTTTTTTTTTGAATTTTAAGTAGTTGACGGGGTACTTGTTTTCGAGGGACTCCATTGCTTCTTGCTTGCCGCTGCAACGAAAATTCCCCTTTTGACGTCATCAAGGGCCTTCTTCATTTGCTGAGGCTCATAATTGAGTTTGTTTTTTGTTTGTTGGTGCTATTTTAAAAAAATTGACACCCCACCCCCAGTCAACTACTGAATTTTGAGCTCTAAATTAGCCAAATCTGTTTCTTTCCTCTACCCCTGATTTTTCCATTGCAGATAACGCACATTCAATAAAGAAGAGGAGAAATGAGAAATATCTAGTAGTTGACAGAGGTTTCAAGCACTAAACAACAGGTTATAAATATGTTTTAGTAGTTGACGCACAATAAAATCCTTCTAATTTTTATCTATAACCACAAGAATCTAGTAAAATGTAGTACAGATACTTACTATTCTAAAGTATATTCATAATTCATGTTCAGATATAAGCATTTGACAAAGAAAAAACAGAATACATACCAGAGCATCCTCATCCGATTGCATAAGGATGGAGGAGTTTAGTCAAATGAACTGGAGTTGTGACAACAAATTTGGTGTTGAAAACAGTTTTCCCGCCCAGGAAGTCACGGCTGTCACTCTTTGCAAACATAAATAACTGAACTACCCGCCAAAATTTAAAACGAATAGAAGGTGCAAATAAAAACCTTATTATAAGAGATTTATTATCAAACTGTCAACTACTAGTGCAATTACCCGATATAAGTTTACAAAACTGGAAATAGTATTATAAAATACAGAGTCAGACTGATCGTTTAGGTACTACTAAGACCCATTGCCGCATTCAAAGAAAGATCTCATACGTCTTACTTTGAAGGTGAAATATACAACTCCTTAGGTTTTCCCTATGACTTGTTTGTCTGTTCCTACTAGAAACAAATTTAAAATAAACTATTAAACATATGAATAAAGAAATCTCTAAAAGCGACAAATAATTTTTTAATACTAATTGTATTGAACCTTCTATAGCGTTCCTTTCATGCGTATCTTAAATAATTTTTATTTTTTATTTTATATTAGTTCAGTATATTAAATATACTGTTATATAATTAAGAAATGTAATAATTTATTATAATTTATATTACTATAGTGAATAGTATAATCTTGTATACTATTAATAAATTTAAATTATATAACTAAACCAAAAATAGAAGGTAAATAATTTCTTCCAGGACGCATGTTTTGATCAGTTTGATCCAAATATATATTTGATGGATCGAATTGAATTTCTGTTAAAGATAACAATATCATTTAAAAATGTCGCAACCTTTTTTTTTTTTTAACTCCTGTATTTTTCCATCTGTTTAGCCAGTAATATTTTTTTGCTAATGAAAATATTATTTTAAATCTTAATTTTTTTAAAACTATTTATTTATATTTACAAATACATACATTAAATAAAACAAGTAAATTTGAGGAAATTATTACAATGACATGTAACATGTTAAGAACTACTCACTAGTAGCACTTAAATAAAAAATCTACATTAGAACATAGAAGGTCATTGGCCGTGTTCTTTTCAGACGCTTCGTAGGAATCTCGGGAATTGAGTGTGAGGAAAGTTTGGAGACTAGTGGATTCGAATGGCTATGTGAATCGCTATGAAGGAAGGGGTAGGTATTTGTTTTGGGCCAATTCAGCAACATATGGAACATTAAGATCTTTATGGATAAGTTTGTGACGTAAAAAGGATTATGGAGAATTTGGCTAGGGATTCCGGATTGTATAGATTGGACACGAGAAGAATTGGAAGGTTTAGTGGAGCCCCAAAGCCCGACACCGTATGTCCAAATGGGCCTAATTATTGTCATGTAAATAAGTCTTTTATAATTTATTGTATGCTTAGAACACTTATCTAGTAAATGTTGAAGAAGTCTAAAACGACGGACAGTCTCTCGTCTTTTAATCTCATTAATATTATGTAATAAGTAATACCTTTATTTTATTTTTATTCCAAGATATTATTATTAAGTCGTTATTTATGAATATTACTTTCAACGAATTTTAATTTATTGGCTAATAATTATTATTATAGTAAAACAAAATGCCATTGGAGTATTACTATTACTCATTGCTGTTGTAAAGTTGATACTGGCTTGTAGCACTTCTATTGGTTTGGTTTAACGTTACAGGGAACACGAGAACTGACTTCTGGGGCTTGTAATCCATTTTAACGTAATTCTCTTCCTTCAATATTCATTATTTACGGGATTGCATAAAACATATATAAATTACTTTTAAGTTTACTTTAGTTGCATACTAAACATTTATACAGGGTGAGTACCTCTTTGTGTAAAAAAAAAAAAAAATAAGGTTAAACTTGATTAAAAATTGAAAAAAATGCCATACACATTACATTTCTATTCCAATTCGTTGCAAATATGCGATAATTCAAAGCCTTTTTTTGAGGAAGCCACGTTTTTATACCATAAAAAGGATTCCATCCATAAAAATGATAAATAAAAGGGGACTTAGGCTGTCTTCCTGCCTCACGCCTGTTTTTATCGGAAAAGGCTTAGATTCTTTTCCATCGTTCCTCACAACTCCTTATACTGTCTGATAAGCTGATTTTATGGCTGTGCTGAGATCTGCTGGAGCATGTTTTGCTGTCAAACAAACCTCACGTTTACTTTTGACTGCTCATTGCACATTCTTCATTGTCATTTTCAATAGTGTGACTAATCAGGCCATGAAGGGCTTTATAGATCTCATCTCTAATTACACTGTTCTGCATCAAAATACACTCTTCAACAAAAATGCTGTGGTTTTGAAGTGTGCTCGAATCCACGAAGTGAAACACGAATCCAAAGTCAGAAAATCTCGATCAGGCACTATTTTTTGTCGAATTTGTATTTTAGGTGTCTTTCGACATTTCGAGCATTTTTTTATCATTGAAAGATTTAACAACAAATTAACAGACTTATTTGATTTTGAAACTTTTATGATTTATTACAATATTAAAAAAATTGGAGAGCATAACTATTAGGCTTTGTTGTATAACTGACATTGTAATATGCCCTTAAAAATTATTTTTTTTCTTTTCCATACAAATTTCTTCTCTCCCAACTTAGGACCACTTTTAAATGAACACAGAGAACGATTTCGTCAAGAGAGAGCCCAAATGGAAAAAATGTATAGGGGTAAATGCAATGAGAAGATGCTTGCCAACTACTGTTGGACACTACGACGGGAGACAAGTGATGTAGAGTACAAAAGGAAAATATATACACAATGATTATGTTCAGTATTAAATATTATTATTTTATATATTAATGTTTTTCACCGAAAAAAAAAAGTTATAAAAATATATGAAAAAAGTGCTATTTCAGTTGTTTTTTAAAACATCCTTCAATCTCTAAAAAATGATGCTAGATAGATTTTTTTTTTCCTTCAGATTCGAATTCAGCACACATGAAAATATAAAAATAACAAAAAATATTCATGGTTGTAAAAAAAAAAAAAATCACTATTTCAGGTTTTTTAAAAATGAAAAAAATTCACTATTTCAGGTTTTTTTAAAAAAAAAAGAAGTCTATTTTCTCAAAAATGATGCTTTTTCGTCTTTAGATTCGAATTCAGCACACATGATAATAAAAATTTCTCAAGGGAGCGATTTTTTCTTTATAGAGCTGTGTTATTTGTTCGTAGGCTATACTCGTAAACAAACCTAATAAAATCTATTTTTCTGCAAACGTTAAATAATGGGAATATTATTCAATTAAAAACAGCCGATTAACGTTCCATGTTATTCTCTAGTGAGTAAAAAATTCCATAAGCTTAACTTTAATTCTCTAGAGCAGTGATGGGCAAACTACGGCCCGTGTGCCAAGTGCGGCCCATCGGGGCTAATCAATCCGGCCCGCGACAGGGTCACACACAATTATTACAACATAAGACAAAATTTATTTTCTGCAAAGCTAGAATAGAATTATTGTTTTCTTCTCGTTGCGTTCCGGATCTTCTACCGTTGTACAATATAAGTTGAGTGTAATGAGATAAAGTCAAAAATAAAGTTTATTAGTTGTAAAACTTTGTTTTGTCCACTTTTTTCGGCCCGCCTAGATGTTGTTCTATTTCAAAAAGTATGCCCATCTCTGCTCAAGAGTATAAAGTAAAATTTCAGTGCCACCTTAATACATACCTTGATACAAAGTCCATTATTATTTATTTTAAATTATATAATTATTATTTTATCTAAATGCACAGAATTTTCATAAAATGAACAATTTAAAAAAAATTTTAAAAATAGCAGGACAAATTAAAAAAAATTTAAAATAAAAGAAAAAAATTGCTAATTGCAGCCTTTCGAAAGGTTATTACTTTTATTCCTTATTGGATAGTACCTATTTAAATTGAATTGCTTTTAAGTTGAATTTAAATTAAATGGGTAGTGATTCAAGTTATGAAAACACTCCTCCTAATATGAAAAAAATAGCAGAAAATGTTATTACTTTTACCCAATAGATCACAAAAAATTTACAACATAAGGTTTAACAATTATAAAAAATGGTGTGTCAAAAACAAGATTAAAAATACTTCAGAAAACATTCTTATTTCTTACTTTAATGAAATAGCTAAATCATACAAATCTTCATCATTATGGTCAATATATTTTAAGTTGAAAAGTACTATATCAATAAATGAAAACATAGATATCAGTACTTATATAAAACTCAAAACATTTATTAAAAGGAAATCAGATAATTATATACCAAAAAAATCTGAAATATTTTCAATACTCTTGTCAAATAAATAACTATTTTATTATGTTATATATGTTTTTATTAATATTGTTAATTCAGTTCTAAACAGAGTAACTGTTTCTTAACAGAGTAACTGATTGTTTCAGGAGCGTGATCGAGTATGGCGCTGCTGGTGCTGGTAGTGCTGTGCGCGGTGGCGGGTAGCGGGGCCAGCCCGGAGGAGGGGCTGCTGAGGGTGCTCGGCCTGCCCCGCCGGCCCCGGCCCCCGGCCCCCGGCCTCCAAGTGCCCCCCGAACTCCTCAACCTCTACCGCCGGCAGCTGGCTCCTCACGCACTCGACACTCTAGATCTACCGCTCCCTGGCAGGCACACCAGGTCGGCCAACACTGTCAGGAGTTTTACACATACAGGTGAATCTTTATTTATTACCATTCACAATATACAAGTAAATATTTTAAAAAAATAAAGGCCCCCTTATGCCTGTTGGATAAAATTTCTAATAAAACAGTTTAATCCAGCTGACCATCTATACCCTCATGTTTTTGTTTTTTTCCGACGTACCTTTATGATTTTAAATTATTTAATTTAATTTAAACATTAGTGATTATTCAAACTGCTCGTCGTGGCAGACTAATTCAACATTTACTAGACCAACGACCAAAGTTCCCAAATCATTACAAAAGACTTATTTACATGACTGTGATTAGATCTATATGGGCGTACGGAGTTGAGCTTTGGGGCTCTACTAAAACATCCATTTCATCTCGTATCCAATCCTTACAATCCAAAATCCTAAATTCCCCTTACTTTGTAACCAATAAACTAATCCATAAAAACCTTAATCCATATAATGCTAAGTTAGCCCAAACCAGATACCTATTCTTTCATAGTAAGCTCCATAACCACTCAAATCCATTAGTTTCTCAGCTTGCTTCCCACTCCGTTCCCGATAATCCTCCAAGGCGTCTAAAAAGAAGATAGCCTAGAGATCTTCTGGTGCAGAATTTTTATTGAAGTTCTATTGATGAGTAGTTCTTTTCAGGTTTTGACATGTTATTGTAATCGTTATCGGATCATTTTCTTATCAGCTCAATATTTCTACAATTGTAAATTTCAATAAATTGATATATTTTTTTTTTTTTTTAAATGATTATTCGATTTAAATTTGAGAAACAATTAGGGGTTTCAAACGTGACTTTTTTTTATTCAAACCAATACAGCTCCTAAACGCTAAGTTCTAGCGACAAATATTACAAAATTTTCCATTAAATTTTGAAAAGTACGATGTCGTCAAATGTTCGATCCGAGTAAGACTAACAGAGCTAGAGCCTGTCGAACTACGCGTAACGCACTTACGTATTGCTTTTGACCAACTCACGGGTAAAACATGTTCCATATTAAAAGAGAATCATTTGTTCATTTCTTTCAAAACCTGTTTGAATTACTGAAGACAAGATAAAGAGAACAGCTGTTCCAAGTGTCGAACCTGGACATATCTAGTGCCTGTTCCGAGAAGTGCCTCTAAGATCTATAGCATCGGAAGATATAGATCGCGCTAATTGTACGATATGTCGCCGCTATAGTTCTCGGTACAATGTATACATCACTACACTAGGCGGGTCTCCTTCCTTCAAGGCGGCTGTTCTACGTCGAGGATGGTGGGTGTGCGATAAGACTCGTGCGGTGAGCAGTCGATAACTCTCTCCTAATGTGACCACTTTGTCCCGGTTGTAATTCCCACACGGGTCTCTCCAGGACTCTCCTTTATTTGTCCTTTTATCCCTGAGTGTCCTTTTCATCGAATTCCTCTGCGACGGACACCTGGTCGTTCCGTATCAGTGCAGTGTCAATGGCCGGTGTTTTTTTTTCTTTATAAACATACATCGAATTTTTAGACATGTTGAATCGTAGTGTCTGATACCGTTAATCGGATATATTGAATTTTTTAACGTTTTAAATATTTTTGAATACATCGTTCTTATCTTACTTTAAATGTTTAGTAGTCCAAAGAGGTTATTCAATTTGTTTTGCGTCCAAAGTCTGGATGAAAATAGACTTAGTTCTCTGACAGGGCTCCATAATATATGTGCTCAATAATCATATTTGTTCGTTCGCTAATCTTATGACTAAGACTATCATATTCGATAATACACTGACGTTTTAAATTACCAATTAGACAGTTACGCAACATATACACTTATTTACTTGAACCCAGATGGACTGACGCATGCCAAATTTACGGATCGTCAAAAAGATAAATATTCGAAAAATCCAAACATTTCAATCAAATATGTTAAGGCTAATAACAGACTCCCCTCCCTTCGTTTCCTACGAAACATAGCAGACTTACGTATCACTGTAACGAATCACATACGGAATACCTACAAACGATTTTATGACTTATTGATTGCAAACGTAAACAGCCTAAACCAAAATCTGACAACAGAAATCCCTAATGTAGCACGGTGGACGCTGGAGAGCAGTTGGATGAGAGGTCTCATTCAGTAACACTTTAAATTTGCTGATGGTAACGAGTATGAACTCGTATGTACTGGGCCCTGTCTCTCTGCCAACCTGTAGCATTGTTGTATATTATATTACATTTGCTGATCGTGACATAAAAGTTAAAAAAAAAAAAAAAAAAAAAAAAAAAAAAAAAAAAAAAAAAAAAAAAAAAAAATTGCGATCGTCAATCAGAAATATATATACTGTAAACATTTTCCGAGTTCTTCTAGTTTTAAAAATATTTTCTCGACTTTCTATATTATTATAATTTGGACAGGCTATAGCAGAAATTTAACTAATTCCGCCATCATTCTCACTTCTAATTAGGAATAATATTAAAATATGAACTGAGACACTGGGAATACTATTAATATAATATGGACTGAACATAACTGAATTTAATAATAAGAAAAACAATTTTATTCTTAATTTATATATTTGTTTTGTTTTTTATTCTAGGTAAAGAAGATGATCACACAAAAAGGAAGTTCCGCCTCAATTTTAATGTCGCCGATGTCTTGTCGTCAGAAACGCCGACTGCGGCAGAACTTCGACTTTCCGGCCTCGAAGCGGGACAACGAGTTTTAGTTCACGATATCCTGCGGCCTGGGAAAAAGGGAGGTGATGGTCCCATCCTTAGGATACTGGACACCAAGAAAGTGGGGAAGGACGGCAGTGTCCTGTTGGACGTCACTCCTGCGGTAGAGCGATGGACCAGCGGTACCAACCACGGCCTTCTTGTAGAAGTGGAAGGCAGTCCTCCGAGGGTCAAAAGGGACGCCCACAAGATGTTCCTCTACTCGGACGACGGACGATCCGGGCCTCGAGGAATAGAACAGCTGCTGTCGCGGAAGAAGCGAGCTGCGGCCCAGGGAAAGAAACACCGAAGGAAGGACGGAAGAGAGATCTGCAGAAGGCATCCTCTGTACGTCAACTTCAAGGCGGTCGGGTGGGACGACTGGATTGTGGCGCCTCCTGGTTACGACGCTTATTACTGCCACGGTGACTGTCCCTTCCCCTTGGCAGACCACCTCAACTCCACGAACCACGCCATCGTCCAGACTTTGGTACATTCGGTGAACCCAAACGCTGTGCCGAAGGCCTGCTGTGTCCCCACCCAGCTCTCATCCATATCCATGCTGTACCTCGACGAGGGGAAGGTGGTTCTCAAGAACTACCAGGACATGACGGTGGTGGGCTGTGGTTGCAGATAGGACTGTGCACTTTATAACCCAATTGTGATATTGTTGATGTATATTGTGTAAATATTGTAGATTGTATATAAAAGTGAGGTGGCTGCCCTGCCTAGTCTCACCAATCATAGTATTATAGAAAGTTTACCGCAATTATTTATTTGGGGCATTTTTATACCTGGATCAATGTTTTATCTCTTTTTTATTTTTTTATTTCTTTAGGTTTTAACTTTTAATGAACACAACCCTTCAGTGGAGACGTATTGGATCGTATTCGCTAAATGAGATGCCGAAAAACATTTGTTACTTTGAGTACATAAATTATTAATTAATTAAATAAAAAATGTGAAATAATAAAAAAACTTTTTCATAATGTTACATTTTCTTCTAAATATAATTAAGTATTATTGACTCATGTCTTATCTCAAAACCTAATAGTTCTGTATTGCAGTTGATAAATATTTTATGAAGTCATTGTATATAAGCAATATTGTTTTTCAATACTCATAATATTTGGTAAATTTAATATTGTTCAAATTATAGATTTATAGAACAGCTTTTATAAATTTCACAAGTTAAAAAAATGAAATAAAATATATTTTTTTTAATGTCAGTGAAATTTAAATTGGGGTAATTTATGTTTATAATTTTTTTTTTATATAAGTATGATGCCATTGATCTAAAACGATTTGTCTGAATTTCAAGTGCTATTCTTAAACAATTTTACCAATTTAAACCTTCATGGTTTGTGTATCCTATGTGTACAATACGTATACATACCATTTTAATTAGCATTGTTTTTAACAAAATATTTTGTCTTTTTTATATTTTTATCATCAAGAGTTTCAAATATTAAATCATAACAACAACCAATGTTAACTTAATTTTAAAATTGTCTTTACAATATTAAATTACGTTTAACATGTAGCATTTAATTTTGTATTTGTTGAACACTTGAAAAATTTTTTATTTTAAAATAACTCAATTTCCCTCAAAGCTCAATTATTTTGTTTATTTTTCTGTCAAAAATTAATTTTATATAATCAATTTATTTTTTGTAAAATAGCATTTCCAAGAACTGAAAAACTGTCCAATACCTCCACTCAAGGGTTAATATTTTATATGTATTTTAAGTATTAAATTTTCAGAGCTGTGTTTGACGAGTACATTTTTACTTAAATTAAGCACTCATGTAAAAAAAATATAATAAAAAATTAACCTTATGTACCTGATGTGTTTTAAATGTGTCTAAATGAATATATGCCTGAGTTAGGTTTTAAAAGGGATTATGTAAAAATGGGAAGTAATTTAGTTAAATTATTTTAAGTCAAATAATTATTATTATTAATTTTTTTTAATTTTTGAATTCTACAATGTATTAAAATCAATTTTTTTTCTTTTTTTTCTTTGCTATGACTACTTAGAGATGTCTTGATATTAAATAACTATTTAAAAAAATAACAGCTCCCTGTTAATTTTTATTTCCAATTTACTTATTAAGTGTTTATAAAAGAATTATTAAAATGTTTATGTTAATTTATTAATGTTACCTAGGACCTACACACATTGTTATCAAAATGATTGTAAAAATATTTAAAAAAAAAAAAATTAATATAAAAATACTATTATGCATGTAAATATGTTTATAGGATTATATTAATTGTTGTTTTGTATTTATTGTTCTAAATAATATATTGTAATTTTTAAAAAATTAAATTTGTAAATTGAGCGTTGTAAATAATGTGTATAAAGAAAAAAAAAATTCATTGTAATATAAAATATATATTGATACATTATACATAAAACATATTTCAATCAAAGCCCAATGATAAAGAACTTAAAATGTATAATTAAATATAATTTATTGATGAATCGTATTTTGTTTTATTACAAACAATTGATAATGTAAAAAATGTTGAACCAAAAAAAAAAAAGAATGATGAAGCTGCAATGAGGCTATTTTATTTTAAAATGTATGTAAACTCTTTATACAAGAACCATGATCGTTACACGTTACACAATAAAAAAAATAATCTATAGTTATGTTTCTTTTTTTTTCCATTATTCATTTTTTATTTACCAGAATACCCAATAAAGAAGAAATATTGTTTAGAATTAAGAAACTATAAATTTGAGGCTGACGGGCTAGGTAGTCCAATCAATGAGTGCTGAAAAGGGGGGGGGGGGGGTAAAGTGCAAGAAATATGTGATAATTTTGACTTCACAGCTTCGTTAGGAATAGTTAAAAGGTAAACATATTAAAAGTCTCCGCCACTGGGGGGTGAGCTAAGAGTGGGGAGGAGGAGAGAACGTCCCAATTTTGTGTTTTTTTACATTACATTACATCTCGAAAACGGTGGACTCAAGAAAAATATGCTACAAATCAAAATTAAAGCTAATTAAAATTCCCATAAAATTAACTATATACATATATGTCGAAATTACAACGGTTGTCGAGATATACGTTATTAAAAATCGATAATTTTAGAAATAAAAAAAATCTTCGAATGACAAAAACATATATATGAAATTTAATGCTCTACAATATTGATTCTGACATTTCTTCTGAGAAACGATCGAGGAAGGTACTATAAGCAAAATTTTGACAAAAAGTGAGGTAACATTTGTTTTTTCCCGAAAATCACCGATTTTCAATAACGTATATCTCGAAAACCGTTACAATTTTGACATATTTATATAAAATCAGTTTTATTGGAAATTTAATTAGCTTTAATTTTGATTATATTTTTCTAGTGTCCACCGATTTCGAGATATAAACGAAAAATGGGGACCTTCTCACCTTCCCCCCGATAGCTTACTCATTAGGGCCGGGGACTTTTGATATTTTTACATTCTAACTACTGCTAACGAAGCTATGAAGTCAAAAATTATCACATATTTCATGCACTCTGCAATGTGTTTATTGACTGGACTATAGTCCAACCTAGTTAATTTTGAAGGAAAAAAAAAAAAAAAAAAAAAAAAGGAATTTAAGTTTAACTCAGTTTGATCCATTTATAAAAAGTGGAAAATTATTTTCTCAAAAAATATTATCTCTATCCAGCTATTTTCCCTTTATACAAAAGTTTAAAACCAAATAATAATTTTGAACCTAACGAGGGAAAAAAAAACAAAAAAAAAACGGCTTACAAATAGGGACGGGTATCGTAAGACAAACATAGATATTATATTAAACTCTAAATATCGATAAACGATTTATAAGTGACCAAAAATATGTCATTTTAAATATACCAATCACGTTACAAGTTACGAAGACATTCCTATATTTTTATCATTTTAGCTAATTTAAACGACATATAATCCCTGCTCCACCAAATTCGTCTTAACTGAATTTAGTGTTTTATATGTTGATATTTTGTTATTTCCACTTCCCTAATGTGAGAAATTTTCATTGCACATATCGTATGAATTGATTGTTTGTCATCTATATTACTTGTTGCATAAATTTAAGGCAGATAGTAACATTAATTCAACAAAATAATTCTTCAAAAAAAAAAAAAAAAAAAAAAAATTTAAGAAAGTTTATTAGGAGTTAACAGACAGTACTTTCAACATTGGTCTAATAAAGGTATATTAGGTGGGAGCAGTGGTTTGTTCAACGTTGTTACCTTAATTTATTTTATAACATAAATCGGAATACAATTATTTCAAATGTTTAAAATTTTAAAGTAGTTTATTCTGAAGTGAACAGTTGGCAGAAGGTACATATAATTAGATATCAATATAACGAAGTCAATAGTGAAATGAAATGAAAAAATAATCTTTATTCTGGGACGTATTGTCCCCTAAGAATAACAAAATTGTATAATAAAATAGTACAATGGTCAGGCATATATATTTTCATACAAAGGTATTTATTTATTTATGAGGAACATGAGACATACAAATACAGTTAATTGTAAATATCTGTATAAAGAACTTTAGTAAATAAGAAAACATAAGAAGGAGAAAAGAAATAATAAAAAATAAATACATAAATAACCCTGAGAAAATAAGAAAAGATATATACAGAGAATGAACTAAGTCTATATGGACATTGGATGAAGAAAATATTTACAGATACCACGAAATATACTTATATGCACCGCACTTATTCACTTATATACCTTTTACACACAACCATACACATATGAATTGTCAATAGATAAAATTTCTTTGTTTAGGAAAAACATTTAAAGTAAAAAAAAATTGAATTTTTATAAAACAAATAAAATGATTATATTCGAGTATAATCATCAAGTATATTCGATTTTGATACTCGTATTTTGTTTTATTTGATAGTGTTATTTACTATAAGAAATGTTGAGCTCCTAAATGCTTCTTCTATCCTAAAATCAAACTATCAAACTAAGTGTAACGCTCTTGCGCTCCCCAAAAAACATTTCGCTTTTGACCAACTAGGTTACCGTACCGGTAAAACATGTTCCATGTTAATTATCGGAAGAAATATAGCGATGTATTGATATATCATTTATCGATACCCATCCCTACTTACAACTATCGATTTATCTATAGTCTATTACTATTAATATATCGCTCCTATTTGACGCTATTGTCATAGACGTAGCGGTACTCTTCAGATAAGATACCCTGTGCCTCAACAAGATGAAGAGTATGATTTGGCAAGAGCCATAATGAGCGTTGAGAACAAAGCCGCTATAAGACCACCCAGCTAAAACAAACATGGCTTATATATCATCAGCACTACGGCCAGCCGGAATATTCATTTTGTATTCCCGAGTCCTTTTTTTTCTTTCTTTTTTTTTTCATCCTTTCTTCTCCGAGTCCTTTTTTATCCTTTCTTCTCGTCCGTGAGCTGTCGGGTAATTGGTGGAGTCCTGTCAATCACGATCCGTTGCTCAAGCGCCTTCACATTGACGTTTTAATTCGGCTTGGGCAAACATCTCTTAATGGCTGTGTTAACTTATGTTAACAACTCCACTTTCTGTTCTCTTTTCTTTTTTCTTTTTTTTTGTTCTCCAGTGAATCGCTGCCGTTGAAGACCACCTCAGAGTACTTACTCAAAAGCTCTGCTCCCTAAGCAACGGCACGACCTCGGAGCAGTTATGAGCTAGCCGTGAAAAATAACTTGTTTCGTATCGATAAGGTCATTACGACCCCATGCACCTCAACTTCATACAGTCCAGTGGCTACAGAGAAGGTGAATGTTGCATGGAGATGTGTACAGCAAATTTTTGTTCTGGCTGCTTCCCTTACCCATATAGATCATTTTTATCAAGAGTACGCATTTCTGCTATGGGGAGGTTTTTCGCAAAATGGCCGCCAATATCCGCCAAAATGACATCAGGAAAATCTCTTAAACTAGTCGCTCTATCAAATAATTTCAAAGGATTTGAGTTGCTCAAAACACTTTCTTGCTCAAAAACAAAGTTGCTCAAAACACTTTCTTACGTTAAATAAAGGTATTAAATTTTTTTTTTTTACTTTCTTGTGTACTCCAACTTGATTAAGTAGTACATATTTAAAAATGATATATAGTACAATTTATTATATTTAAAAATGTAGAACATGAGAATATCATAATTTTATCCCTGAAACATCTCGTTCCAGCAAATATTACTAAAGGACAACAAATTATTAGAACAGGATTTTTACAACTGGTCGATAAACCACATTATATCGCGCTATAATTTGTTCCAAACTAGATTATGGCTGTTTTATTTATGGTTCTGCCCGATTCCGAATAGTAAATAAAATTAATACCGTCCATCATACTGGGATTCATTTAGCTACAGGAGCGTTTCGAACAGTCCTATTCTTAGTTTGTGTTGTGAAGCAGGAATACCGCCCTTGTCATTCAGAAGGAAAAAGTTAGCAACTAACTAACTATATCTCCAAACTTCTACCTTATCCCGAACACCCAGCACACAAATACATTTTTAAACTCAGATTCACCAAAGCATTTGAAAAAAATGCCGAACACAACACTCCCTTTATCAGAAAGAGAAAATACAGCCATTAAATTCCTCAAAGAGTTACCTGTGCACAAACAAGAAGCTCATACCCCTCCATGGACAATCTAATCGCCCAAAACACTGCTTCATTTAACCCGACTTTCCAAAAATAATACCTCTCCTTCTGAATACAAATCCGAATTTTCCCGTCTACTTCGAAGCATACCTGAACCTTTCGTAATCTATACTGACGGATCTAAATCTGACGATTCAACTGCATCCTCCTTTGTTACCCACAACTCCACTCATAAAATAAAATTACACAAAATATGCAATATAGCAATACAGCAGAACTTGATGCAATAGCGTCAGCACTTCACTACTCCATATCAATAAAACAAAACAACATCGTAATAATAACAGATTCACTGAGTTTATTAAAAGGTTTAAATAACATGTACTCCAAACATCCAGTCATCCTTAAAATCCACTACTACCTCAGTATACTGCAAAATTTGGTAAAGTCGGTCGACTTTATCTGGGTACCAAGTCACATTGGAATTATTGGCAACGGACCTGCAGACACAGCAGCGGATCGGTCCCGCTTGGTGGGAGATGCGACACGGCTGCTTGGGCTAGTTATGCTCCGAACCTTGTGAGGATTCGGACTTTTCCATGTAGAAGAAATGCAAATGGTTTTTATCCACATCCTACTTATAAGCTTCGTATAAAATTTAAATAGAAGAAGATATGTATTCATATAAATAAGCAAGCCGTGGCGCATTTCCTTCCTGCTCGGCGGGTGCGGCTCGTCTCTCCTTGGGAGCGCACCTCTGTTCGTGGCACCCTTCCTGACTCTGATTCTTATGTGAAAATAAACGAATATATATTTATATATAGAACTACACAGGCATTGATGACCCTAGGATTTTATGCCTATAAACCCCAACAAACAAACAAACAAACTACATTTGCAAAATTTAGAACATGAGATAGAGTAAAATGTCTATGGACACTTCTTTTGAAACCCGCAACCCTTGCCTGTATAGGTGTGGAAAGTTTTCTGATAGACTGTGTTCAATAAAATTTGGCATCCACCACGATTCACATTCTTCATACATCTAGTAAGAATGGTCATGATATAACAAATTTTGCTCTTCCAACATGTTTTACTACAGAGCAATTTGTAAATATGCTCTTTTTATGTCCAGAAAAACAGTCGGAAGATGCTGAAGGAATCTTTGTGGAATCTACTTTTTCATTTGAGCTTCGAGTAACTAAGTATCACAGTTGCTCGAAGCTCATTCATGTTATTACAGCCTTCGCTCAGTACTTTTATCAAGTATTCCTCAGCTTTTTGAATCATATTATCTGTCAGCTCTTACTTTCCAGAATCTTGTATAAGGTATACACAGTCCTTTGGCTTGAGAAAGCGCAGAGGGTTTTTTTTTTAAATTTACTCGTCATGTCACACCCAGTCAGTGAGCATATGTATGGCTGGCAAAATTTACATAACTTGTTTTTCCAAACCTTACGATACGTCATGAAGTGGAAAAAATCTTAAGGTTTGCCCAGTCTCAAAACTGGGAAGAATCCGTAATTGATTTAATCCATTAAAGTACTATATATTACTTTGTGGATGTAATACAGAGCAAATACAAATACGTCAGTGTCAGATCATACTATTTGGATATTTTCTTCGTTCCTAATGTTGATGCCATGATTATTGTTCATAAATAATCGTTCATCAGCTTGTTCCAGAGATGATTTCATGAACTTTATTCTTTTACCTTGTTTCCTATAATTTGCCCCATTGCCAATAACATCAGTAATATAGACAGTTTCTTTAGAAAATTATAATCGTAGTTGTGTTTTGTTGTCCTTAGATGTCCAAAATGCGTTCATATCCCGCTTATAGTCTCTATATATAGTATCTCACCTGCTTTGATGTTGTCCACATAGGAGTCAAAAACTATATCCACCCTATTAGTATTATTTGAGAGAGAATTGAGTCCGGTTAAAATTATAGGAAACAAATCATGGAATAAAGTGTGTTGAAACTTTCTCTTGAACATTTAATAGTAATAGTAAACTTTATGTCATTTCTCTACACTGTCGATATTGAGTATAGCTTGGGTACTTTGGTTATCAGAAGATTCTTAGATGGAGTGTTGAAGAAATTGTTGTCTATGTTCATTGCGTGCTGGGCAGTGAAGGAGAATGTGATGTAGACTGTTGTAGATAAATTGATTGCATGATATACAGGTTTCTTGTGACTTGAACAAAAAAGTTGTGTTTTTTCCATTGATTATAATATGTTCTGAATTAGCAACTCTTAATTGGCTGACACATTTCAATTTCTTTATATGAACTTTAAATGTAAGGTACTTTTCGGGATTGGGACTATTGTAACTGCATAGAGTTCTATATAAAGGGTAGTTAGTTGAATTTAAAGTTCTTTGAATGTCGGCTGAGAAATATTGGTTATGTGCTTTTTCCAGTATGTCGCCTTTGTATCGAAGAAGTCCGTTTGTATTGTGAACAGAAAGCTCTTCTGCAAAGGCATTTAGCTCGGCTATTGCTCTAAATTGGGACACCCAGTTAAAGTCTATGTCAGGCTTATCCTTGTCTAGTGATTTTAGTCTATTAAAACAGAGTTTTGGGAGTCGCTCTTCTGGCATAAACTCGAGTTTGGTCCATAGATTTGTCATCTTTTTTACCACTTTCATGCCTAATGGTTCTCTTCCTGTTTCGAGATGGATTATATAGTTTGGGGTATTCCTGGGCCATCCAAAAAGGCGCTTTAAAAATTTAAGTTGGACCGTTTCGATTGCCTCAAGATAATTGGGGCTCCATACTTCAGAAGCGTAAAGCAATATTGATGAAACCATTGAGTTAAATAAAGCTTTTTTTGTTTCCCAAGAGTCACTTTTCCCTTTTTTCAGCATGTCTATGACACTTGCGGATGCAACTAATGACTTCTGAGTAAAGTGTTCACATGCTTGCTTAAATTTTCCGGATGATGTGAAGGGAACTCCCAAATAAGTATGCCTTTTTATATACTCTAATTTCTTATTATGCCAGTATAACGGATTGAGCTGTTTAAGCCTTGGAGATTTATGAAAGACAAGAGTTTTGGATTTATTTACATTTAATGTAAGAGAATTGTTACTGCAATACTCCTGAAATATTTTTATGTTCTTCTGTGCTCCATGCCAACTATTACTCAATAAGATGATATCATCAGCTAATAGGAGCATAGTCACCTCATGTAATGTATCTATGCTTACACCTGCTGCTCTTTTGTCATGGAAGAATTGGACTATGTCGGAAATAAATAGCAAGAACAAGGTTGGGCTCAGACTTTCGCCCTGTAGAATTCCTAAGGTGATGTCAATATCATCCGAAAGTTGTCCATTAACTGAAATTTGGGTTGATGCATTGTCGTACAGCATTTTAATAATTTTGCAATTTTTCCTCCGATTCCTAGGGTAATAAGCTTTCGCCAAAGGAGTCCGTAATTAATTGAATCGAAGGCTTATTTGAGGTCAATGAACGTGGCATATAGACATCTTCCTTCAGTTTTAAACGTTGTTCCGATTAGTGCCGAAAGAGTGAAGATGTGATCAATGCAGCCTGTTCCGTTCCTGAATCCTGCTTGCTCTTCGGGCATTAAATTCTGAGAGTCCGCCCATAACATTATTCTCCTCGCAATGATGCTGGTAAATAATTTAGCCATCGTGTTAAGTAGGGATATACCTCTGTAATTATCAACATCACCTCTATTGCCTTTTTTAAAAAGTAAGTAGAGTTTTGATTTAGACCACTGGGTAGGTAATTTTTCTTGATCAAGAACAGCATTAAATAAATTCAAAATAAAGTGTTCCCACTCTGGGGTGAGATTCTTAAAGTTTTCATATATTATATATGATATATATTATAATATAACTAAAAATATTCTCTAATAGATTTCTGATGAGGACTCTGTCAGCAAATTTTCGTTTCGAACATCAACAGAACAACAGCGAGTCAAAATGTTACGTTTTTATTTTGAAAAGAATGTTACATATTTTAGGGTGAAAAAACGTTACAACCTGACTTTTTTCATTCAAACCAATGTAGCTCCTAAACAGTAGATCCTTGCCAGAAATATTATATAACGAAAATATACTCCATTAAATTTCTGACAAGGGAACATGTCGTCAAATTTTTTATCACAACAACAATAGAAATAGAGTACGTCAAAAAAGCCGTAACACTTAAAATAATGTGGGCAAACGGGACTTTTTTCATAAAAACATTATAGCTTATAAGCCGGTAGGTAGTGTAAAATGTTACATAACTAAAAATATTCTCTGTTGAATTTTTGATATGGAAATTTTCAACAAATTTTCAGTTTGAGCAATACCAACAGAGCTAGAGCGTTTCAAAATGTTACATTTTTGAATGTGAAAAAACCTTACATTGAAAATGTTGTACATACAATGGATATGTCCTTTAGATCCCCAGCTAATAATTAAACGATTCTTTCAAACGCTGAAGTTCACTCATATTTAAACATTAATTAAAAGTCATTGTCCTTTAAGGATAATGCTGAAATTATCTTTATAGTTTTAATTCTATTTCACAAAACAATTAAGATATAAGGTTCTTCAGAAAATAATGTACGGATTATGATATAGATAGACTTCCATAATAAAGGATTATGAAGTGTTTACTTGTTCTTGTATTTGTCGACACTAATTAATCGCCTTTGAGACAATAGTATTTGTTTACAATAACCTTTTGTTGGTTGTTGTTGTTGTTGAGCAATAAATAATATGGAAGGAAATTAGTTAGGCGACTTAACGGTCGTTCATTTCACCTCTCGCGAGCTACCCAATCAAGAAAAAGGATATAAATATCCATTAATTAAATTAAATTGATTAAATAAAATTTTAAATTTAAGTTAGATTATATCGATGATATAAGTTTTAGATGTTTGTTTTGATGTATCCCGTGAATATGAGAAGTTTATTACCCCATTAATAACGGTTTGTTAAATCTTATTTTTTTATTTGAGATTTTTGAGCGTAAAACCTAAAGGTCATCAACGCTTATCTGTTCTTAATAGAAAGTTTTTGTCTATATTTTGTGATATAGCTTTTCTCTATAAACGTGGTCTATCACTTTTTCAATTATATTTTCATCGTTTCCCATCGCCTTTGAGATTCCTATTCCTAATTCAGCACTCGGTAAACATATGGTATATTGAAAAACCATATGTCATACATTTCACATTTGAGAGGAGCCTCTCTGGTTATAATGCGAAGGTGTGTACAGCGAGGAGATATTCAAATAGAGCTGCTATTGAGATAGGGCGGAGCTACAGGCAGGTGGGAGCAGTATTCCCCCACCACTACACTACCCAGAGCTAATAAAATTCCTTCAAACACAGTGTGTCATTTTTTACCTAAACTTTGTTAATTTAAAGGATTTTTATTGGATATAAAAGTTATGATTACTACTAAAAATTCAAATATTTCAAAGTATTGCGATACTTTTGTTGTGGGTTTTATTATAAAAAAGTAAATGCATTTAACACTATCGCGAAATAAATTTGACTATGTAAAATGAAAGAATTTTGCGTTAGGTACTCAACTATAAAAGCTAAGCTGTTTATCATTTTTAGTCCCTGTCTTGTTGTTCTTACATCCAATTGCAGCGCAGAAAGGCATACTTAATGTGGAATGGATTTATAAACAAAATAAAAACTCAACGAGAATAGGTTTACGTAAAAAATAAGAAATTAAAAGCAAACACTTCTAACTTTACTTGTAAATTTTGAGGTTAGGGTAGCATAGTGGAGGGGAACGAATCCCACCCCCACTCCACTCGTAACTGCTCGATTGCATATCTCCTCGCTGGGTTTGTAGTTCATGTATGGCCAATTCTTAATCGCGTTAGGATCACTTCTTCTTATCTCTAACAATAAGTGGGCGTGCAAGTTCTGATGCCGTTAGAAAGGTTTTGCCAGGTCCTGGGAGGGATAGAGCTTCTTTTGCTGCTTTATCAGCCATATCGTTACCTCTTATACCGATATGACTTGTTGTTGATCAAATGAAGTACACTGATCTTCCTCCATACAGTTTCTTGACCAAATCCAGAATGCAATGTATTCCTAAGTGATCTGAATACATGTTATTCATGGACCTTATATCTTTATAATCTTCCTGTTGGGGATATATATACAGGGTAAGTACCTCTTAGTTTAAAAAAAAAAAAAAAAAAAAAAATGGGTGAAACTAGATCATAACTAAAGAAAAATGCCGCAGATCTTACCTTTCTATTCCAATCCGTCGCAAATGTACGGTAATTCGAATTTTTTTTTTAGAAAATCACATTTTATTGCCATAAAAGCTGTAATATCTCCACTTTTTTTAAATATTTTTTTAAATTTTGACAAAATTTTCGAACCAAGCATTATATTTTCTATAAGAGCATAGTACATGTAACCTTCAATTTTACAAACCTGGGACCTAAAGAACAGCTTGATCTTCACCTGATTTAGGGAAGTTAAAATGTCTTATATTACTTCAACTCTCACCGTTTATCAAAAAAAATTATCCACAAAACTTAAAAATTTAACCTGTTTTCATATGGTATGATCAAAGTTATGATCCGTATCGATTTCATGGAGAAATTTACTTTTAAAACGGAATAAAACATGATTTTCTCGTTTAGCATACACATCAGTGATTACTTGTGTAAATAAGACATGATAATCCCTTAATGGGAATATGCATTTTAAACATAATAAACTCTTCATTGGAATAAAAAACAAAGAAAAAAGTTATTGTTTAATTGAAAACAAAAGGACACTGTCAAAAAAGCGACACCAGATCAAAGGATGTTTTGTTAGTACATTTATTTATTTATTATTATTATTTAGAATTTATTTCATAAGATTTTCAACATAATGTTTCAACCCAATGATAATGAACATAAATCTTATATTGAATAGGGTCTATAACCTAAGATTGAAAATCTAATAAAATAAATCATAAACGAGAAGAGAGCATTCCGAAAGACTAATACAATGTCACTATCCCAATTCATAAGAAAGGAAGCCAAAGCGACTGATAACATAAAAATTATATACTTCAATCCTTTTATCTGGTTCAGACATTTTAGACAAACCCAAGATCAAATATTCTCACTAAGGACCATCATAGAAGGCTTGGGATAGGGATAGAAATGTATATTTGGGTTTTTTTTTTGATTTGCAAGCCGCTTTTGACTCAGTCGACCAAGAGTGGGTACAGTAAGCCCTCTTCTCTTTTTCTTTATGTAAACGAAGGACGGCACGCACAATAGTGGGGAAATGGAACTTAAGAACAGTTTCTATAGCGGACTCCGTCCAGAATCTTCAGCAAGCTTTAGGACGCCAACCAGAAGATGTGCAGATCACTTGCAGAGGAGAAATCCTTGAAGCAGCAGAAGACTATACGTACCTAGGCACAGTTATTTGAAGTTTTTTAATGCAATTTACCTTCCCACCCTACTATACGGAAGTGAGAGCTGGGTCCTTCTCGACCGATTGAGAGGAGAATCACCGCATCAGAAATGAAATATATATAAGAGAGTTGCTGTCAGGAATAGCAGAATAAGAGAGGAGCTATGAGTAAAAGCACTAACAGAAATTATTATCGTATATGGTTGGATAGTATGGCTCAAATAGGAGAGAAAAGAGGAAAGCGGTTGGATCCAACGAATATTTCCAACGAATTAGATTAGAAATGTAACGTCTGCGGCATGTTTCTCGTTTTTGATCTAGTTTCACCCAATTTATTTGTTTTGGGTTTCAGAGCTTCAAAGGTTGGTTTCAGATTTTCAATTTCGAAAAACGTTACGGGTGATTTTCAAACTACAGGCAAATTTATAGCTACCAAAATTCTAAATTTAAATGTTTATAAATCTTGCTGCAAACATTTGATACTTCCTGGAGACTATCTGTGAGGATTATAGGTGGTGCAGCAACACATGAATCAATTTACTTTTTTTTTTAATTTCAGTTTATTACCTTAACCCATGACTATGTGAATGCCCCCACACCAATGTGACTTTATACATGACAATGTGAAAAAGGGATCTTATTAGTTTAAGATTCCATAGTAAAAAATAAATAAAATATGAAAAATTCCTGCTTCATGACGAATATCAGTCTTTATTAAACGTTAAAGTATTTTTTCTTCACATCATTTAAATAATATCACTGGAAATATCACATCAATTCACTTTTAATATCAATATCACACACAATTTTGGCCACAGTTTTCTTAAAATTATTTAAAAATGAATTTTATAACATTGTCGTGGTATCTTAACATTTGCATGGAATATAAACAGACCATGGCAATGTTAAATGATAATGGCTATGACTATGTGAAAATAAGGTTAAAAATATTACCGCCGAAACACTATTCATTTTTTTCCCATTTTCTCGAGAATATATTATGAGGGCCGTAGGCTAGTATTAGAACGCATGAGACCCGCTGGAAATAAAAATTTGGTTTAACTGATTTATAGTGGGCATGACAATGTGAACAATGAATGTACTTACAGTCAGAGGTGATATATACACGTAGAAATATGCGTCCACGAGAAACAGTTATCTGCCACTGCAAAAAAAAAAAAAAAAAAAAAAAAAAAAAAAAAAAAAATTTGTTTCATCACTTTTTTAACAATGGCACGCCAATGTTAAGAAATCACAGGGACAAGAATAAAATAACTCGGGGACTGGTTACTTGGGCATTATAATCCTGAAAAAAACATTTTCACTTTCTTCCATCATTATATTTTAATATTACTACATCCTTTAATAATATTCCACTGATCCCTGTTGAACAGATCCGCTATCTAGGGCTCCCATTAGACAACCGTTTAACTTGGAATCCACATACAAGACTAAAACGTCAGGAAACTTCTCGTCGTTTTCGACTTCTTCAACTATTTACTAGACAAACGTTCAAAACTTCCGATTTTCTACAAAAGACTCATTTACACGACAGTTATAAGACCTATTTGGACATATGGGATTGAGCTTTGGCGCTCCACCAAACCATTTAACTCATCTCGTATCCAATCCTTGCAATCCAAAATCCTTCGAAAAATCCTTAATGCTCCCTATACTGTCAAAAATAAACTTATCCATAAAGACCTCAATGTTCCATACGTTGCTAATTTAGCCCAAACCAGATACTTATCCTTTCAAAGTAAACTCCATAACCATTCAAATTCACTAGTCTCTCAACTTGCTTCCTATTCTATTCCTGACAACCCTCCGAGGCGTCTGAAAAGAAGATGGCCTCGGGACCTTCTCAAATAGAACTTTTATTGAAGTGCTACCAAGGGGTAGTTGCTTCACAAGCAATTGCCATTTTATTATTTTTTGTCATTATCACATTTACTGGATGTATGTTTTTATGTACAGTTGTACATTTCAATAAATAGATATTAAAAACAAAAAAAAATAAATAAAAAATATTAATACCCGTTAGTTAAGTTAGTTTCGCCCAATCAAATAATAATTATTTATATAATTGTAAAACCAAGCATAGGGACAAGCCGCGACTATGTTAATCGTAAATTTGCCTGTAGTTTGAGAATCAGCCTTAAAGGTGCTCTCTAGATTAAACTTCAAACGGTACTAAAGGGTCAGAGCAGAGTTGAAGGAAGGGTTTTGGCCCTAGTTCAGGAAAACTGTAAAATATCCGGCTGGTTGACAAAAGCAACCAGCGCGCCCGGTTCGCAGACAGATAAATAAATAAAAGAAAAATAATTCTTTACATTAAGCGTTAGATGAAAAATGCACATGGATGTTTGACAGTACATTTTTTACACGGCGCTACCCTACTTTTAACCACTATGTGCAATACTGATAAATATTTTGTTAAATGGATAAATTTCCAAGCGATGACGCTATTACAAACTATGCTGAGGTCTCTTGACTTGCAAATTGATTCCCAACGACTATTCCTTCTAGTTTTTTTCTTGTTCGTTTATTTTTCAATTTTGCTCTAACATTCTTAGCATTTCATTGAGAGATTTATTGTTGTGTATGCTTACTATCTCATTCATGATAAACCATTAAGTTGTTATTTTAATTAGTTAATTCTTTCGACTTTTGCAACATTTACTAGACAAACATTCAAACCTTCCGATTAATTACAAAAGACTCATTTACATGACAGTTATTAGTCCAATTTGGACATACGGAGTTGAGATTTCGGGCTCCATTAAACCTTCCAATTCTTCTAGTTTCCAATCCTTATAATTCGGAATCTCTCTTCAAATTCTCCATAATCCATATTACGCCACAAACTTATCCATAAAGATCTTAATGTCACATGTTACTGATTTAGCCCAAATCATATACCCATTTGAATCCACTAGTCTCCAAACTTTCCTCACCCTCCATTCCCTATAATCCTCGGAAGCAGCTAAAAAGATGATGGCCAATGACCTTCTATCTTCTAATATATACTTTTTATTTTAGTGCTACTAGTGAGTAATTCATTAAATGTTATTGACATGTCATTGTAACAGTTTCCTCAAATTTACTTGTTGTATTTAATGTATATAATTATAAATATAAATAAATAGTTTTAAAAATAAATAAACAAAAGATGTAGATTGTTGGGATATGCAGTCATAGATACACAGCAATTAAAAAAAAAAATTTAATATATAATGCCGACACAATCCAGTTTCTGATTGCTACTCTCTCTGAAACCCGGATAAAGGCTTTCAATGCAAGTCGAAACGTCGCCATTACAAATTAAAATATTATTTTTATTGCTGTGTATCTATGACTGCATACCCCAACAATCTACATCTTTAGATACTTCTCAGTCAACTAATACCCTATAAAAAAAACAAAAAAAAACAATTAGCTAATTTAAAACTATTTATTGATATTTACAACTGTATACATTATATACAATAAGTACATTTGAGGAAATAATTACCATGATATGTCAATAAGATGTAAAGAACCACTCACTAGTAGCACTTCAATGAAAAATTCTACATTAGGTCTTTTGGTTATCTTTTTTTTACCTCAAAGGATTATTGGGAATCGAGTGTGAAGTTGTGAAACTATTAAAATCGATTGGGTTTGGAGTTTGGAGCCGATTGGAGAACATTAGGATCTTTATGGTTTAATTGTGAATTAAAAAAGTTTAATTGTGACACAATCAGGAGCATTGGGGATTTCGGGTTTTAAGGATTGGATATGAGAAGAGTTGGAAGGTTTAGTGGAGGCCCAAAGGGCAACTCTGTATGTCCAAGTGGGCCAAATTACTGTCATGTCAATAAGTCTTTTGTAATTTATTGGGATCTTTCACTAAAACTATCACTTCCACGTTTATAAGTGGCGTTCTCACATCACTTGCTGCTATTTTCTGATTTAAGGTAGCCTTATCCAAGTTTTCAATACAATACAAGTTACAATACTTCCTAGGTTCCTTTCTATTCCAATCCTTAAAGTCAAAAAAACCTTCGTACATTTACATCCTTGCCCTTCGTTCTTTCATTCACCTTTTGAACAGATTTTTTTGAACAGAGATTTGTATATCCCTTCTCGTCGAACTGCTTCCTTTGAAAAATCCTTTATTAATCGTCCAGCTTTAATTCCATTCCCATTTCGATCCGCAATGCTCCTTCTCTCGCTTCTTTTAAACATAATTTATTCATCCACCTCCTCAATTATCAATCTTAAATTATGTATAATTAATTATATAATAATTGATTAAGAATGTAAGAATATTTCTTTTTATTTTGCTATTTATTTATTAATTGTTTTCATATAAACCCGAAGATTTGTTTTTAAATCTAAAATTCCACCTTTTATATTTACATGTATATAATTTACATTCTGTATAAGTTGCTGCCTGATATGTACGCAGCCAGACAATAATACCTTTTTATTGTACTTTCATGTTATTCTTAGGGGACAAGGTGTCTCAGAATAAAGATTATTTTTTATTTCATTTTCATTTTTATAAGTATATAGATAGAGAATTTTAGAGAAATCTAGGAGAATCAGGGCGGTTTGATTTTTTTCGTCTATTGTGGCATGGATTACACTGATATTTATAAATATATATAAGTTCAAGAACCATTCATGCAATTTCTTGAATGAGCCCAAAGTAAAGGGAGAAGCATTTCTTTTTGTTTCCTGCTGCCCACGCTTCCAGGTCAAGTTCTCGTTCTCCAGGTAATCCTGATATTTAGGGAGACCCCCTTAGGAAGGAAGGTCTTCAAGGATACGACAGGCCAATAAACCATGAGGAGCATCTTCCTATTGTTGTTTTGCCTTCGGAAGGACCGGCAGTAAATTAGGATGGTACCAGATTCTTGTGCAGGTTTTGACAGGTTCGAGTGCTCACCGTTGTGTTTGCCCATCAATGGTCATTCAAAACCCAAGTATTGTATTTAGAAGCGTGAATTTTCTTATATAAAGTGGGAATATATATACATATATATGTATATATATATATATATATATATATATATATACATATATATGTATATATATATTTATACTTTATTAATATTTACAACTGTATGAAATATATACAGCTAGCATCCCATGTCGCGGCTTCGCTCGCTGTCATGAGTAAAAAACTTAGATGATATTTACTAATAATTGAAATTTGTAACTAAGCATTATTTCTTTAATGATATTTTAACGCAAAGCAGTAATTTTTATCCTGGTTAAAATTGCACTGATTATTTTTTTTGAAAATTACGAAAAAGCATGAGCATGGCATCCAATTTTTAATTCCAATGTATGAGTTGGTAATCCAGGGCAGAGATAATTAAGAAACCCTTGCGGATAATGAGCAATTATAGTGCAGTCTAACATTGCTCACGACAAAAGGCCCATGATTCATATATCAACACACAATATCAAAAAGCAAACGATCAACATTTTAGTTTTATAATTTTTATTCGGCAGAAATAATTTTATTAATATCATCTGGTTGAATTTTAATTTCTAACCATAAAGTTTATTACAGTTTGGCAGACCTCGTTTCTGCCACTGAACATGACCACTTTCATTTAAATTTGTATCATTGTAAATTTTATTATTGCTGAAACTATGAAAATAGTTAGTTAAAATTTTGTACAGATGGGTGCAGTAGTTTAGCGGAACGGTGGTAACCACATATCGGTTAATTTTCAAATACTACTATCCAACAAGCCGCACCACATATTTATAGCTTTTTTAATAAAAATGTAATTATAAGTATATTTTATGATAAATTATAATCTCTATATAACACAGTACTTTTGTAACCTCTCTCAAAAGGGGCTCACCACCAATCGGTCGATTATCAAACTTCGTTGCGCACCACATATTTATCGCTTTTTTAAAGACAATTTTATTGAAAATCTATAAATTGTGTTATTGCTAAACCTTTCTTGAACTATGAAGATAATTTAGTAAAAATTTGGTACAGATTGGTTGAGTAGTTTTCGCGGTTAGTGATCACAAATGAAAAATGGCTTGTCCTTTTTTATAATAGTATAGAAGTATAGATAAGTAAATGTGTGATAAAATGATTACAATGACATGTCAATAATTGTGAGGAATTAGCATAGAATTACCCAGTAGTAGCACTTCAGTAAAATTCCTATTGGATATTTTAGTTTATTTCTTTAACCAAAAACTCATAAAATAAATGTACAAAACCAGCCTTAATGGGGTGAGTCAGAAAAAATAAGCGTTTTATAGCTAAAAATCAAAATTTATTTTTATTCTACTTACAAGGTTTTTAATAATAAAGGAAATGAGCCATTGATCTGAACAGGTGGTAGTCTGATGGTGCTAGGTCTGGACTATATGCCGGGCGAGGGAGAAGCTCGATTCCATCCAAATTAGCTAGTTTTTCTTTTGTCAGGCGAGATGTTTGGGGTCTGGCATTATCTTGTTGGAACAAGACTTGCTTCCTGTTGACTAAACCTGGATACCGTTGAACTAAAACATCGTACATTCTCTGCAGTAGTTCGGAATAGAGCTCTGAAGCGGAGAGCGTCCTAGTTGACTACTGAAACACGCCCTAATCCTGATTTCCTTTCATAAAATTTTTGGATCCACCTTCTCACCGTTTTTTCATTCAAAGAGTGTTCATCCTCAAATTCAACCGCTAAACTAGTGGCTTCAGCTGCTGAAAACTTCCGTTTCCAATAATGAATCAAAATTACGATAATTTGCACTTTACCGTCATTGTGAACAAAGGAAAGCTAAAGACGTACCGAGCCCGGATAGAGGGCATGCTGTTTACCAAATGACTTAGACGGGATCAAACACGAACTGCTTATCACAATTCTTAGCTCCCGAATGTATATATGAGAGGAATTACGATTCAAAGTTCAAACACAAAGAAAACGGTTATTTTTTCTAAATCATCCTATTATTTAGAACCCAGTAAGTCTTCCATGAAATTCCCGGGTGATTTAAAACACCACCGTCAACTGAAATATAAAGGGTTCTTCAAGAATAGGAAGATTCTTCTTTGATTTATTGCTCCTGTTACACCTTGATGACCTACTTGGAATGGATGGAGTGAAGGATTTCCTGAATTACCTACAAGACGTCAAAAGTAGCATATACCAGGTCAATCATGCACAATTACAGGTGTTCTTAAGAATGATTACATACAGGTTAAACATTTAAAAAATCAGAAATGATGCTTAACACCTGGGGAAGAAGAGTGTTGAGGAGAATATGGGGCGGAGTCTTCGAGAATGGTTTTTGGAGGAGAAGATATAATGAAGAGATTATAATCCTGTATGGGGAACCCGACATCGTGGCCATGATAAAAAGAGCGCGTATTTAGTGGTTAGGGCATGTAGAAAGAATGACCGACCAAAGAGTGCCTAAGAAAATGCCATACGAGAAACCAGATGGCAGGAGAGGAAGAGGACGTCCCCGAATCAGATGGATGGATGATGTGGAGGAAGAACTGAGGCGGATGGGGGTTCAGGAATGGAGAGAGAGAGCTCGGGATCGAAGAGATTGGTGGTCCGTTGTGGAGGAGGCCCGGGTCCTTGTAGGACCGTAGTGCCCATATAATAACAATAATAATAAATATTGTGAGCTTGTTGATGTTCTGATTGATTGATTTTAAAGTTTGAGATTACGAAATTGTTATACAAATGTAAGGAAGTGACTTTTCACTGAAAAAAAAAAACAACAAAAATTCGGACATGTCTACATCTTTAGTGAGAGGGGATGAACGTCTAAACTTAATTTCTCCCTGTTTGGGCATGTCTACTTATAATCCAAAAACTCTCAGCTAATTTTTGATCCGAGCAACACCAACAGAGCTAATGGCGTCCTACTTCCCAACACTTCAAAATTAATGCATAATTTTACTCTTTCCATTCAAAGCAAGATAGTTTCTAAACGTCACACGAATGGCCCAAATTCCCCGACATGCATGAAAAATTAATTTTTTTTTATTTCAATCTCTGACCACTTTGCACCATCTTCTAACCTTTTAAAAATTAGAAAATGTGGGAAGGATCTAGAAATACTTAGAAAATGCGGTGTTGGAGATAAAAACGTAATTAAAATTAGCATATAAATGCACGAATTCGTATCTAGTGATTTTGATTGTCCTTGTAACTTTTTTAATTTTACTGAAATTTATATCCCATAATCTCAAATAACCAATTACTTTTTTAGTTCGTACAAGTCTATTCAAACTAACAAAAAATTGGTAGTGATGGTTTTATTATTAGAAAAAATTA
The DNA here is from genome assembly GCA_003667255.2 of Euschistus heros. NCBI lineage: Eukaryota > Metazoa > Arthropoda > Insecta > Hemiptera > Pentatomidae > Euschistus > Euschistus heros. Next base: position 88,938 of record RCWM02000447.1, on the reverse strand, counting down.
GGATCTTATAATTACTTTCAGGTTATTGCTATTACATTATTGCGTGTTGAAGAAAACCTCCAAATTCTTCCAAAAAATGGACGTCACAGGTTTTTACCTTAGGAATTTAATGAGAGAAATGCGTTTCATTATTATCCAAATAAATTTGACTTCGCCCATGTTTAGACACGGTTTGTAAACTTCTAATATTGCCCTAATTAAACTATCAACCTTTATTTTTATTTTTACCTTTCCATTTATGAAAAACAAAACAATATTTTTAATTTTTTGTTTGGAATTGTATTATGTTAATTTCAAAATATTTATTATTAGTTATTTATTTTATTTTTTTCATTTTTCCCCCTTTTTCACGCATACGTTTCTCGATATAACGCATATTTAAATAAATATTTATACAAACTATTATACATACGTAAAATATTTTTAGAATTATACAATTTAAAGTAATGGAAGGGAAAGGGAAAAAAATTATTCAGTTGTAATTTCTTAATAGAAAGTATTTATATTGTTATAAGTTATGGTTGCTTCATTGTCACTATTCATGTCTCGGAAAATACTTCTTAATGAAATCCTACAAAAAAAAAAAAAAAAAAAAAAAAAAAAAGGATATGATCAATATTCCAATTTTTTGAAAAATAAAACTTTATTATAATGCCATGTCAAAATAATCACCGGTTTCGTCCTACTGTTTGCCGCACAGTGTTTAAGCGACAATTTCATGACAAAAAAAAAGTAAAACTTTAATGGGTTATTGATTTAAAAAAATAGTTCTCCTTATCTTCCTTTCCTTTTATTTGGGAACGTAGATCGGTCAAAGAAGTTTACACTTCCAGGGTGTGGTACTAAGCACACCCACTTATTTTTTTTTTTAGGATGGTCAAGCAACCACCCCTGGGTCACTTTAAATGGAATGACCCTCTTATTATTATTATTAAACGCGAATGGACCACTTAGGATGACGCTACAACTTTATTTCCTCTTATTCTTTGCCATTGCCCTCAGTCTACTCTGTATCCAGTACTCCCTCATCCGTTCACTAGCCTGCTTCTTTTGATCTTCTGCCCACTTTCGTCCACCTTCTCTTAGGTCTTCCTTCGAACCCTTCCATTCTACTCCCAAATGTACCTTTTTCCAACAACTGGGACTCTGTAATGTTCAACTGTTCCAGGTCTTTCCTAACTTCTTTAATCTGAATCCACGCTGTTGTGGTCTTCTTCTTCCAGAGGTAGTTGAATATCTGTTTTGTTAATCGCTCTTCGTTCATTCCGTACAAATGTCAAAGAAACGTCAATGAATAAATGAATGAATGAAAATAAATTTTATTCTGGGACCATTGCCCCTTAAGAATAATTACAATGAACAATATAATGGCTGCCTAGCTGCCATACATACAATTAAGGACATAATACAATCGAGAAAATATTAAAATTAAATAGCGCTGTAAAGTAATATTACAATTTATAAATACATATTACACGAAAAATAAATTATATCTTAAGGTTAAGAATTTAAAATAAGGTAAGATAAAAAAAAAAAAAAGGGAGAAATAAAATAAATTTAATAAAAAAATACAATTGACGAAGCTAAAAAATATATCTTATCACGAGAAATATATTTATCATATCTGATATAATAATATAAATTATGACTGAAAAGTAAATTTAATGCAATAGAACAAAAATAATAATAACAGTATGACTATTCATAATTCATTTTAAAAAATATTTTCTTATTCGATAAGACTGTTTGATTGAATACCTAACAAGTTAAAGAAAAGTCGCGATTTAAAGCTATTATGAGTAGAATGACGAATTTTGGAAGGGAAGTAGTTTCAGAAATTGGATGCTCTGTAAAGGAGCGTTTGAAGGATGTTGTATTGAAGGGAGTTAGGTAGAGGTTTGAGGAACGGGATCTAGTTTTGCGGGAACTCACTGATGATTTTAATGTTAATGCTTTGAGGATATACGGAGGGGACTGAGAGGAAGGTGATTTGTAAAGGAACGAACCAAGGAAGTATTGTCTTCGGAAGGAGGGAAATAACCATTTTAATCTTGTGTAGTGGTGAGATACATGGTCATAACGTGATATCCCTATAACGTATCAATCTCCTTTTCCGATTCTTTCCACATTCTGATAGATTCTTAGTTACTTCTCAGTTTCCATCCATCGTCAGCCTATACTGCACCCATGATCTTCCTTAGAAGTCTCCTTTCCAAGACTTCCACCCTTTCGAGGCTATATTTCATCGATTGGCATTCACTGGCGTAGAGACATTCAGTTTTGACGACGGTGTTGAAGTGCCTTATTTTGGCATTCCAAGAGATGCACTTCTTGTTGTAGATATCTTTTGTCAACCCAAAAGCTCTTCCCATTTTTAGAATGCGATCTCTAACAACTACTTTTTATTAGTTGTAGAATGACCCTTTTAATAGGTAACATAAGTATATAAACAATCACACATACACATTTAATACAGTTATTATTGTGTATAATGGCGAGATATATCGAATGGAACCATTATTGTTGTTGTTGCTAATGATAGGAGCTGGGCAGAGATTGATTACAGCCAAGTGGGTCCCAAATGTGCCTGTCGAAGTGGCCCTATCGTCAATCACCCCGCAACTGCCGACACGCTTTTTATTTTCTGACCTTTCATCGAGGAGCAGTTCGGAAACGAACCTTTGGTCTTATTGTTTCGAATGTTCAAAGGTTATTAATAGCTTTCCTACTAGGCTTTGAAATTGAAATTAGGTTCTGATTTGGTCGGAGGGAAAAAGTGCTTTACAATGTAACTGATCAAAGTAGTTATATGTTTTATTTTTTAAATAAATAATTATAAACTAAAATAAAAGAAAAAAAATTACAATCTATAATCTACACTATTATATAAAAGGACAGGCCATTTTTCGTTTGTGATCACTTACCACGAAAACTACTGAACCAATCTGTACCAAATTTTAACCACGGCGTCTTCATAGCTTAAGGAAGGTTTAGTAATAATAAAATTTAAAGATTTTCAATAATATTGCCATAAAAAAGCAATAAATATTTGGTGCGCAGTGAAGTTTAGTAATCGACCGATAGGTGGCGAGCACCATTCAAGAGAGGTTACAAAGATACAGTATTATATAGAGTTAGTAATTTATGATACAATTTACTTAATTTCTGTTAAATTGTTATAAAAAAAACTATAAATATATGGAGCGACATGTGGATCCCAGTGCAGTTAAACAATCTACCGATATGAGGCCATACTGCAACAGAGTTTGCATTGGTAAAACTATTAAACCTAACTGTCATATACTTTTATAGTTAGAAATTAAAATCTAAACATATGGTACGATAAAATTATCTCTGCCAATTCAAGTGCTGTAAAATGTTATGGTGCTGCAGTCATGCGGAAAGAGCGCGAATTTGCAGCTCACCCTCCACTAATAAGACAAGGCTAACGTTTGGGAAATTGCACCATCTTTATAAAGATTTGAGGTAACATCCCAGGAAATTTATTGAGTATATGCGAATGAAAATCGAAACTTTTGACTACATATTATCAAAAATTTTCGATAAAATTCAGAAAAAATGGTATAACTGCCACAGTAGACCTATGCAAGTAAAAACCTTTTCTCTTTTTCTTTTTTAAAGTTTCTTTGTTTGTTACCATATTTTTTACAAAATATTAATGAAATAGTTTTACAAATTTAATGGGATGATTAGAGAATAAAAATAAAACACAAACCAAAATACTCTTTAAAAATTACAAAATCTATTATGATGATTCTTGTCTTTTAGATCCCACAACTAGGCCCTAACAAAAATTTCACTTATTAATAACGCAACATTCATACTCGATAAGAGCTGAGAAAACGGGAGAGGTGATTGTCGACACCTCCTATCGTTACTCGCAGCTCCAAAATAAACGCACCCTAAGGTATAATTGAGAGTTCGTGGTTTGTTTAGACCATTGGCTCATTTTTAAAATGTCAGATATTTGATAGATACGAGGACGTAAAAATTTGATGTGAAGTCTTTTTCGCAAGAAAACCGAAGTGCTAGTACGGGAATATAATCCTGAAGGGGGCGGGTGGAAGTAAATGAAAACAGCAGACTTCACCTTGGAGAGTAGTGTTCAATAATGTTTAAAATATTTAATCTGTAATAATTTTAACGATACGCTGAATACCTACAATATTGCTACAAACAGCTAAGAGAGAGTGCTGCAAGGTAAAGAAGTGAGTTTTATGTTGGCAGAGGGAGGGACCACACAGCGAGACCTCTCCTCGCTTCGGGGCTCGCTCAAAGATCGCTAATGTCCATTTTATGGCGCCTTTAAAACGACCCCCAACCTTCTGTCCATTGATAAAGGCTCTTTTCCAGTTTACAGCGGGGGATTCTGTTTATTTATACCGAGTTTTGAGGTCTAGCCCAAGTTGAAAATTTATCTATTTTCTGTTAGGATCGATGAATTGCCAATTCTGTTGGTATTTCTTTATTCGAAGACTGAAATTCGTCATAAGTTTAATGAAACGTTCAAAACATCAGCACTTGTTTTTATTACATTACAAAACCTCGATAAGTCGTTGTTCTATATAAGTCGAACTGTAGTCAATTCGAACTATTTTTCACGCTCCTGTGAAGTTGAAGGTTGACTGTATTAAATTGTAAAAATGTAAGACAAGAAATCAAAAAGGACCTAAGGAGGGACAACGGAAGGACTTCAAAAAAGATATCAAAGCCGAGGGTCCCTGATTTCTTGATTCCGATCTCATATTACGGCCAAATATCCATCAAATACATATAAAATTTTTTTAACATTTAACATTTTTTTTATTTATAAAATTATGTATTATTAATAACGTATATCTCGAAAACCGTTAGAATTCCGACGAATATGTACATAATTTTATAGGAAATTCAATTAGCTTTAATTTTGATCTGTAGCATATTTTTCTAGAATCCACGGTTTTCGAGATATAATCGAAAAACGCAATATTGTTACCTTCTATCCGGCTTAGCTCATCACCTAGAAGCGGGGACTTTTAGTATGTTTACCTTCTAACTATTCCTAACGAAGCTGTGAAGTCAAAAATTATCGCATATTCCATGCACTCTTCACTCCTCATTTCAACACTCATTGACTGGACAATTAGCCAATGCGTCCGCTCTTACGCTAGCCAATGTATTCTAGCTTCTTCTTAAATATTGAACACTCATCTTCAGAGGAAGTAAATGACAAAAAAAATCTATTTGGAAATAAAAACTAAATTATAATTATTTCTTGCCGTGACGTATCCCCCCCCCCTAAGTTACTCTTTGGGGATAAGACAAGCACTGGTCTAAGCCTGTGGGCTAAACCTGGACACCGCGGCCATTAATGACCAAATGACACAGATCGAGGCCATTGTGAAGCCTCGATGGAAGGGAGTCCATTCCCTCATTGTGCCATCGCCGCCATTGATAAACTATAAGGACAATAAGGAGCTGGGCGGGCGAGCGCCCCTTTGTCTAGCCCCGGATCAGAAACAATAGCCTCATTGCCATTGTCCAACAATGAGGCCCAACAATGAGCTCCCGGATCATAATATACGGTCCATTGTCTATCCGGGCTTCTTCTTGTAATTGCTATCGCCTCTTGATGGCCATCAGGAATCCCAAACATCTACCGCTCCTCAAGTTGGTCATGTCTTCAGGAGCTGTTTTGACTTCGGTAATTAACTTAGAATTCCTACTTCTGGCTTGTAATACATCAAACATCTACGTAAAATTTGGGCTAAATCCGCTTCATAGGGCATCCATATTGAAACAGGAAAGAATGAAGAAAAAGTAATCTTTACTCTGTCCACTAAAAACACAATAAAAAGGTTGTTAGGTTTAATTTTCAGCTATAGAAAAATTTCAACAGCACACAGTTGCCTCAAGCCCAGCGGAGACGGTAAGGTTTGACGTGTAATAACAAACAACAATCTCGGACACCACGCTATATTTTTAAAAGGGAAAATAGCGAAAGCACGATCAGTATCCAAAAAAAAAAAAAGAGAACTTACCAAGCAGCGTTCTTCTTGTACACTTAATAACACAAAACACATTTCCAAAAACAGTTTTACTTTTATTTTTCAACCAAACACACTCTGTTAATCAAACACATCTTTTTTTTTTTTTTTTTTTTTTTTTTTTTTAGATCATATTTTATATGTTATAAAAATTATTAATAGAATTTACAACAGTAAATTGATTAGATACATAATAAAAATGTCTATAAGTCAAGATCCCGTAAACAGCGTAACCAATGATATTCGCGTGGTCCTGAGTGGCCGTTACGTGTAAAAAAAAAAAAAAGTCTATACAATCAAAACATTGCCGTTCTTAAAGTTGTCCTGAAGTTCTCTTTCCAGATCTTCATTATATTATATTTTTATTCAGAAAAAAAAAAAAAAAACCTGTATCAAGCTATTGTCAAGCTGCGTACAGATCAGGCAGCAAATTCTGTAAATTATATGATAAGACGGCTCCACACATTCGTGTTATGTCATAACACGCAACACGAAACAATGTTCGCCGAACCTGTTTCGTGTTATGTCATAACACATAACACATAACACGAAACAACGACGAAACAGTTCTCTGTTATGACATAACACGAATGTGTGGAGCCGGCTTTAGGTGATGGTTTTTTAAATTAGTAATTGATATTTACAAATGTATAAATATATACAATAAGTAAATTTGAGGAAATTATTAAAATATGTCAATATGTTGTTGATCTCTTGGCCAAGTTCTTTTCATGCCCCCGGAGGGATATCAGAAATCGAGTGAGAAATTGGAAAACTAGTGGATTCAAGAGGTAGAGAGCTAATTATGAAAGAATAGGTATCTGATTTAAGCCAAATCAGCAACATATGGGACATTAAGATCTTTATGGATAAGTTTGTTCTTGACAAAGGAAGCAGCATTGGATTATAACGAAGGATTTTGGATTATAAGAATTGGATACGAGAACAGTTGGAAGGTTTAGTGGAGCCCCAAAGGTCAACTCCTTAAGTCCCAATAATAATAATTATAATTACTGTCAAGTAATGAGTCTTCAAATAACTTCAATCCAAAAAATGTTATCATCTAGTTACATTCATTATCCATCGCATGAGCAAACCCATATTTTTTATTATTTTTTTTTTTTAAATAAGACCTGAAACAATAGCTCAATAGATATTTTTGTAAGCGTGCCGGGATTATAAAATTAACGAAGCCTACCAGTACGCAGTTAGATGGGACATCATTCTCCTTTGTAACCACCGATGAATTGAGCCTTTTAATGTAACATGCCAATTGTTTTTTTCATCGACAGATGAATACAAAATCGAAAGATTAATGAAGTTACACATAGTAAAGTATGAAGATAAACAATATTTGTTGAGAGTGAATAGAGAAAAATAAGAATGAAAAATAAAAATGAAAACTATCTGAATAACAGTAAGAACATCATCATAAGAAGATTTTTGAAACAGCTAAAGTTTTATATTTGATATGCTAGTATGAAATTCGTCATAAATAGCATCCGTCTGGAGGGAGATAAGGTGGTAGCAGGGAGTGTTTTAAAAACACTAAGGGAGGATGGATTACGGATAGAAAGAAGAAGAAAATTCCAAAGAATAGCGGAGGGGGCAAGAAAGGAACGTTGGAGTGTAGTAGTTCTGTAGGATGGAGTGTAGAGAACGGAGAGACGGGATCTTGTATGAAGTGATTGGATTGAAGACTTGAAATGTAGGATGTAGTGAATAAACGGAGGGTGATGTGTGTTAATAACTTGGAAGAGGAATGTACCAAGGAAGTAATCTCTACGGAAGGAAGGGGAAAACCAACGGTGAAATAAATTTAGGTTGCCAATTGATCGTCGGGAGGTTTGGGCAATATGATACAAATATTAAATGTTTCCGGAATTATTGATTTCCTGAGTGTCTAAAACAATGAAATAAAACAGAGACTAATTTTAATAGTCTTAATGTTTTTTTTGGTTTTTTTTCACGTAATGGCCTTAGAGACCACGCGAATATCATTCACTTCTTACTACTTCTCTTCTTCCTTCTCTCTTCCCACCTTTTCTTCATTCTTTCCGATTGCTCCTTCCTTCTTTCTTCGGTCCACGCTATTCTTTTTCTCGCATCCTTCCTTCCCACAAGAACCATGATTACATTTAATTTTTTCCTGTATTCATCCCTATCAAAACAGTCCTGGTCTGTTATACCCAGTCTCTCAGTTTCCTCTTTCATCTGTTTGACATATCCCCCAGAACTCTTGTATCCTCTGATTTTATAGAAGATTTCTCTATTTAATCTATCTGGGCCCATCCTCACCATATGCCCATAGAACCTTAATCTTCTTATTCTTATGTCTGTTTCCAGATCATCCAGTCTTAATGTTATTAATATTATAAGAATTATTTTTATACCGATGGTATTATATTCTTTTAGAACTATGTTTGTATTGTACTATATTATATTGGCCCATGGCGGAAGGATATCTATCAAGTCAGCACTGGTATTGGCTAATTGCTCGGCTCGCCTCCAGATAACAGCCCCTCCGGTGGAATTTGTATTATTAGTCCCAGGTCTGCCATTTCTTGTATTTTTTTCCCCTCTTCTTCAATTTTACTCAACCCATCGTCTGCCTTAATAACCCCCAATAACACTGAGTTTTACAGCACGGAGATTGGTCCGTTTATTGTTTATTAAATATCTGATTTAATTAGTGTTTGATTTTTGAACTATTTATTGATATTTGCAACAATAAACCTGATATACAACAAATAAATTTGAGGAAAATTATTACAATAACATGTAAAGAACTACTCACTAGTAGCACTTCAATAAAATTTCTACATTAGACGGTTTTTCGGCCATCATTTTAGAGGATTATCGGGAATTGAGAGTGAGGAAAGTTGGGAAACTAGTGGAGTGGGTATGGAGTTTACTACGAAAGGATAGGTATCTCTCTTATATACTATGTATGATCTGGGATAAGTATTTTTGGATTGTAAGGATTGGATACGAGAAGAATTGGAAGATTTAGTGGAGCCACAAAACACAAATCCGTATATCCAAATGGGTGTGATGATTGTCATGTAACTAAGTCTTTTGTAATTTAATGTACTTTTGTACTGAACGCTTGTTTAGTAATTGTTGGAGTAGTCGAAACGACAGTTTCTTATATTTTAAGTCTGGTGTGTTGATTTAATGGGGAACCTGACATCGTGGCGATGACAGAAAGAGCACGCATTAAGTGGTTAGGTCACGTGGAAAAAATGGCCGACCAAAGGGTGCCAAAGAAGATGCTATATGGGTAATCGGATAGCAGGAGAAGGAGAGGACGTCCCCGGATCAGATGGATGGATGTTGTGGAGGAAGATCTGAGGCGGGTGGTGGTTTAGGAATAGAGAGAGAGAGCGCAAGATCGAAGAGATTGGTGGTCTGTTGTGGGAGAGGCCCGGGTCCTTGTAGTGCCGATACAATAATAATAATAATGTTGATAGCTTTTAAGTAACTATCACTCATTTTAATTTATTCTCATTTTAACCTTAATTCAATAGTCTTTATGTGTTGTCCTTATGGCCTTTAGATATTGCCTTTATGTTACTATCCTTACTCTTATACATTTATTTATTTTTTTATTTATTTTTTTTCTCACTCATACTTATGTTTTGTGGTGTGTATTTTTTCATATATTTTTTACCATGTCATACCTTTTTGCTTGTTTTCTTGTTTGCAATGCAATTCCAAACGTTGGCTTTAACAATTAAAATAAAATAACAGTTTTATTTTGATCTGCCGAGTATCTATGACTGCCTACCCTAACTATCTACATCTCCTAAAATATGTTTAAGATAAATAAATAAATATAATAACCTTGTTTTTGTCCTTCTTATTCAAGTCCTTAATATGAGGACTTCTCAAGTATTTATCAAGCAAAGGACTCGAAGGATATAACAGAAAAACTCAAAGAAGACATTGCCCAAGCAGAACGGGTTCCAATCTGTCTGCTCTCTCAGGCGCCGCCGCGTCTCTTTCTCATCTTCATCGAACAGCTTTCATATTTTCTTTTATTCTTCTTCATTCATAATTTTATAGGTTGTTGATTATTCGCTCCTTTATGTGGTTATTCTTTACACTGATCAGTTATGTTACAAAGGATTTTCTTTTAAACGTTTTTCGTTTTCAAGTTAATTAGGTTCAAGTTATTATTAGAATTAGTACTCCCTGCCGTAACTTCGATAATAGTTCGATAATTTAAAAAAAAAAAATTATTGATGTTTTATATGTTTATCGATAAACATCTTGTATTGAAGTAATGAGCCTCATTTCTTCAAGAATATTTTCACGCATAGCAGTAATTTTTAACAATTATTATTGATGTATTAAATGCCACTTCTATTGGAATAGTATTATTAGAATACTAGTTTCGAATGCTAAACATTCATCTTCAGTTCTAAAATAACAAAAACAAAAATCATGATTGGTTTTAAATTATTTTATTAATTACAGTCTTGGCCAAAAGTATTAGGTACCATGAAAAATTCTCTTTTTAATTTTAATAAGTAATTGTTCAATCATTGTTACACCCAAAACTCGTTTTGGTAAAACACATCCTTTAAATAGATTATTTTCAACCATTGCCCCCTACTTCATACGATCCACCAGGGGAAACAATAATGTAATGTAAACTAAAGGACTCAGAACAGTCGCTGCTTTCTTTACTTCAACTTGACAAACTGTTTGTTGTATTTAATTGTGAATATTACAAAAAAATTACAGTTTGGGCTTTTTTGAATTGAAAGAACTGAGTGAGATTGAACGTGCAAAGATTTTATGTCGTCGTAAGGGTATAGTCAATCTGAGATTGCTAAAACTATGAAGTGCTCCCGACGGGCTGTTCAATATACACTTATGAGACAGCGGATCTTTAACACATTTTCCTCGCTACTTAGAGCAGGAAGGAAATAAATAACAGGTGCACGTGAGGAAAGATTTTTTGTGAGAACATCTCTTCAAAATCGCAATAAAACATCAAAAGAACTGGCTAAAGAGATGATAACCTTGTGTTCTGTCAATATTGCTGCCCGGACAGTAAGAAGAAGACTAGGAGAGAAAGGTCTGAAGGGATGTAAAGCCAGGAAGAAACCGTGGCTTAGTCAAGCCAATCGCAATAAGAGGCTTGCTTGTGCAAAACTTCACCAAAAACTGAATTGCTAAAGATTGGGCAAAGGTATGGTCAGACGTAAGCAACGTTGAGGTAATTCAATTATTGTAAATTGAAATTAAAAGCTGCGAAAAATCGCTAAAATAAGTTTCAAATGCAAGAATATAATTATGTTTTTCGAATTCATTCAAATATCTAATTTTTTACAGATTTATAGAACTTCTGGAGCAATTTTTGTACGAAGGAGGGAAGACGAAGGCTATCACCCAGATTGTGTTGCCCCTACTGTAAAACATGGTGGAGGAAACATGATGATTTGGGGTTGTATGGGACTTTGGGAGTAGGAGAAATGTTTTTGTGCGAAGGTAGGATGAATAGCGATACCTGCATATCAATATTTAACCAAATTTTGAAGCCTTCATTTGAAAAAATATTTGAACCTGATGACACTGCCAATATTATTTTTCAACAGTATAATGCTCCATGCCATGTTTTACGCAAAAGTAGAGAATGGCTAAAAAAAAAACAATATCTATGTTCTTGACTGGCCTCCTCAGTCCCCAGACCTCAATCCCATTGAACACCTGTGGGCTAAATTCAGAGTTGGTAAACGTAATCCTACAAACAAAGACAATTTGTTTACATTATTAAAAGAAGAGTGGGAAAAAATAGTTGAAGAAGATTGTACACAACTTGTTAATTCCATGCCAAAAAGAATAATTGGGGTAATAAAAGCAAATGGTTTGATGACGAAGTATTAAATCGTGTTTTTTATGATTAAAAAATATATGTTGTAAATGGTTGATGTTATTTTTATTCCCTAATACTTCTATGTAGGTGCCTTATAGGCTGTATATTTATGAATAATTAGAAATAATAAAATCGTTCAAAACCGATCCAGACTTTTGTTTAAACGACCAGATAAGCATTTCCAATAGCCCCATTTGAAATTTGTTTCCAATAGGAACAGAAAAATTCAGTGAGTCATAAGAAAAATCCCATAGCAAACCCCAAAAATTGAAGCCTACCTGCCCCTTCCCCTTTCTATGATGGATATATTTTAGATTAGATCTCGTTAGGTGAGAACCAATGTTTGATTTTTTGTCTTACATCTTTGAAAACTTTAGCATAAATAATCTATGTAACATACTGCTGATGTGTTGAAAATGTATGTTTTAGAACTAAAGATGAATGTTTAGCATTCAAAACTAGTTTTCTAATAAAATAATCTCAATAGAAGTGGCAATTAATTCTTCAATCCTAATTCTATTGATCCTTCTATACCATCGTGCGTACCTCAAGTAATTTTTAACCTTCTTAAAACTGCACTGATTAGTTTTTTGAAGATTACGTAAGTGCATGATAAATTATCAAAATTTCCAGTGTGAGTTGGTAATCCAGACGGACAGATTTTTAATAAACTCTTGCGGATAATGGACTGCATTATCAGTGCTCACAACTGAAGGCCCACGAATCATTTTTTTGCACACAATACCAAAAACACATACATTTCGATATAGTATTAATTTTTTTCCGTAGAAATAATTCTATGGATTTCATATGGTTAAATTTTACAAATTTTATGACAGTTTGGCAAACCTCATTTCTGCCACTCAACATTGTGCAGAATGTTGAGTAAAAATTAAATTTTTACTATTGTGACTTTGATTATTACTAAGCTAAATATTAAAATGATGGATTTAGAATTTGGTTTAGCACGTTAAACATTCGTCATTTGTTCTAAAACATGCAAAATATCAGCACTTTGTTAAATAGATTATATATATTAATTTATTAAAAATGTAGGAAAAGAAATCAAATATATTGGCACTCACCTGAAGAGACAAAACAGAGTTCTGAAATATATCAAGAGTGGAAGGAGAAGTAGAAAGGTATTTTTCCTCATAGGTTTTCCCTGTGGTTATTGGTTTTTTTCCGTTCCTATTGGAAACAAATTTAAAATGGGATTATTGGAAATGTTTATCTGGTCATTTAAACAGAAATCGGGATTAGTTTTGAACGATTTTATTATTTCTAATGATCCATAAAAATTTAATTTTAGACTATTTTCTACTTCATGTATTAGTTTCACTAATACTTTCCCTTCCACTCTTGATATTATTTAGATACCTGTTTGAACGTCTTTGCAAGAGTGATTATCGGCATTTTAGTCTACAGTTAACGAGTGATGTGTCTTGGTGGACACTGCGTGAGAGAATGGTAAATGGAATGATGGTAGGGAGATGGATAAATTATTCCGATTAAACAATGCCAAGAAAAGCAGACTCATTCATTTGGCGGGAAGAAAGAATGGAAGGAGATCCTATAGATATTTTTCAGTTGTTTTTTTTCATTTATTTTCTCCTCAGAAACATCAAAAAAATGTTAATACCAGATGATGATATGCCGGATATGTAGACAAATATGCAACTACAGTCCAACATATGTAAAAAGATGGCAAATTATACAAACAAATGCAAAATAAAAATAACTCAAATTGATTCTAAATGCCTCAAAATATATACATTTTGATGATATTAGCTTATTATTACTTGGCTAGGAGAAAAATGAAAAATGTAAATATATCACAGCCCTATTTGTGAGTTTTTATTGAGGCTTTCACTCCAGATCTCTAGTCTGACTACTACCATTTTTTTTAAGCACCTGGACCACATTCTAAAGTATAAAATAATCATCATAAATTAATAGAAATCAGAAGTGGTTAGGAATAAAGATTCAAAATTCTATTTTGAGGAGTCAACGCGTTGGCAGATGTTGAAACTAACCTCAGTGATACTTTGGATAATTTTTTTTTCCAAAACTGAAACCACTACCTGAATTATGAAGATGCTGAAATGAGGTCTCTTTAAAACGGTATCCGATTGGAAATTGTTGCTCATTCCCTTGAGAAGCTATTAATTAGACCGTTAAAGAGGGAAAAAATTGAATTTTCTAAAAGTTATCCATCGCTCGTGTATTTTTTGAAAATTAAAATTGAAATTTTAATACGTAAATGTAGATGAACATTATACACTTGAGTGAAAATGACAAAAAAACAACAAAAATAACTAAACACTGCCGCATCCCATCTGGTGTGAAATATCTGATTCACATTGCTGCTCGATACGACTCTATGCATATAACATTTCATCTACTTCTTTGCATGGAATTGTGTAAGAATTAGATTCGTCATCGTCATCATCTTTTTCAATACTAGCTTCATTTTGAGCACTCAGCACTTGTTCTCTAACTCCATTGTCATTTAAAATTTCATATCTTACATCCGTACTATCCATATTTAACCAGCTGCTTACCTCTTGCTTATCTTTTCTCATTTTATAACCTCGAGCAGAAAATGCTGAGCCAGATGCTTATGTTTTTGTAGGAAGAGCTTTCCAGTATTAACTGATTCCGAGAATTCGTCAATTGCACTTATATTTCCCTTCATATGTTAAAACAATCAATAGAGGGATCGACTTCAGGCTTGTTCTGTTTGTTTTCTTCTTTTAAATGACTTACAAAATGTATAAATATAGGCGTAGTTTTTTGTGGCAAGCCAAATGTGGTGGTTTAAAGATTAAAAAATAAATTTAAAATTTAAAAAAAAAAACCTGACGAATTACAGAATAAGACGAATTATTGAGTGACGAAATAACGAGTTCCCTCTGTATATCAACCTAGAGGAAATTCAGCGTTGCTTAAACTGAACAAGACCATTTTAAATAACAAATAGTTATTTTAAATAATCTCATTTTAGCAAATAAAGATCATTTTAGTCAGCGGGAATTGTTTTGAATTATACTGTATATTGTATCTCTCTAGTTTTTTTTTTTTTTTTGGTTGGTAAACTCACACCAAAAGAAGTTTAAACTTTTGGTGCGTGGTCCTAGACACATCCACTTCTTTTTTTTTTTTTAACCATTTATTTTAAAAACATAAATCTGCATTTACTCCTTGACAACACAATAGTTCGGTGGGATAATATAACAACAAACAACTAACTTCCGTAACAGTAGTCTAGGACTGATTCCTCCGACGCAGAAATAAAATTGCAAAGAGATCGAAAAGGAATCGCTCAAGGTTTGCTAAATATACTTGACTCGTTATGTAAATGGCCGCTATTAATACACACCGGGAGGAATGTTAATGATCGCTTACAGTCCACGTGCAGTTGTTCCTCTCTTATTACGTAACTGTACCGACCAGTTTCCCAGCCTCCTCGAGCCCTACCTCTTAGGAATCTGCCATTCTTCAAACCGATATCCATCTTTAAGCAATTATATAATGTTGAAATAAGACATATCAAACACACTGTATCCAAATAGGGTCTAACAATGATCTACCAAGATGTTATCGGCATTTTTCCAAATATCTATCTGTCGTTTGTCCTCTTAATTCGACCATATCTGGCGAAGGATCACATTAAAGTTCGAAGATGGCTTTTCTTTCTAAATCACTTAAAAACCACTAATAATAAATTATAACTTTTAATAAAAAGGAGAAGATAAACATCATTACACAACTTGCCTTCAAAGAATAACATATGTTCACAATACATAGTAGACCAGTCAATGAGTGCGGAAATGAGGGTTGTAGAGTGCATGAAATATCCGATAATTTTTGACTTCATAGCTTCGTTAGGAGTAGTTACAAGATAAACATACTAAATTTCCCCGCCCTTGGGGGGTGAACTAACGATGAAGGGGCGGGGAGAAGGTCCCATTTTTGGGTTTTTCGATTATATCTCGAAAATGGTGGACTCTAGAAAAATATGCTTCAAATAAACATTAAAGTTAATAAATTTACTATAAAATAATTCATAATTATACTATATTCATTCTATATTCATAGTAATAATATTCATATAAAACGGTTTTTGAGATATGCGTTATTGAAATTAGATCATTTTCGAGAAAAAAAAAATGTTCACTTCGCTTTTTGACAAACATCTGCTTCTGATACCTTCCACAATCGTTTCTCAGAAAAAGCATCTAAATCAAAATTGTAGAGCATTAAACTTCACTTTCATATATACGTTTATGACACTTGAAGCAAATACTTGAAATGTGTTCAGTAGTTTTATCATTGTAAGCTCTGGTGCGGAATGGCGCTAGTCACATATCGGTCGATTTTCAAAATGCTCAAGGGATCCAAACAGGATAATTATATATAAGTAAATTTTATAATCAATTTCAAGCTCTACATAACACCGCGCCCGCCACCTACCGGTCAATTTTCAAACTTCAAAGCTATCCTCATATTATAGCTTCTTGTTTGTTTGTTTATTTCGTTTAACGTCACTTTATGCTGCTATGGCTAATCGGACGATGCTACGGTGGGAGTCCTAAATTTTGCCTAGCCAGGTATAATTAGGATAGGGATCTTTAACGAGTACCTGACATCGCACAGGCTCGGGACCCCCATTTTACGTCCCTTCCGAAGGACGGCATAGCTAAGGATTTTTTACTCCCTTTAAAAAATCCTAAGGTCATCTGCCGGGCTGCGAACCCGCGATCTTGGGTTTAGTAGGTTGCTATGCTAACCACTGCACCACAGGTGACCCCTATTATAGCTTCTTCAATAACAAACTAATTTAAAATTTGAATATTTTATTATTGCTAAACCTTCCTTGAACTGTGAAGATGATGTAGTTAAAATTTGGTACAGATTGGTTCAGTATTTTTCTTGGTTAGTGACCGCAAACGAAAAATGGCTTGTCTATTCATATACCATAATAGAATAGGTTACTTAAATTAAATTGACAATTAATAAATTGTTTGTTACTTAATAGTATAGGTTACCTAAATTAAATTGACAATTAATAAATTGGTAGCAATTTAATAAAAGCAAGATCACGATAGATTTAATCCTGCTGACATTATGCCTTCATGTTCTTTATTTTTTTCGGCTTACACGTTTAATTTTAAACTAGCATCCCCCGTCGCGGCTTCGCTTACTCTTATAATAAAAAACTTTGATAATATTAACTAATAATTTTTTGTTTACCCATAGAAATCCTGTATTGCAGTACGCAACAAATAAACATTATTATACATCAATTTATTTATTTTAAATTATGAGATGATAGTCCAGATGGACAAAGACTATTAAAAAACTCTTGCGGATCATGAATTCTGTGCTTCCAACTAAAGGCCCATCAATCATATTTTTACACACAATATCTAAACGATCGACTTTTTGATGCGGTAATGATTTTTGTTCGATAGAAATAATTTTATTTATTTTCATTTTGTTGGATTGTAATTTTATTTAATACAATTGTGCATACGAAAGTGTGCCAAACAAAATGAAAATAAATAAAATTATTTCTATCGAACAAAAATCGATCAAAAGTCGATCGTTTAGATACTGTGTGTAAAAATAGTTTTCAATAAAAGTTCAAACTAGTTTTTAAATAAAATAATTCCAATAGAAGTGGCAATTAATTCACAAGTCCTAATTGTAAAAACGTAAGATGAGGACATCCATACAAGTTACAAGATTATTAATATTATTTTTTTAATAAGATTATATAGCATTTAATTTTTAAATTTGTTCAAAGCTCCCAATTAATTACAAAAGACTCATTAACTTGACTGTGATTAGACCTATATGGACGTACGGAGTTGAGCTTTGGGGCTCTACTAAACCATCCAATTCTTTCCGTATCCAATCCTTACAATCCAAAATCCTTTGAAAAATCCTCAATGCTCCTTACTTTGTCACTTTGTAATAAACTTATCCATAAAGATCTTAATGTTCCATATGTTGCTGATTTAGCCCAAACCAGATACCAATCCTTTCAAAGCAAGCTCCATAACTACTCAAATCCCCTAGTTTCTCAACTTGCTTACCACTCAATTCCCAATAATCCTTCGATGAGATCTTTTGTATAGATTTTTTTTTTTTTTTTTTTTTTTTTACTGAAGTGGTACTGATGAGTAGTTCTTTTCAAGGTTTGGCATGTTATTGTAAACTTCTTTTTTAACACATTTACTTTATGGATACTTGTACAGTTGTAAATTTCAATAAATTGATTAAAAAAAAAAATTAATTTAATGTATGAGATGGTAATCCAGGTGGATAGATAATATTTACTATAATTTTAGCGATATATCAATCAATTTTTGAACTTGTCCCCTAAATAAAATTTTTTTAATTTTATTAACAATTTCAAACTATAGATAACACCATAATATTGTAACCTCTCTTGCAGAATGGAGCTCGGCATCTGTCGGTCGAATTTAGAACTTCATTGGAATCCACATATTTATCGCATCTTATAAAACAATTGAATAGAAAATGAGTAATTTTAATGTTGCTAATCCTACCTTGAAGATGTAGTTGAATTTTGATGCAGATTCAATAGTTTTCGTGGTTAGTGATGACAAACGAAAAACGGCTTGTACTTTTACATAATAGTATAGATTTTAAGGTTTGGGGAAGGGCCAGATACAGGAAAGCAATTCTTTCAGGTATTTTTTGCGAGAAGAATGGGGAGATAAGGCAATATAATTGAGAGACGGTGCGGAGAGCGGACAGTATCTTTACTGCCTAAAACCCGTCGAGTTGGAGCTGTATTATCTCTGAGTCATTATAGGCGGGTTACTTAAGTCCCTCCCCCCCTCTGCTCTGTATCATACCAAATTCCTTACTAATAGGATGTCTACAATTAAAATTCTATCCCAGGTAGATTTCTTTGTTCTAGTTTTTGTTGTTTTAATTTTTTATTTCTCTTCTTCCCGAACGTGGGATCTCACATCCCTCATAAGAGCCAGATAGTCTGCGGTTCTCAACATAGCCAGGAGATCATTCCCATTATGTATTAGTTAATGATTATTCAAAAATATATGTATCCGGTCTTTCCAAAAGTATTATCATTTTTTTATTACTTTTATTACAATCTCCCTTCAAAAAACGAAATTTACGACTACAGACCCCCACTTTAGTAGGAAAGATGTGAAAACGGAATTCGGTAAAATCCAGGTTAAAAAATTTAAATATCTGGTTTACATAATCAGCAGAAATTCATCAGAGAAAGATAACATAGAGGGTTAAACATTAGGCGAATTTACGCTAATTAATGAGTAGCATTTATAATCAAAATTGCCCTGACTTGGAAACAAAAATAAGGGTAAGAAGACTAAGGTTTTATGGACACATGCAGAGGATGGGCGAAGAGAGATAAACAAGAGACTCGGGATTACACAGGATTTATGTGAAGAATCTTCACTGAAGATAGGATATAATACAACAAAATTGTGACATTTGAGCTTTAGGGTTCCACTTAAACTTCCAATTCTTCTCATATCCATTCCTCACTATCTAAAATCCTCAGTGCTCCTTATTCTGTCACAAACAAACTTATCCATAAAGATCTTAATGTTCCGTACGTTGCTGGTTTGGCTCAATTCCTTTCATATCAAACTGCATACCCACTCGAATCCACTAGTCTCCCAACATGCCTCACATTCAATTCCGATAATCCTCCAAGGAGAATGAAAAGAAGATGGCCATAAGACCTTCTAATGTAGAACTAGAAGTTCTTTACATGTTAGCGAAATGTCATTGTAATCATTTTCCTCAAATTTACGTGTTGTATATAATGCATAAAGCTGTAAATATCAATAAATAATTATTTAAAAAAAAAAAAATAAAAATAATCGGGAAGTGATTGATCCAGTCAGATCAACGGCTCAATTAAAATCGTGATTATGAGAGCGGAGAGATAGGCCCAAGGAGAACTGGCTTCGAAATAGGTAGAGCTAGAGCTAGCAGCTGATCTCCTTGATACTAGAGGCACTGGTCTGTATCGATCGTTGGCAAACATCGATTAATCAAATCATTATTACAACACCCAACTGGATCCCTCCTAATGGCCGAATCAACAACTCATTTTCTCCAGCATTAAGTTCAAGCGTTTGAACGTATAATACCTGACTTCGAACCGAGAATCGTTCACGGTTTACAAGTTAATTTCAAACAATGTATTCATAACATTATGCCGTAATTAATACAAATAAATAAAATTTAATACAGATAATATAAGATACAATATTAAAGTGAGAGAAAAACATTTTATTAAGCGGTGCTGCTAATTTCCAATGAGTTGCTAAATACACAGCATACTTTATCCAATCTAAGTTTGACATCTGACAATATTCAATACAAAATAAATATATCTCCAAAAAAATCCCATGCGTATTATAAAATTAAATATAAAGAAATTTAAAATATTAATAATACAACATACACTCTTAAGGCTAGTACGCACTGGGATTCATTGTTCGGACTCTTTGTCGCTGAGATGCATCTCGGATTCATTTTCATGCATCTGAGACGCTCCGCGACAATGAATCTAGCATTTCGTGTGTTGCGGTTTAGTATTTTTTGAATCTCAACCGGAATGGGATTCTTTTACACAATGTGTCGCAACATTGAGTCAGTGCGTACGTGAATCTAGCATCTCGTGTGTTGCGGTTTAGTATTTTTTTAATTTCAAACGGAATATCTCCAGCCTCCTGTAGAATGAGTTGACAACGAATAAATATCCTTTCGCCATCCTAAAACAGTTAAATAGTCGAATATTTCAAAAAGTGTCCTTTTAAGGTCCTCCATCTTAAAACCGTTAAATATTTTAAAACAGTATCCTGGAGGACAACAATGGCGGAAGTTATCCTTCGGATAACTTAAAAAAACCGTTAAAACAGCAATCCTTAAGGACGAAAAAGCTAATTCTAATTGTGGATGGAGAGAGTAGCCAAGAATGGCCTTGAGCCTCGAAAAAACGTCAGATCCTGGCAGATCTGTAAAACAGTGTCCTTAAAAACAGTTAAAACAGCAATCCTTAAGGACGAAAAAGCTAATTATAATTGTGGATGGAGAGAGTGGAGAAGGATGTCCTTCGGCCTCGAAAAAACGTCAGATCCTGGCAGATCTGTAAAACAGTGTTGGCCACTCTCTCCATCCACAATTAGAATTAGTGATTCTATAAATCTACCATTACTTCAATTAATTGCTTAATGTTTTTATCCCAAAATATAGGTTTAAATGATTTGAAGTAGTTTGATGTTGGCGGATTATTTATAAATTTCAAGTCTTAAGCCCTTTGGAATCTTTTCAAATATCTCAAAAAATTATAAATCAGGAAAAATGTATTACATAATAGCAGGCAACGAAATATTATTAAAAATAATCAAATAGTAATTAATAATGATAACAAATAAAGATTAAACTTAGAAATATTGACAAAAAGAAAAAGGAAATATTTTGATTCATTTTGTGAATCAATTGTGTAGAAACAATAAAATTTCGTGTACATAAACTTTTATATTTTATATGACTATTAAGTGGCTAATGCCAGTTTTCATAGATCTGGATGGACAGTAGGTTGTTAAATAAGAGATATTTGAAAGTGGAAAGGGTGTTTGAGTGGCGAATGGTGTAAGGGATGGAGTTCCATAGGGACGAGGATCGGATTAGGAATGATCTGCTGAAGACAGAGGAGCAATGAGCAGGAGTGTACAAATCTGATGGGCGGGAACGGGTTTGGCGGGTAAGAACAGAGGATTTGAGCAATGTAAAGTGGGCGTTGGGATTTCATATAAATATATATATAAATATATATATATATATATATATATATATATATATATATATATATATATATATATATAATTTATGTGCTAAAATCAGCCATGGACCATATTTTTTATTTCTAATTTTCATAATCAATTTCTAATGTTTTATTGGTTTCTTTTATATTCTAAAAAAAGTGTTATATGTTCAATGATCTGAATTATTTTTTTAACATTATTGTAAAAGTTTCAATGTAAATGTAATTATGGTAATTAAGGTACGTAGTATACATTTGTATGGAATTACCAACCTAAATAAACGGTCCTTTCAAAGGGTTACTTTGAAAGGAAAAAATGGGGAAAAATATATATATATATATATATATATATATATATATATATATATATATATATATATATATATATATATATATATATATATATTATATATATGCGAAATTAAAATGCGTACGTGAAATTATATTATACTTATTTCTTAATTATTTAATACATATTAAGTATATATATATATATATATATATATATATATATATATATATATATATATATATATATATATATATATATATATATATATATATATATATATATATATATATACACATAATATATATAATATTATAATAATATAATAGGAATAAGGATAAGTAAAGCATATCGCACTATCTCTTACGACGCTGCCTGTGTCCTTGCAGGGATAAAACCAATACACTTGAAAATTAATGAACTAACGACATTATACAAAACAAAAAAAAAAACAACGACTAAATTACAAGGACATGGAGCCAAGGGACATTGAAGACGAACTAACTACCAAACACTGGATACATCCTTCTATACACGCTAAACTAACACAGTACATAACAGACTCAGGAGCTGCAGATACAGACACAGCAAGTATTGATATTTACACGGATGGAAGCAAAGACGAACAGTACACAGGATGCGCACTAACTCTATATCACAATAACTGCTACTACGACGAACTATACAGACTTGGCCAAAACTGCTCAAACAATCAGGCAGAGAAACTAGCTGTAGTTAAGGCCACGGAATATATTCTTAGACAGACGTACGTTAATCAAAATACATACAACATTTATACGGACAATAAGACAGTAATAGATTCAGTTAATAACATCAAATCCAACGACCCACTGACACATCGACTTAAGAAAAATTTAATTGAAATAATGGAACGCAGAATACCAACAAAACTAACTTGGATCAAAGGTCATAGTGGCATCGAAGGTAACGAGCGAGCAGATCTACTTGCAAAAACGGCTGCTCATGATTTAGAACTTACTTTAGAATACACCCGCGTTCCCGTTTCATTTATTAAAAAATGTATCAAAACAGACTCACTTACTGAATGGGATAAACTTTGGAACAACTCGACAAAAGAACGACCCTTGCACAAATACATCCCAAACATCACACTACAAAATCACGGCATACCCAAAAGTACTCATCACAAACTTACACAACTGTTAACGGAACATGGACAGACTAACCACTACTTGAAACGGTTTCATTTGACAAATACAGATACATGCGAATGCGACGGACGGACTCCACAAACATTTCATCACTTACTATATGACTGCATTCTTTATGAACACAAAAGATCAAAACTAATAAAAACAGTACTGATGAATGGGGACACTTGGCCTTCCACCGAAGCAAAACTATACAAAACTTACAAGAAACAGTTGGCAGAATTCGCATTAGCAACTGGAAAATAGACCATATAGATCAAGAAAGAAGACCACCCCCATCATCAAAAACAAGATGAAAAATAGAAGACATCTTTTGAAAAATCAACTTGTCTACATGTTAAATTTCTATTTCTTTTTATTTGTTTTATGAATCTATTTTCTTTTTCAATTGGATTTTTATGTTATTTGATTTTATTCAAATTTCTTTTTGTTTAATTATGGAATAACTACCTTTTGGTCTTTAAATTATTGTTATCTTTTTTCTTTTTCTTTTCTCTATGTGTTTATTTTAACTTCAATTAAGAACTTTGATATTTTTGTAATTTATCTAATTTAAAAAAAAAAAAAAAAAAATACACCTGCTAATTACAGGTAGTATGCTAATTTGCATGGAACTTGTAAAAAATATCAGAAATACACGCCCCTTCCATAGGGTTATAAATACGCCCCATATATGGAAGGGAAATAAATAAAAAAAAAATAATATATATATACATATATATATATATATATATATATATATATATATATATATATATATATATATATATATATATATATATATATATATATATATATATATATATATATATATACTTAATATTAAATAAGTGAAAATAATTAAGAAATAAGTATAATATAATTTCACGTACGCACTGACTAAATGTTGCGACACATTGTGTAAAGAATCCCATTCCGGTTGGGATTCAAAAATACTAAACCGCAACACACGAGATGCTAGATTCATTGTCGCGGAGCGTCCGAGATGCATAAAAATGAGTCCGAGACGCAAAGAGTCCGAACAATGAATCCCAGTGCGTACCTGCCTGTATACAATGTTTAGATGCAAAGAGTCTGACACATGAATCTGAGCGTCTGCGACAATGAGTCCGAACAAAGAATCTCAGTGCGTACTAGCCTTTATAGATAACAATAGAAAATATAAATAAAAAAATGTGTACATAAAGTAAAGTAACAATAACAATAAAATAACTACACAACTAGGATAATCATGCAACATATATTTGTATATACTTTTCTTTCATTTTACGTTTCACAAACCATCAATTACTATATATGTAGTGGTGGATTATTCTCTGATAATATTTTCTGCTAACACAGCCACACAGCCTCATATCAATGCCCAGGTCTTCCATGAAGCTCCTTGTCTTATTTGGTATAGTAACGCGAGCTCCGAACCATAGGCCTCTCACGTTGAACTCTCTCTCCCCGAAAGTCTCACGGAACTTTTCTTTAAGGAAAGTGACGCATTTCTCATATATTCCCTTTTTTTTTTTCCTTTCCACTTTACCTGCTTGATCCGGATCGTTACTTTAGAATCTAACCGTGGATCTAGAATCAACGGTGTATTTCCTTTTTTCGAAAACGCAACGATATCAGCGTATCGTGTAGATCCATCGGTAGCAATGCAGTACACCTCATCAAAGAAGGTAAAATCTTTCTCTTCAGGGAACCTCATTATTTCGCTTTTAACTATGTGGTGACGGCGTGTTATAAGGAGGGAGTTCTTTATCAGGTCTCAGTCAAGATAAAGAAATAAGTTTTTTTTTTTCTGTATCTTTTTATATTTGTGCTGCCCCTGATCATGATGGCATTGCCATTATTGTATTTTCTCTTTTTATTTTGTTATTATCTGTTATTTTGTTATCTTTTAGTTTCTCTATTGTTCATTTTTCTTTTATATTTTTGTTACCTTTTCATTGTTTCATTTTCCTATTCTGTATCCATGTATCCAGCTCCTTTTCTCCCTTTTACCTACCCAGCTGTTCTTACCGTTTCACTTCAGTCATCGTCCTCCTCCTCACAAGTGTGGTTCGGTGGGTAAGTGTTTTTTGATATTCTTTTCCTTTCCTTTTATCTTTCCACTTTTATTTTCCTTCCCCTTCATTTTTTTCATTCCTGTCTTGTCCTTATTCTTACCTCACTGCTTTGCATTCATGTATCTGATCTTTTCTATGCGGTTTTTGTATATTGTTTTTTTACTTTGCTATTCTGTATTCCATTTGTCATCTGTTTATCGGTCTGTTATCATTTTTTTGTCACATCTGGTATTTTGTTCATTATAGCCCTGAAGAAGACCTGCAACGCAGGTGGAAACGTTGGCACGTATTAAAGAATCCTTCTTTAACGTGGTGTTTTTTTGGCTGCATCCCTGACTATCTTCTTCAATAAAGAAATAAGTTTTTATCTTAAAATTGTAGTTTTGTATGCAATCTCTTTACGACAAGCAAAACCTGATATATAAATTTATATAAGTTTTGGTTTAAACATGAAACCCTCTTGGTTTATCCTGAAATCCATGAAAATAATTTCTGGGAAAACAGGTCTTAGTTGTGGTAAAGAGATAGCATACAAAACTACAATTTTAAATGAAAAAATGATTTCTTTATCTTGGCTGAGAGCTGAGAAAAAAAAGCAAAACTTGATTTTCATATTTTATTTTTTTCTTGGCTCCCAATACTTATTAGTGGCTGTAACTCTAGTTTTGCACTATTATAGGTCCTTACTACCTATACAAAAATCGGATTTAAATCTATGAGTTACAAGTCAAAACGTCTCCTTGTAAGATGAACCCATGATATCACACTGTATCAGATCTGGATGATGGCATCTTATTTAATAGGACTTTTAGGCTGAAACTACGACGTAGAGTAAAAGTAATCAGGTTTTGGTTGTGGTAAAGATATAAATAATCTCTTTAATAATGATATCAGGTTTTGATTTAAACATGAAATCCTGCATTAATTTCCGGACAACCCAATAATAAAGAATGGTCGGGCGTGTTATCGTCTTTAATATTAATATTTTTCGCCTTTTTTTGGCAATAAAAAAAAAGAAAACAAAAAAGAGGGAAAGAATGAAATGCTTCAGTAACTTAAGTAAATTAGAAGAAATCACTAAGCCCATTAAAGAAGGTGTCAGTTCCTCAACTTCTTCAGAACTAGGCGTGACTCGACTGGGAGGAATGCGAAGGGTACGGGACCGGGTTGACAAGAATGCTATTAGGGGTTACCATAGCATTGTCTATGTTGTCTATGTGAGGCGGGAACTGAAATCAGAAAGTGGGCATTCCCGCGCTTGGCGGGAGTAGTCATAAAGAGGCGCCACTGTGCCGTCAATGGCAGGTACTTCCATTAGTTCATTGAGAAGACTCGAACCTCCTCTGCTTCGGCTCTATTATTTACGAGAACCGGCCATTTCGGTCGCTTTTAACACCGACATGCCCCGAGATGATTTTTTAGATGGCCGTTTCCGCTGTAGATTCCACTGGATGGAGGTCGCACAGGTAGGTGGGGCACTTAGGGTTCATATATCCCTTGTCACATATCTCAGTTGGGGAGGGGTTGTTAGCCCCCCTCCTTGTGGTCTTATCTCTCTCCATTACAGGCTCCTGTCACCTGTCCAGATAGCGGCCTCAGAGCTCATTCGCTCCTCCACATCGGTGTCTGTCCACGGGGCAGTCATAATGAAGAAGAGAGAACATCGTGCGGAAGCTGTCACTTTTGCTTATAAAGTTAAAAGAGTAAGAGAGACTGTTGTACATTGAAACAATTGACATTGCCTTTGTAATTGTTACACTCTAGTAGTTTTAATTAGGATTGATGAATTATAAAACAATAAATGATTATTCGAAATAAACCGTGTTGAAAGAAAGTAGGGGGTTTCAAAAATAACTTTTGTTATTCAAACCAATACAGTTCTTCAACGGTAGGTCCTAGCAACAAATGTTATCTAAATATAACATAAATTACATAAATATTTTCTATTGTTACATGATGTGGAAACTGTCAATTTTTTTATCCGAACACCAACAGAGCTAGATCGTGTCAAAATGTTACATTTTTGAGGGTGAAAACACATTACACCAAAGAAGTTTAGATCCCCAGCCAAAAGAAATATCAATGTCAAAAAATAACGACTATGCTGAGAAATAGCTTGTAGGTCAAGCTTTCAAACAGTATATTTCATTTTTCAAATGAAAAATTCCTAACGCCACAAAAAATGTGGGAACCTTATTTCTCAGACGATCCTCATATCATTAAAAAAACTTGTGATATTAACCAAAATTGGGTAACTGGGTCTGCTATGATGGAAAGTGACAAATTCTGATATTTTGGCACAAAAAGTAATTAGTGTTAGGTTGAGATATCATAATTATAATAAATTACTTAATTATTCATTGTTGTTCTGTAATTAAAAAGTTAGATTATTTTATACTATATTATTATGAATAACTTATTAGTACCGTAAAGGGGCTTTGCACCACTATTGTTGAAGGATTAATGAATGCTAAACATTCATCTTCAGTTCTCAGGAGGTTTAAGGAATAACTTAATAAGAAACTCGTCTTTTCAGACTACTTCAACATTTACTAAAAAATCGTTCAAAGCTCCCAATAAATAACGAAATGACTTATCCACATGACAGTAATCAGACCAGTTTGAACATATGGACATGAGCATTGGGGCTCCACCAAACCACCAAATATAGTATCCAATCCAAACAATCCAATATCGTTCGGAAAATCCTCAATGCTCCTTATTTTGTCAGAAATAAACTTATCCATAAAGATCTAAATATTCCATACATCCCTGAATTAACCCCAAATCAGAAATCTATCCTTCCATAATAACTAGAAGGTACTAGAATCCACTAGTCTCCCATCTTAGAGATAAGAGTTATCTCTTAGACCTCCTGAGAACTGAAGATGAATGTTTAGCATTCGAAACTAGTATCCTAATAAAATAATCCCAATATAAGTGGCAATTAATTCATCAGTCCTAATTGTTTTGATCCTTCTATACCGTTATGGTGTACCCCTAGTGATAAAGCAGTTTTATTTAAATAAAAGTAAATCTACATTATTTTCCGGATAAACTAATGTTAAAGTTGTTTAAAATGGTTTTGTATATGTTATCATATTTTATAAATTCAATGCTGGTACACTATACTGAAAAATATGTAGAAATCTCAGCAGTCCTAGCTTAAAAGTAGGATATTTTAACAGATGGCCTGCCAACTTTAAATCATTCATTGAGTACTGATGTGAGTCATCATTGTATATCTGTACTTTTATTTCGCTGATATTACTATCTCAACATTAATTTTTTTTTTTTAATTTCACTAACTTTCACTAATAATTTTTGATGTTTCGTTCGACTTGTTCTACTGTACCCATTAATAATATTCCGCGGGTCCTTATTGAATAGATCCGCTACCTTCGGCTTCATCTAAACAAAATTATTACTTAACAAGATACCGTTCGTAATTTTCGACTATTCTAACACTTGCTACACTAAAAGCTACCAGTTCATTACAAAACTCATTTATACATAACAGTTATTAGACATATTTGGAATACGGAGTTGAGCTTTGAGGCTCCACTAAACCATCCAAAATCGCTCTGAAAATCTTCAATGCTCCTTATTGTGTCACAAATAAACTTATCCATAAAGTTCTAAATATTCTATATATCGCTGAATTAACCTCAAACCAGGTATTTATCCTTCCATGATAATTAGAAGGTACTCGACTCCACTAGTCTTCGATTTGCTTAATTCCAAGGAGATTATTATCGCTTAACAAATAGCCTGAAAAGAAGATGGCCTTTAAATTAAATTTTTCTTCAGCAGGACTCGAACTCGGACCCCCAAGCTAGGAGTTCAGTGATTTACCCAATGAGCCACCCCAATCCATTAAAAAATTAAAAAGCATTATTTAACATTTATAAAATATAAGGACCTTTATAGTAGTATCTAACCTTTTTGTAGTATCTTAATAATTTTTAAACATAATATTGACTGCATTTAAATATTCTCTTTAAAGTACCGATATTTTCTATTTCCTCTCAGTTATTAAACGAAACGAATGATTAACTAAGCCCAAGTGAGTTAAGTAAGTCATGTTTGGTCGCGAATCCGTCATATTAGAGGGAAATCAGACAAAAAAACGACCAAATCTTAAAAATTCAAAAATAAAAAGGCTTGGCTAACCACTAGTTCTAAATGTGGTCAAAAGTCCTGTCTCGGGTATTTCACGGAATCTTTTTGGAAATTATAGCTATTATATTTATATTATATTATATCATTGGCATCTTTTTGGAAATTATAGCTTATTAGGGAAGGGAAAATTTGAATTTTCTAAACGTTATCCATCGGAATTGCTTGCAATTTAAAACTTTAAGGGTTTAATGGTTGATCGAATGACATGACCTTCAAAGTCAGATAACTATTTCCGCTGATATTTTAAATAGCAAGATCTCTATCTTATGCAGCCGCCATCCAGTTCCTCACTCCCAGGATATTTTTCGCGTCTGCTGCTACATCATCCGACCACTTTAGCTACGGTCTTCCCCTTCTTCTCATGCCGTACAGAGGTTCCACTGACAGCCTTTTAGGAATGGCTCCATCCTCCATTCTACATGGCCAGCCCATCGCAGCCTTCTAATCTTCAATGATTGAACTACATCTGCTTCGCTGTATTTTGATATTCGTACGTCGTTATTATTCAATAATTAAGCAAAATAAAAATAATTTAAAATAGCAGCTCTCTAGATTTTTTGACTTTGAATTCACTCCAAATGATTTTTATACTTCCAGCGTGTGGTCCTAAGCACGCCCACTCTTTTGATGTGAATACGTCTGTAAATTTGCTATCATATGGGGGCAATCCAGAAAAACTAATGATAACAAAATCAGGGGATAAATGTTGGCGTTGTAGTTTCGAATCTATCCTTTTCATCCAAAATTAAATTATACCACTGGATAGCTAAGGGATCAAAGAATTCATTACGATAAGCGAGAACAGTGACGCATAGCGCGCGGTGGAGGGGGAAGCGCCGCAATTTTGAGGTTATTTTGCTGCGTTTAGAGATTTGAAATTAGTATAACGTTTGGTTCGGAAAAGTAACGATGTTCGTTTAAGTTTTAATCGTCAGCAGTCGTCAACATCTATCGATTGTATATAAAACATTAGTTTAAAGTACTGACAGTGAATATAATAAGGTGTTAGAAAGCGCCAAAACCATACGCGCCAAAACCAAATACTGAGATCCTATATGGTTGGAAAGGGCTTCTCAATAGCTATTGAATGTTGATAATAAAACAACATATGACGGAGTTAAAAACTGCCAGGAACGAACATTTTAAGGTATATTTTTTTATTTTTTTCTGTTATATATTTGAATAAACAATTACCAAAAAAATATATATCAAGACATTTTTGATGGTATCAATCATAAGGCATGTTCAAGATATTTCTCAGGTGACCTGTTCCCAGAGGCCGAGGCAAATATCCCTAAACGTGATTGGGAGGATAACAGGGCGGAAATAGCTGACAGGACGTGGTTTCCCTCCGATGATCTATTGATGTTTATCTACGAGTAGGAGGTCCCATTATTGCTAACGAGAAAGGCCCCTAATAGGGGGCAGCACTGTTCCAAATAACTCTATTACTCGGCTCTTCGGGAAGGTTCGTGCAGGGTCGTAATTGGCCAGATCCCAGGTGGTCTCGTGAGAACAGGTGCGCTGGAGGAGGTCGTGACGGGGTAAAAAACTCTACCCCCGGGGCTGGTCCACCTGGCACCCCCCCCCCCTTTGGCTCCCCCCCTCGTATTAAATATTCAATCAGGGCCCCCTCGGATAAACATACAACGCTTAACGACTCTATCCGACTGCCTCCTCCCAGCGGTATCACGTTCTGTCCCTCCTTGATTGAGAGGTTCCGTAATGGGAGGAAAAAAATATCAGTTTTATTGCTACAAGTAAGCTTTATCCCTCACAAGGGCTTTGAAGCGACAACGGATCGATTATCTGTTTTCATGATCGTATGAATTGTCTTCTGGATGATTACAGGGAAAAGATTATTGGTGAATAAATATATGTTAAAGTTGCGTTGAATACATTTCTCTTCATACAGTGTTTTTTCGTACAATCTGTCTCACGTTAAAGACTTGGAAAGGGAAGATAAAAAAAAAAAAAAAAAAAAAAAAAAAAAAAAAAAAATTAAAAGTTAGCATGATAAGCTATCCTGCGCCGGAGTGTAGTATAGGACATGAAGGAAAAATGCCAAAAAAAAAAAAATAAATACATACATAAAAAATTAAAGATATGATAAACGTTATTGCAAAAAAAAAAAAAAAAAAAAAAAAAAAATCATAAAATGATATAAACTACAGTGACGCACTCGATACAGCGAGCGCTCGACGAAAACAGGCAGAGTAAAGGAGATACGTTGATAGTGGTTGAGTTGAGCTGTAATTCGCTTGACGTCAATACAGCTCGGTACTCCGTTGTTCTTCAGTTTACAGAATGTGATGATATCGACCTTAATTTATATTTATATATAAAGTCATATAAATATTCGTATATTTATACAGGGTGTTCAGCATAAGACTCCAGTAACTTCGAGAGGCATCATTTGCAACAAAAAATTTCATATAAACTATAGTTCGTTTCTCATCTGTTTTATAGATATTTTTAATTTTATGTTTTTTCAAGAAATTTCCAATTTTTGACAAATAATTATCTATATTTCCCGAACTATTAAACCTAGAGCAATTTCGATATGCTCATTAGAAAGAAGATTATATTGCCTTTAAAATAAACTTATTTAAACTTCAAAATAGCAGCGTTCAGTATTTAACTTATTGATCCAAACATATGAAATAGCAAGATTCTAATTCCGTTGCAAAACTTTGACTTCAATTTTCTCAAAAATATTATGTTACAAACGTGCATTACTAGAAAAAAACTTTTAGACACAAACACCTTTCGTATGGTATACCATGAATAGTGATAATTTCTAAAATCGATAGTGAAATCACTTATTAATTACAAAAAACAGGGAGATGCACCATCGGCATTTTGGCAAATACTGAGAGAATGCTCAGAAATGCTAAATAGTTTTATTATGTTTTATAATTAGAAAAGTAATTTAATCATAATTACCTATTTATCTTATTCTAATATTTGCAATTTAAGAAACTTTTAAGATAATTTAATTAAATAAATTTAAAATTTAATTTAATTTTAATTCTCTGATACACAGCACCGATCTTCTAATGACTGCATCTACTGCTAGGCGAACTTCATCATGATTTTATTGCATTGTATTGCAAGACTCATAAATTTCTTCGACCAACTCCTCTCGGGTTTCTGATCTTACTTTGTACACTTTTTGCTTCAGTGTATGAATGCTCCAATACAATACTGTATATCGAGTCATATAAAAATGCAATACTGTATATGAGTCATATAAAAATGACTGTAAAAACACAGGTAAAACAGATTATGATAAACCATCATTATTAGACCACACCAAACCAAAGTTAGGTCATATTTTTATATTTTGAACATGTAAAATTACTAAATTATGAGATAAAAACTCATAACAGAAAAATCTGTTATGCTAATTATTGAAAAATTAAATTAAAGTAACTTGCAATATTTCTTAAGAAGCAGTTCAGATCAATTCGGCACAGTATTTTTTTTTCCAAATTCGGAGAAAAAAAATTGTTTATGTTTTTATGGATCTGAAAATATAAATTAAACCATCTTTGTAACCGCCTCAGTAAATTATACTTGAGTTAAACTTTATTCTCTAAAAAAATTGGAAAGGTGTTTTGGGAAGTGGTTTTATTATGGTCCATCAAAATTATGAACTTAAAAAAAATATAAAAATAATGATACACACACAAACTTCATAATGTATCATCAAGCTCCAATTGCACAAACTTAGTGGAAACAGTAGAACATGTATTCTTCTGTTGCCCTAAATTTGCAAAAGAGAGAGAAGAACTATCCAGGACTCTGGGTCACCTGTTGGTCCCAGAAAACCTGAGGAAAACTGGAATGCTGTGGAAAATTACGCAGCTAATATTTACAGAAAGCTCTGTAAACAGGAGCGGGAAAGACGAAGCCTCCTAGTGGTTTAATAATTAGCAGCGGAAAATATAAAGTAGGCACATAGGTCAGTAATTTGTCAAGATGAAAGCCAAGGTAACGTAATGTGTCGGATATAGGTATAGGGGATATTATTGAAGTGGATGGGAGGAGAGGATTTACGGGGAAGGGTAAAAGTTATATGTAGAGACCGGATTTCTGTGTTATTGCACATTTAGTTCGCTTTGATTTAGCGCTCTCTAACCCAAGCAGTTATCTCATTTATAACCTAATGATTCTTATTCTTAAATTTTATTTTCCACGAAATTGCACAAATATGACTTTTTGAGCTTAATTGCACGAATTCGGGTTTTACTGCACGAATTTGCACAATTGAATCAAATTCATTTAATTTTATCCACTTAAACATTTATTTTTTGAAAATTTTACTTAGGATTATCAGGCAACATTTATAACAATTATTTATATTAAATAGGTTAATTAGTTTTAAATTGAAAGAAAAAAGTCGCTTAGTATAAATCAAATGTATTTGTGACCTACTACTTTTAAATGATCGTATTGAATTGGGAGCTTTGAGGATTTCGGCAAACATTGAGGATCGACTTACTTCCTAGAACTAAGACGTTTCCTCAGAAAAGTTTACTTCCTGCTTTCCATTTCATTCCCCACTTCTGATTTAGCACAAAGGGCTAGTTGTTGACAAGATTTTCTACAAAATTGAAACAATGGACAGATGAATATCCAGAGCTGATATTTTTTTGGAACTCTCTAAG
Organism: Euschistus heros; assembly: GCA_003667255.2. NCBI lineage: Eukaryota > Metazoa > Arthropoda > Insecta > Hemiptera > Pentatomidae > Euschistus > Euschistus heros. Next base: position 54,742 of record RCWM02000447.1, on the reverse strand, counting down.
AAAGCTTAAAACGAATTGAAAATGAAAAGGGAAGATGCTTGTTTTCGAAATTCGAGCCAATCCTTGAGAAAAACTATGGCTACATTCGTTAAAAAAAAATTGAATTATTGTATTAACGGAAAGGAAATAGAAGCTGATAATCTGGATTCTTCCAGAATCGCATGCTACAAAAATTGTCCTTAAGTCCATAGATGTAAAACGTTCCTTTTCTTTGCAAAAGAACATTTTATAAAGTGACGTCGAAATGTCCTTAAGTTTATTCAAGGCTGGTTAAGTTTTGCATATTTTTATAAATAAATGGATTGCTGCATGTATTAAGTTTTTAAATTCACCTTTTGAGTTTTTTACTGCTCTATTTTGCATTTTTTGAGTTTTTTACTGCACGATTTCGCATGTTTTAAGTTTTTACGGCACATTTTTTTGATTTTTTACTGCACAAAAATCCGGTCTCTAGTTTGTGACTGCATTTAGCTTCATTAACTTTTACTTTTCATTGCTTGCACCAAGCTTGAATCTCTAAAAGAGGTCTTTGGATGATGAGGGAAGCAAGTTTAGGATATGAATGGGGTGATAGGATGGTAGTATCATCTGCAAATTTGGCTAAATAGTTATTAGGGTAGGTTGGTATATCGGCAGTGAAGAGATTATAGAGGACAGGACCTAGGACACTACCTTGTGGCACACCGGCACCAACAGTAGGAGACTTCTGAGCCACAGCGGACACGAAAGGAGAGATTTGTAAAAACGTCACAGCAAAAAAGTACACACATCCATATCGAAATCCATCCAGTCAAATCTCAAATATTTTCAAATTGTTATCAAGATAATAATCCTTGTAAGTTGAAATATATTAAGATTGTAAAATTATGGATTGGGTTAAAACATTTATAGTTTGTCAATATAATAATCGATTAATCGAATCTTGATTATTATGAAGGATAATTATAGCGAGGAATTCAATCTGTTTAATCTTTTTTTTTTTTTTTTTTTAATTAGTGACGGCTTGACCGATCCTTCAAATGAATTTAATCTTAATGGCCTTTCAATTAATACTTGCGCCTTAGCCGAGTAGAAAATAAACAAAACGACAACTTAATTTATTCAAATCTATTCACGGGATCACTTAAAGAATAATCGTAGCAAAAGGATAAAGCGTACTTGGAATACATTACTGCTTCGTTTTATTTATTTTTTTTTACTACTCAATCGTTACTAAATATTTACAAAGTCGAAGTTACAATTTCGTATAACAACAAACAATAAAACATAAAACAACAAAATATTGTAAATAATATTGGTGAGGGGGTTCGGAGGGATTTGGTTTCATGTATAAAGAAATTTTGTATCGTCGAAGTATATAGAATAATGTTTAAATTTAAATTGTTATTGACATGTTACTGTGATCATAATTCCTAACATTTGATTGATGTATTTATTATAACAGTTCATATTAAAAAATAATTAGATAAGAGTGTCTAAAATAAAATATTATTATTGTTATGTAAGTATATAAAATATCTGAAAGATATTTTTCAAATTAATTACATATATAGATGATTAATTAAAAGAAATAGTTCTTGCAGTGTATAACAAATTAAAACATCAACAAATAATGATATATATAACAAATTAATATATATTGAATAAACTAAATTAAGTTAGAATTACAATAAATATTTAACACTAAAATAAAATTATATTTAAATATTACACACCAATTTGATAATTAAAAGTTTTGTAACCCCAATTTATTATTTCATGAATTGAAAAAAATTGACTTGTATGACTTTCTATTTTTTATCTTTTGAACCATCAGCTATTCACCACTCTGCCACAAATTCACAGCTATAATTCACTTTATTATGAATTTACAAATGATTCTTTCTTAATGTTCCCTTGGGCCCAAGAGAATTTTCAATTCGACATTTTCTAATGTAAACAATATTGTGTACTGTCTTTGAAATTGGAATAACCTTTTAATCCATTCACTGATAAACGTTTAAAGAAATAATTTAAGATGGTGAGTGTTGAGATTCAAATTCGGTCAATTTTATCATATGAATTTAAAGTTTGCTTGGTCCTGCCCTACAGTATCCTTTAATGATATTCCAATAATTCCTGTTGAACAGATCCGCTACCTAGGACTCCACTTGGACAAACGTCTAACTTGGAATCCACATACAAGACTAAAACGATAAGAAACTGCCCGTCGTTACAGACTACTTCAACATTTACTAGACAAACGTTCAAAACTCCCAATTAATTACAAAAGACTCGTTTACATGACTGTGGTTAGACCTATTTGGACGTACGGAGTTGAGCTTTGGGGCTCTACTAAACCATCCAATTCATCTCGTATCCAATCCTTACAATCTAAAATCCTTCTAAAAATCCTCAATGCTCCTTACTTTGTGACCAATAAACTTATCCATAAAGATCTTAATGCTCCATATGTTGCTGATTTAGCCCAAATCAGATACGTATCCTTCCATAGTAAGCTCCATAACCACTCAAATCCACTAGTCTCCCAACTTGCTTCCCACTCCATTCCCGATAATCCTCCGAGGCGTCTGAAAAGAAGATGGCCTAGAGACCTTTTAGTGTAGATATTATTGAAATGCTACTGATGAGTAGTTTCACAAGTTATTTACATGCAAATGTATTCACTATCATCACATTTACTTAATGTATGGTATATTGTTTTGTACAGTTGTAAAAATCAATAAATGAAAAAAAAAAAAAAAAAGTTTGCTTGAAGGCAACCAATACCGCTCGACAAATATTCTCCTTGTTTGGTGAGAAGGTACTCTCTGAGAGTAAAGCTCAACTGTGGTTTTCCAAATTTCGTCAAAACGATGAAGCTCTTGGAGATGAGGATCGTTCTGGACGACCTCAAGTTGCCACCGAACAAGAAATTCGAGAATTAATTGTTTTAAATCCACGTCAAACAAGTAAGGAAATATATAAGCAGTTTAATATTTCACTAGTAACAGCCAGGAAATATCTAGATCAAATTGGAAAATTGAAAAAAAAAATTATTCAAATTATCAGAGGCGAATAAGAGGTCAGATACTGCAAAGTTGACTAGGGATAGATTAATGGAAATTGGGTGGGAAACACTGCCTCACTCACCAAATTCTCCCGAACTTTCATCCACCGATCATCCTTTTCAAATATCTGGGCAATTGTCAATGAATAAAGTTATTGGATCACTGAATTTTTTAATCCCCCCCCCCCCCAAAAAAAAACGACAGGACTTATGAAACGACCTGGTATACATAATTGTGTCCTACATTTCTAAAAAAAATTTTATATGCGAAATCGTTACGTTTTAATGCTCAATTAACTCAATGAATGGTTCCGTGGCAAATAGGGTGGATTCCCGAGGATTAGCGACTGGGAAGAAGGGCTGTTAGAACTCTGGGAGGTCGAGGTATAGACAAAGGAAAGAATGCAAGGTACCACACCCACATACCAAGCCCCCCCTACCTATCTTCACGTACCCCTGTACCCCTGGGTACTCATTCCAACCCCGTCCATCTGGGGTATAATGGTTATAGGGTGAACTGGCTGTTTGGGATATCCGTATAGGAGGAGAGAGATAATGACATTCGGCAAGAAACATGGAAGTTGGGTAACGAGTCAGGTATTGAAAGGTAGAGTAGTTACTGGCACACAAATTTTATAATTAAATAAAATTAATTTTTAGGGAAAAAACAAAATCGACTTCAAGGTTAAACCTACAAACACAAACTTAACTAAAAAATAAAAAATAATATTTTAATTACTTAACTATTCACAATTTCTGACCAGTTATCTTTGGAGTCGGTGCCAGCCAAGAAGGGCAGTTTAATCCTGCCTTCACAATAAACTTTCTAATGGCCGGAGACAGCGGTGTGAAACAGTGGGAGGATTTTTACGATTACAAGTTCTTTTCAAATTCCAAAAATAACTGATCATAAATTGTGAATAGGTATATAAGTATCGATAATTTCATTGATTTTCATTTAATGGTTTTTGTTTTGAAGCAATTAAAATATTATTTTTTTATTTTTATTTAAGTTTGTGTATGTAGGTTTAATCTTTAAGTCGATTTTGTTTTTTCTCCAAAAATTAATTTTATTTTTCACTTTTAGTGGTGAGTGTATTTTTGTTTATATAGTCAATTCTTGATAGTCGATCTTCAAGCTTCTCTGAAAAATAATTCGAGCTAGTGAACAAAGACTTATCGAGGTTATCATTCCACTTACCTTCATGTAATTGGGAAAATTGAACACAAAATTAGTGTTGAAATCATTACGTATATTTTTCATTAATGGGTATGTGTATGTTGTTTTTACATACATATAAAATCATTGATACAGAAAATTAAATACCTGGTAACAATTTATCATATAACTTTCAACTGAATTGCGCTTTTTTTTCTGAGGGTGCCTAAAAGTAGACTTACCGCCTTCCACCAGAGGCGATCTTTTCTTTACTTCTTTAGGACGGTTGAAAGAGAACTACGCGGAATTCGGAATTCGCTAGCAACAAACGCCCAACTTCTTTCTCATTTCTCCACTTTGCAAATCTTATTAACTTTTCGTTAATTGAAAAGAATTTTCAATAGCCACTGTAAAACCACTCGAGTTAATAACTTATAATAAGTGACTGGTTTAATTATGAACTGGAAAGACAAACAATGACAGAAAACAGGAAAACAAATTACACTTGAAATTCTTTAAATTTGAGTTCGAGTTATAGAGGCGATTACTTCTAATAGTTCGTTTCATAGAGGAGGTCCTAGAAGTTCTTTCTTTTGAACCCTATTTTCAGTTATACTTATTTTCGACACAATTTTTCACGTTCTTTGTCTGAAATTGTCTCATTTCAGGTGAAATTTGAGTGTAATGTACTTCCGACCGCAGATTTTGTTCGACTTATTTAAGAATTTAGCTTATCGAAGTACAACACATCGATAGTTGACTGTATATGTAAATTATTTTTGTTAATAATTTAGATTTAGTTACCATGGAGATTTTAGATAATCATAATCATAAGTATTTTTAAAATGTAAGGATGTATAACTGTGATTTTATTAACTGTTTTTTTGATTTTTCTTAAAAGTGCTGCGTTGATTTCAAAATATTTTTTATGGGACCACCTCTGAAGTATGTCCTGCCGATCTAAAAAAGAATCATCAAAATTGATTCAGAATTGACCGAGTAATCGCGTAACATACACAAAAAATAAAAAATACAGACGAGTTAAGAACCTCCTCTTTTTCGAAGTCGGTTGAAAAATCAGTTTTATAATTTTTTTTCTATTTATTGCTATTTACAACTAAATAGAAATATTCATTTTACAATCAAAACAAAAACCGACTTCAATATTAAACTTATATATCCAAACATAAATTAAAAATTAAAAAATAATTTTTAATCACTTCAAAACAAAGGCATTAAAGGACAATCAACGAAATTAAAGAAGGCGAAGGTAATGCAATTCGGCTAGAGCATTACAGCCCAACCAAAAAAAAAAAAAAAAAAAAAAAAACAGAATTCGAAAAAAAAAAACGGGTAATTGTAAAGATCACCCAACTATTTCATCACCGCCAAGCCGCTGTTTCGTGCCATTCGAAATTTTGTCGCACAGGCAGGATTTAAACTGCCCTTCTTGCCATGCACCAACCGACGCCAAAAATTATTGATCATAAATTGTAAATAGGTATATAAGTATCGAAAATTACGTTGATTGTCCTTTAATTCTCTTTCTTTCGAATTAATTAAAATATTTAGTTCAAGTATGTACATGTAGGTTAAATCTTGGAGTTCACTTCAAAAATTCACTCCTTATTGAAGTCAGTTAAAAAAAAAAAAAAAGTACATCAAGATAACGTTAATAATAAGACATCAATTTCATTTAATGAAACTTTGGAATAAAAAATAAATTCAAACTAAAAATTATTAATAGAATATTTTTAGTTTGAACTTATTTCTCAGTTAAATAATTTAAGTTTAAAATAGATCCGGAAAAAATACTATAATTTTTAACTTATCTGAACTATTTTTTCTTGAATTTGCGGTGTAAATATTGCCTTAAGGGAGTTAATAATTGTAGGATTTGTCCTATAATTCATCCTAGCATAAGATCCTACAGATATTTTCTAACGGAAGTTAAAAATATTTAACAGCTGAGTTTTATATTATAATATACATATACATGTTATTTTTGTATACCCTGTCCTACCGTATCCCTTCATAATATTTTACTGATCCCTGTTGAACAGATCTGCTATCTAGGACACGATCTGAACAAACAAAAGAGTATTTGTATTTTTTTTAAACAATATTCTGTTTTTTCTTTTAGTAGTTATTTGACAAAAAGTAAACTTTATAAACTTGAACGATGTATTAATAGAATTAGAAACTTGAACTACACACAAGAAAACGGCATTTTCAGGTGTTTTGCAAAATGGAATGTGAAAATAAGTTTTTTTTAGGAAGTAGTTAATAAGTTTTTCAAGGTACAAGATGACACATCATTAAGAAAATGTGTAAGTAAATCAGTCCACGTTCTTTCTGTATGCTGAATCCACTGGGCACCTTAACCAATAAGTAACTAATAGTACAACAGAGCAAACAATCGTTCACTTACCTTCAAAAACGTGATAGGAAACAATAATATTCCGGGCCAGCGAAAAAAAAAAAAAAATCAAAAATTTCAGCAAAAACGAAGATGCTCATTTGCGGGAGAGATAAAAGTACACTGATGGATTCGCGACCCAACATGAATAACTATTAACTTGCGAATCTAGAATGCAAAACCAACAAAAACTAAGCCAATTATTTCAAGGAACACTGTTATCAAGCTACAATAGTCTCCCTTATACTATATATATATATATATATATATATATATATATATATATATATATATATATATATATATATATATAAATATTGTCTAATTTATAATCTGAGAAAGTTGCAGTCTGATATGTACGCAGGCAGACAGTAACACCTTTCTATTGTACTGTCATATTATTCTAAGGGGACAAGGAGTCCCAGAATAAGGATTATTTTTTCTATATTATGATAAATTTTATTTCTGTCCTTATTTTTTTTTTTTTTACTTATGTATTTATAATATTGTGTGGTTGATATTAAGGAGGGTGGCAGGGGAGGAGCAGCTACCGGCCGGGATGGGGTAATTGTGCCTGTCAGCGACCTTCTCTTTTTATCTCCTCCTGTCATCTCCCGCCAAAGGATTCTTCCTCCGTCTTCGGCTACATTTTTCATAAAAAAAAAAAAAAAAAAAAGAAAAAAAAACAAAAGGAGGAAAGTAGAAGGAAGAAAAAAAGGAGAGCGAAGGACCACCCCTAAGTGGACGTGGCTAATGGGCTGGCCTAATAACTATATCAGGAGCATGGCTCGCCCCCTAATCACTACCAGGACAAATTAGCTCCTGTGGTCCAACTCACCCTCGGATTCCACCTCCGGGGAGGTCCTTTCGAAGAGGAGGGGGTGATCGAGAGGGGAGGAGATCGGGAGGAGATGAAGAAAAAAATCAGGGTCTTTTACCATCTAACGATTTCGTTAAACACTTTTCCAATCGCCGCGGAATTATTGATTAGAAAGACCTTAAAAATGTTAATCCTCCAACGCACAAAGGTGTATTTAGCTAATCTATCCGGCCAAAAGTCTATTACATAAAATTCACAGAAATTAAAAAAACAAGCTATCAATAAAGTTAGATGAATAGTGGGTAATATCTGACCCTTGTTCCTTCCTTCCTTGCAATACCTATACTGGACAGAAACACGTCTGGAAACACTTACCAAAATCTTACGCTTATGCTCCTCCTGTCTAAAAATAGGCTATTTCCCATAGCGAAACTATTCTTATGTTACACAACAAACATTAATCTTCAACTTTAAAATAATATATCATTGCATGCATATCAACAGCAGTCAACAGAAAAAGTTGAAGAAAAAAAAAATATACCCTTATAGCAAAAAAAGTCTGGAACCACTTTTTTAACAAAAGAAAACAAAACATTCCAACAATAACAACATATTATACTCTCTATGGGCTTTAAGGACAAAGGTCAGAAACAAATTCTTATGATTAGAAATTCTTTTAGTCTGTGAGCATTCATGATGGAAGTTCCAAAAGCCATTCACGAGTTAATTGTTTCCAAACAAGACCAAGGCAATCCTGAGAGGGAAATGGGAGGACTGTTAGTAAAAGCGTGGGTTCAGTATCTAAAATTATAAAAATATATAAAGAATTGGGCTGTGCATCCAGCAGACCACGGAACAGGCGTCTTCAAAAAATAAATAAATTGCTCAAGCGGGAAATTTTAAAAACTGTTCCTAACAAACCGTGCACAAGCGCTCCGAAAATTGTTACAGGAAAGTGGTTTATTTGGTCGAATTGCCGCGACCACCATTCATTAGCAAGTTAAATCATCAGTGCCATTTGGAATTTGTTAAAGAGTAAGTACAAAAGCATCCATCGATCTGGGAATCTGTTTTTTTCTCAGACGAAAGTCGATTAAATATTTTTTGTTTAGATGGCCGTCAAAAAGTGTAGCGAAAAGCGAAAAACAATGTTGGTAACAAAAAACTTGTGGCCCACATTTAATAGCCTGTATTAAACAAGCGGAGCTAAAAACTTTCGTGTTTCCAGATTATTTTGCCCAGTGTAAGTCATGTGATTGGTCACAACCGCTCCGTCCCGCCAGGGCAACTATCTCTACTTTGAAAATCTAATAGTGTCAGTTAAAGTGAGTTTTTAAGATCGAAATAAGATATATTTAATGATATTCTTCATAAATAGAGTTATCAATCTTAAAACTGGAAGTAAGGACACATACTTTTAAAGTGGTTACCATTTTATGCATTAAAGGATCGGTAACAGTGCGACTGTTTGAAAAATATTCTATTTTTTATTTATTTTCAGCCACATTGCATTTTAATGTTTTTATTATGCTTCAAGGATACATCTCGGCTGTTATTTTCATTGATGCCATTGAAATATTGTACTTTTTGGAAAATAGTGATGACCAAATCAACCTAGCTTAACCTTCTCGATTCATGTGGCATCAAACTAGTGGTGGTTCAGAAATACTGGACCTGTTATTTTGTAACAGGTATGGGCTGGCTGAACGGCGTCCCTGTTACTGATATTTAGAAGTAACAGAAACGAGATACTGACATACTTACTTCAGTACTAGTATCAACATTCATACAGATTAGCTTCGTACTGCGTACTTATCTCTACCAGTTACTAGATACTCGTTTACCTAAACTAGTATTTCAACTTCCACTCTCGTACGAGTATTTTCTGGTAAAATGTCAGCCGGTCTTCATTGTACTAGACACTCTTACATTAATTTTAATTTTATTATTGTCAATTTTAATAATCATTAAAATACACTCAAATATGAAATCTATACATAAGCAATTATATTATTTTTGCTAGTCATAAATCAAATAAAAATATGTATGCTGTTATAAAACATTTAACATCTTAAATAATAATTTGCCAATTATTTATTATCTTGTTGATAATTCATTAATGTTTTTAATTCAAGTTTTATTAACTGTAATCAGCCAAAAAAAAAAATTGATCTTCATTTAACTATCAGTATTTTGGGGGATAGTAAAAAACGTTTTATGGAAAAATTGAATTTTATAGAAACAATAAAATTGAAATGATTTTTTAAAAAGCAATCATAAATATATTTACTATATATTTGGTTATATATATATATATTATTATTAAAAAGGTAGTTGAAAATGTAAACTTATTGATTAGAACCGATATTGAATAGGTAACAAATATGCGAGTAATAGGTATGCTAAAATATCAGTGAACCAGGGTAAACTATTACGAGTATGGGAGAGACGCCGACTTTGAGACAAGTAACAGGTATTTATATATTTTTTTGGACCTGTATCGGTCGTCCCTGTTACAGAAAAATTACGGTTTAGACCATTCCTACAACAAACATGATAATCAAAAAAACACAAAAAAATCAAATTAAATTTATAAATTGTTTTCAGGGATCTTCAAATAATGAAGTATGATAATATGATAAGAAATGTAATATACTTTGGATAGTGAACTGCCCTTGATCATGCCACCTCGCAACAAACATATTAAGTGACTCAACTCGATCCGTCAGCTAGTTATTGATCTTAGGGCTCATCGAAAATTTATAAGTTTTTTTTTTTTTTTTCGACTCCAACACGCAGGGGAACACTTTACCTACCGCCGGGGAGAACAATCCTTCGTTACATTTAATTGACGATAATGTCTACTTGAGCGGTGGAGAATTAGGGTCTTTTATGCCTAGGCCTTTCAGGGAATAATGCTTATAGTTTTCATTTTTTAATTTTAACTAGCTAGCTGTGGTATCAATACTTCATGGGGGAGCATAGAATAGAAAACAATTTTACTCTACGACAAAATTCCCTAAGTGCTAAAAAAAAATCCTTAAATGATGTTTTTGTTGCATTTTAGAAAGATGAATTGTTGCATTTAGGGAGATTCAGGCTAGGATCTTATTGCTATAACCAAGCCAGACTATTTGCTATCCTTCAAGCAGTAGTATACATTAAAGGCCGTGGTATCGACAATATTTATTGTATACACACACATAGCCAAATCAACCATTTTATGATTAAAAACATAGGTATCCATAAATTCCTCGTAGAAGAAATTAATCGTGGATTGATCTTTGGCCACACTCAAGGAATACAAATTTCCTTCAAATGGATAAAAGCCCGTGCAGGCTTACTTGGAAATGAGCGGGCAGATATAGAAGCTAAAAATGCGGCAAAGGATACAACCCTTCAATTAGTGGAGTTAAGCACATTTTGTAAACAACAACTCGACAAACTTGAACGAAAAATGGACGAATTCGACAGAAGGTAGACGTACTTATGAATTTATTAAAACTTTAGACTAGGGGTCTCCAAACTTTTTAGCCTTTAGTCCAAACTGACTATTCCCAAGGGTTCCAAGGGCGAACACCAAACGATCTATAACGCCAGTATCTATAATGTTTTTACTGGTCTCCGAGTACAAGCCCTGCCATATGCATGCTAAATTTGCTAGTTAGATCACTATTTTGTTGTACTGTATTGTTACGACTCGTTACGAAACTGGAAGATATCTGTTACACGCGGAAATACGCAATGCATTTCTTGGAACATTAAGGAGTGATCGAGATCTTTTTGAAAGAAAAGCATCGATATCCATCTGAATTACGAAATAGCGAATGGCTGTGGAAATTAACATTTTACCAACATCGATTTAACAAAACATATTTAACTCAACGAACTTAATTTGAGGTTGGAAGGAGAAGACCAGCTTTTACCTGATTTATACACTTATACCAAACCCACCCCGCAGAAAATAATACGGGTTCAATCACAATTGCGTAAAAAGAGTTTCACACATTTTAAAACATGTTAAATATTTAGCCACACTACTGAAACTCAGTTTTCCGTCAATAATGCAGTCGAAGCTTTGAGTGCTTTGAATATAAATTGAGTATAATGCTATTTTCTCAGTATTTGACGTAATTGCGAATAAAATTAAGATTTTTCAAAATCAATTTGATATTGGACATTGAAGTGAAAGCCCTAGAACTTCAACTTAGTTAACCGATGCGCATATTAAATTTCTTTTAATAATTTTTACATGTAAAATTGGTCTACAACTACAAACTATTGTCACGGGCCGGATTGATGGTACTAACGGGCCATAGTTTGGAGGCCCCTGCTTTAGACGATAGATACAAATTTAAAAAACTGACATACAAACTAACCCAAGGACATGGCGGAGCAAATAGTTACTTAAACAGATTTAAATTTACTGACAACAGCATTTGTAACTGCGACCGAAACAGTGAAAAAACCTAAGACAATCTTATTTATGACTGCAGAAAATTGGAAAGATGCAGCCACAAACTGATATCCAAAGTCCTACTGAACGGAGACAAATGGCCGCCTTCAAAGAAGGATCTCATAGACAAATATTTTGATGAATTCATTCATTTTGAGATCATGTTGACTATACAGAGCTCAATAATTGCACACATTGTCTATAATTCTACCTCTATTTGTTTATATTTTTCTCTCTCTCTCTTTTTTCTTTTCAATCTTTCTTATATTAATTAATTAACTTATAATTACATTGATTAGTTAGTGTTTAGTAGTAATTTCACATTATTCATGACTAAACACGTTTGTATAATATTTATGATAATTCGCGAGAGTTGGGACGCGTAGGAACATATGCACCCTCTGCAGGGTTACTGCAATGTGGAAAACTAGAAAAATCCCCTAACAGATAGGTACTTAACAAATTGGTTTTACTTTATTAGACGAGCTGAAGTATGCTCTATTTCCCATCACAATCTTTTTCTTTACTTCCTCCTCCTCATCCAGTCGATCATTTATTGTGGGAAGCTGTTCACTACTTCAAATCAGTGGTTTCCTATTATGTAATATTTTTGGGGGTGGGCTTATTTCTTCTTTCTGAGGACCATTATCTTGGTCTTCTTATCATTTATTTTCAGCCCTATTCGACTCGCTTCATTCTCAATTTTTACAAAGGCTTCTTTTATTGATCGAAGTGACCTTACCAAAATAGCCACATCATCCGCATAAGCAAGAAGCTGTGTGGTTTTATTAAATATTGTTTCTCCTTTATCTAACTCAGCTCTGTTTATGGTTACATGGAGGGCTATATAAAAGAGGAGGGGGGCCAGTGGATCTCCCTGCCGAAGCCCGATCCCCAAAATCAAAAGGGTCCGAATTATTTCCACAGCACTTCACTCTGCACTTCATACTGGACATTGAGCACCTTGCTAGCCTAATTAGTTTGGAGGGAATTCCTACTTCAGCCATTCCCTTGCAATGTTCACTTTGTATGGCTGTGTCATAAGCTGCCTTAAAATCGATGAATGCTATCCAGCTTGTCTGATTGAATTCCTTCATTTTCCTTCATGTCAATCTGAGTAAAGATTTGGTCAATTGTGGATCTATTACACCGAAAACCCCCCTGATATTCGCTCATTTCACTCTCTACATATGGCAGTATTCTGTTGTGCAGAGGAATAGAGAAGACCTAATAGGCCGTGTTAAGCAAGGATATGCCACGGTAGTTTTCACAGATGGATGTATCTCCTTTTCCTTTGAAAATTGGCAAGATAAGGCCCTCGGTCCAATAGTTCGGGTCCCTCTCCTCTTCCCAGATTTGCATAGACAGTTCATGAAGCTCCTTAGCTCAGTTCCTGCCTCAGGAGTTCTGATGGCATTCCATCTGGGCCGGGCGATTTATTATTTTTCAATTTTTCCAAAATCCTACCTCTTCATCTGCGTGGTCAGGAAGGTTTGAAAATTATTTTGTTCCCGCCATCTAGCTTTGAGCATTAGCATTCTTCCTTTCTTACTCCTTTTCATAGTTCCCTGGCTCACATTACATTTTCTGAAATTATTAATTTTCTTGTAAAATTTCCTGGCTTCATTGTTCCCTCTTGCATTTTCTATAACCTCAATTTCCTTATTTATGGCTCCTCTTTTCATACTTCTTACCACGTTTTTCGCAGCGGCTCTGGCATCTTTGTATTCTTTCCCACTCTGCCTTGTGTTCTTTCCAGCCATCTTATTCTTTTACAATTTCTTAAATTTATTGCATTTTTACAATCAGCATCGAACTTGTCATTTCGCTTATTTTTAGGCTTTTCCCCACAGATGTCCTTTGTGGTCTTGATCAGGGTCTTATTGATATCTGACCATCTGTTCTCTATAGTTTTGCTTTTATCTATCTCCGCAGGAATTTCCTTAAGGCACTCAATGATTCTCTTCTGGAAAAGCTTTCTTCCCTCCTCTACTTTCAGGCACTCCAGATTCCATATTGAGTTCTGATTGTTGTTTACCTTTGGTTATTGTTTATTGTTTACCATACAACGTTATTGTTTATTATAACAATAAAAAATGAAAAATATTTAGGGTTCAATATTTTTTTTTTTTTTTTTTTGTAATATCAGCAGTGGAATTCAATAGTGGAAGGAAAGCAATGGTTATTACGCCGCAATTAGTGAGAACAGAAATTCGATAGAAAATTGCTTTGTGCCTTTTAAGATCATAATTAAGTCGTAACATCTCCTGAGCTACTTTGAAGTTTCGTAAAAGAACATTCTAAAATATTATTAGCCAATTTTAACTTCTTCTTCTTCTTCGATTGCACTTACGGAAGAACTTATTTATTTTGACTTTTGTAATGGATTCTTCTACGGACAGGTGAGCCAACCTTATAATTACTGCAAAGATTACAGCCTGTAATTGTTACCGAATGAAAAACTATAAAAAAACAAATGAAACCTTCAAAATATTTCTCTTTTCCTAACAACCTATCCATAGCTTAAATTTTATGATTATACAAGTACATATACACTTGACAAAATTATAACCACCCCTAACCCTATATTATTAGTTATACCTTTTTAGTTATTATTATTATAGAATGTAATGCTTTAACCAAAGCAAGTAAATACTGTTGTAAACACACAGTGTAATATTTAATTTAATATAAAATTTTTAATAGTAAATAATAATCACAGAGAGTATATTAAAAATATATATATTATTACGCAGGTATATAAAATATCTGAGGAATGTCTTTAGAACTATTACATATACAAATGATAAATAAAAACTTCTATATGCTATGTATAAAAAAATATATTTCAAAATTGTTTTATCATACAAATGAAATTAAAACAACAAAAAGATAATGTACAAATTAAATGTATTATAATTATTAAATAATTTTACTATAACAGCAAATCAGTAATAGTACTGTATTCTACTTTTACTACTATAATAATAAAGTGCGGGCACCCATCAAAAAAAGTGCGGAACGTCCGTACCGTCCGTACGTGCCCATGATCATATTACAATGGAAATTTTGCAATTCCGTCGCAATAAATTGAAAAAAAAGATTCAAAGATTTAGGTTCCAAATTTTCAAATTAAATGATTTATTTTATATTTTACCCTTAAGCCTTTATTAATCAGTATTTTATATTATTTATCTTCACTACAATATGACATAGTGTGACTGGAAAAAGAAAAGTTCCTAAAAATAATTCACGTAGTGAACTGTATTGTACCTATCTGATAACCCGCAGGTCTAGATGGCCGAGCGAGTTGGGGCGAATGTCTCGAATGAAATCCACCCACGAAATGAATCTCGGCCTTCCCACCCTACACTAGAATAGGTTGGTAACCTGTAGGGTAACCCATCCTTCCTGCTCTACTCGGAGCACATAAGAACAATAAGCACATAAGCCTCAATAAACAACAATAGCCCGTGACATGAAACGGATTAAAATTTTAAATGTAAACAAACTGGAGAACGTTTTGTTTAATAGTTGATATGCCATATTATTTCCTTCCCTTTATTCATAAACAATAGTCTATATACCAATAAATAAAAAGTAGGGTTTTGAGCAGAATTACAGAGGAAAGGTCCCTAGTGGGCGTCGCACAGTGGTAAAAACGGCCAATCTAGGTGGACATTGCTCATAACTTCTAATGAAATAGTCAAAATCACTTGAAAAATATTGAGTATTTTTCATTTTCGTATAAATAAAATAGAACTATAATAAGAATTAAATTTTTTTTTTTTTTTTTTAATATACAGAACAAAAGGTTGAAATTTTTATTTATTAAAACCTTAATATTTCCCTCACCTCTCACATGCCAATTTTACATAATTTCTCATATCACATCCGCTTATCGTCACGATTTGAGTGACAGGTGTGGATAAAAGAAACAAACTAAAAAAAAAAAATTGAATATTAAATTCAATGCAGACCATTTTTTATTTACTATTTTATTAGCCAGTTGGCTCAGGTAGTAAACGTAATAATTTTTCAGAGAAACGTCCATCATTAGGATCAGAATGCAACAAAGCACTGCCTTCATTCATTGACAAAGTTGAAACATACAGGGATGAATAAAGCTGCGTACAATTTGAGCCGTGCAGCCTATGACAGCTCATAGGAATAATTGTCCAACAAAAGTTGGATTTGATTTTTTTCTCTCAGATCTCTAAATGCTTTGGTAGTACGAGATTTACTGCTACTTGGGCCAAGGGCAAGTGCCTCGGTATCTACCAAGTTTCCCTTCATCCAATCGGAAATTCGTTTCAAAAATTTTGACGGCTCCATCGACTTTGGACCCATCGAGAACGAATATGAATTAAAAATGAATCCACTATTTTCATAACTAATTCCTGAGTGACCTCATCAGTAATGCCTTTTGACCTCAGACAATTTTTCAGGGCCACCCACCCATTAAATACAGCACTTTTGAGGAGGAGCATTATTCTGAAAAAACAATAAATAACTTAGCTCTATGGGTCTGGATGGGTCAGATTTCAATTGTTAAATATTCTTTAGATGCTATACTTAAAAAGTATGCCAACTATAAGGCGGAGGAACTTGGAGAAAAAAAGTTACATAATTTTAAGTTCGAAAATCTGTTAACTTGTTAAATATGTTTACTTAACTCAAATAAATACATCCATAAGGATAAAATTTTAGATATCTATCACTCACCATGAAACGTTAATAGACGGACCTTTGATATACACCACATATGTATATGTAAGTTTATTACATTAAATATGTAAGTTATTACATGTAACACACATTATGAATGGTTGGCCACAACAGAAGTGCCCTGCAGTTGATACTGATCTGAGAACAACCTGTTTTTTTTTTGTTTGGAAAGAATGTACGTTTACACTAGTGTTAACCCATGAAATCGTATTCTCATTGCTGTTTATATCTCGTCAACCATCTCTTTATGACATTACAAAGTCCATTCAATGCTCTGTTGATATGAAAATGTTTCTTAATGTCCACCTAGATTGGGCCTTTTTACCACCGTGCGTCGCTATGATATAGTTCTTACTTAATTGACTGAACGCCTGGAACCTTATTAATACATAAATTCATAAATATACAGATAAAACAAATAAAAAATATATCTATATTTGATTCGGCAAAGATGACAGAGTGAAACGAACTACTAATTATTATAATTTAACGACAGTATAATGACAATCGGAAGATAAAAATATTTCTAAAAAAAAATTAAGATAATGGATTCTTTTAGAGTGATGTCATCTGGCCTACATTACTCCTCAGGCAGATAGACTACATCAATCGGTGTAATATAATTGATACACTGTTTCGTTAAAATACTCAGTAAGCTTTCGATAGCAGTTGTTTTGAAATCGATATATCTCCTGACTGGGAGGTCTACACGTTTCTGGTGTGGCGTTGTTTTCACTCTAAAAATGTAAAACTTTGACAGGCATTAGATCATGTTGGTGTTGCTCAAATTGGATGAAAAAAAAAATGAATTTCTCCCTGACTGGAATACTTGGATACCTCTATCTATAATCTAACGCTTTTCCCGATTTACATTTTAAAAATAAAATGGATCAAATAACCTAAATTGCAGATTAAATTAAATTAATAATTAATTTCATTTATTCTGCAATTTGACATCCAATGACAAAAGTTTAAGACAGAGGGACATGAGGTTGACTAACTAAAAGTTCCAACACTTAGAGATTTTAACAGAGGTTCCAAATGTGACTTTCTCTATTCGAACCAATAAAGCTCCTAAACGGAATGTACTAGCGATAAACGTTATAAACAGAAAACTATTTCTCATTTGATTTCTTATAAGTTATTTATAAGCAAATTTTCGATCCGAGGAACAACACCACCTGAGCGTGGTGTGTTAAAAAAAGCCTCTAAACTTAAAATAAATAAAATAAATAAAGGTTTCAAACGTGACATTTTTCATTCAAACCAAAATAGAATGTCATCTAAATAATTAGAAAAGTCGTTCTCCAAAAAATGTGTAAATGTAATACCATTCAATCTTCCAGGTAAAAAATATAATCCCACCAGTAATCCGTTCCAAATTCCAAGCCAAACGTTAATAGCAAATTCATGCTGAAACCTATTCCCGCACTAATAGCTCTGGGATTTTCAAGAGCCGATACATGATAATTTCTTAGATTAACAATTCCTCCTCTTGTAAAGGTAGCTTCATCGGTCCATATAATTTTTAATGGAAATAATTATCATCACGAATTTTGTCAAGAAACCAGTTACTAAAATTCAATCTCTTGACATAATCTTGAGGTAATAAATTTTGAACTTTTTGAAGATGGTATGGGTAGCGATTATCACCTTTCAAAGTTCGCCATATTGCTTGCCGCGATATTGCTAATGCAGCAGATGCTCTTCGGATGCTAGTCTCAGGATTGTTATCGAAGTGGCGTTGGACACAATTTCTTCTCCGATAATCTGCTCTTATTGCTGCCTTGAATTAGTCGCCTTCATTACGTATTAAGAATGACCCAGTCTCTCGTAGTCTTAAAAGTTAACGAAAAGACTCGTCGATTGGGCACTCTTCTATTTGGAAATCGGCGCGCATACTCCCGCACCGCTTCTGAAGCATTACCGTTACAGAAACCATACACAAAAATCATATCAGCGTATTCAACATTAGAATGTGTGTGCGGCATTGTGGCCGATGCTATTCACACAAAAATATTTGATTTACTGACTGAAGGCTGATTTAGGAATTATCATCCTAGAAGAAAGCCAAAGTGTAAACAAACGAAAAGTAATGTAAAGGATAACATTAAGTGTTTACATATGTCACTGCCTAGCCTGAAGAACTTTGAAAGGTGATAATCGCTACCTGTAACATTTTTGTTTTGTTTCTTTTTTTTTTTTTTTGCGATTTTCTCTAAAACTAAGCAAAAACGAGCAAATCTCTAAAGGACTGTTTGTCTTAGTTTTTCGGTCCCCTATAAGTTCCTGAAGTTTTGTCATTTAAATTCGGGACACCCTGTATATCAGGCATTAATGGCCCTAGGGTTTTATGCCTATAAGCCCCAACAAACAAACAAACCACCAGATATTTACAGGCAAGCTTAATCTACTGTAATATTTGGTTAGTTAAGTATATTTCTACTGAAGTTGTTGATAACAACTTCGAAAAATTGAAACATATGGTAGGCCCTTCTTTTAGACACGCATCCATTTGTCGTTTGGACAAATCGTTTAGGATCTATATGGGTGATTCACAAACTACCGGAAAATTTATAGCTACCAAAATTCTGAATTTAAATGTTGATAAATCTTGCTGCAAACATTTGATACTTCCTGGAGGCTGCCTGTGAGGATTATAGGTGGTGCAGCAACACATGAAGCACTTTACTTTTTTTTTAATTTCAGTTTATAATTTTAGCCCATGACAATGTGAATCCCACTACACCAATGTGAATTTACCCCCACACCAATGTGATTTTATCCATGATAACGTGAAAAGGGGATCTTAGTAGTTTAAGGTTCCATACTAAAAAATAAATAAAACATGTAAAATTCCTGATTCATATCAAATATCAGTCTTTGTTTAACGTTAATGTATTTTTTCATCACATAATTTAAATAATATCACATCAATTCACTTTCAATATCAATATCACACTCAATTTCGGCTACAGTATTCCTAAAATTATTTAAAAATTAATTTTTTAACATTGTCGTGGTATCTTAACATCTGCATAGAATATAAAGATACCATGACAATGTTAAATGATAATGGCCATGACAATGTGAAAATAAGGTTAAAAATATTACCGCCGAAACACTATTCATTTATTTCTATGAATGTACTTGCAGTCAAATGTGATATATATTTATACTGAGATATTGTGATGTTTTCGTCACTTTTTTAGCAATGGCATGCCAATGTTAAGAAGTTACAGAGACAAGAATAAAATAACTCTAGGGTTGGTTACTTGGGCATTATAATCCTGAAAAACATATTTTCACTTTATTCGACCATTATATTTTAATATTACTACCCACTAGTTGTGTTAGTTTCGCCCTATCAAGTAATAATAAACAAGCTGTAATAAATGTAACCCTAAAACACCATATAAATCCCATATAAATTTAATTAATATCATTAATTCACATAACATAAATCGATTTGGAAACATTTTTAACGAAGTTTAAATAATTGAATTTTAATGGGCGGGGGAAAAAAATTTGCCTGTAGTTTGAGAATCAGCTATATTGGTTTAAATGAAAAAAGCCACTTTCTGCCAAATGTCGGTGCATTTCGGACACGCTTTTGCTCTGTTGGTGTTACTTAAATCAAAAATTTGTCGACAGTTTCCTGATCAGAAGTGGAGAATATTTTTTGTTTTAAAGTATTTTTCGCTGGGACCTAACGCTTTTAAGATAAATAGGTTTGAGTGAAACAAGTCCTTTGGAACCCCTATTTTCTCTTAACTTTGATCATTTCGAATAAACATTGATTGTTAATTTAATTTAAAAATCAATAGATTAGAGATTGATTATATTAGAAGATTATATTCAGGGAGAAATACGAAATACATATTGTTTATAAAAAATATTTATTTAGTTACAAGCATTACGGCCTGAATACCGAACCGTGTTGTCACAGGGATAAAATTAATCGCGAGCCCAAGCAATTTGCTTATCTATCCGGCGAGCCAATAAACATCGGAATTACTTCTGGCCAATGAGAACCTGTTATTGGCTCTTCCAACTGCCTTAATGATATAAAAGAGATAATCCGGTTGGCTGTGGATCGGATCGCCATTAGAAGGGAGTCTTTTATTTCTGCTAAAAAAGGCTTAATAACCCGGACAGTAAATTCGCTATCTCCCTCGATATTGCTCCACGGATCCATGTCAATAACCCGCCGAGGAATGCGACAATTATTGCCGGCAATGTTTTAAAAATTAATTTGTCATCCGTTGCTGATAAACCACGAGAGGCCGTGGACTGATACCAGCTGATTAGATGGCATAAACCTCATTTCGAACTGCCCCTGTAATCTCTTCCACGCTGAAATTAGTGCACTCTTATAAATAGAAAATTTGAAATTTGAATTTGAACGAACGCGCTTTTAAAACGAAAATCCTTCTGGCGGGCTCAATTTACAAGCTAGCATCATCCAGTTTGTTCTGTACATTTAAAGATTAAACATAGAATTTGCTGCAATTAGAGCACATGTTGGCCATCCTTGGCCCATGTTAACATTTTTATGGTATCAACGTTAACTAGTCTGTTTATAAATGTATCCAAACCTCATCTAGTAGAATGTGTTTTTGACCGTTATTGTGCATAAAATGCAACAGTGATCATTTTTTTTTTTTTGCAGTAAATTGTTTCGCTTTATATTCCTGAACATATTACCGGTCATATGTTCGTTCATGAGCCCAAAGGTTCCAACGCCATAAGCTGAAAATACATCCCACACCGTTACAATTCTACCAACAAACATAACAGTTGATATTTGCTATTGAAAATAATTCCTTGTGCCTCTAGGTCGTCTTACATACTGCCTCCTATCACTAGCCATCAAACTGATTTCTTTTCGTCCAAAAAGGCCTCATTTTTCCAAATATTAAAATTCCAATGAAAATACCCACGGGCAAATCGAAGGCGCTGTCTCTGATTTTTCGTGCTGATAAATGGTTTCTTCACAACAGCTTGGCTCACATACATGGAGGTGCCAAATGATAGTTACTCGGCTGACATTAGCGATGTTAAGGCGTCTTAATTCATCGATGATGTCATCGCCACATCTTTCTGAGTTCATTTTCAAAAGTATACTGAGGGCTTTATCTGTATTTTTTGAGGCTCTCTTTGGCCTTTCTTTCCTTAATCGATCCTTTAGACCATGACCGCCACGAGTTTTTCGTAAGAAGTTATTTACTGTTAATTTGATACGAGAAATGTCTCGGGAGGATCAACCTTCCTCGGAGAGAGAGAGGATTCTTTCTCGAAGCTCAGAACTGGCATGAGGAGACATAACGACAGCCACAGTACCAGGCATAAACTTAATTAGATCAACTTATATTTAATCTTCTACAAACAGTCACAACAAAGGACTGGAAACTTGTGACTATGAAAGCTTATAACATCGTCAACTGTAGGCAAGAAAGTGCTTACAGGTCAGCAAAAGGTATGATATTAGAGGTGTATTTATTACTAGAATTAACCCATATAATCTCACTATAAACGGTGTAAATAGAGACCAAATATTTAAAAAAATTTGAGTGGCCGGAAACTTTTGAATACCACTGTATCTTTTTTTAACGTTTAGCAGTGACTGGATTAAAAGGTAATCCTTATTTTAATGACAGCAAACAATATTGTTTACATTGTTGAAAGGTCGCATTGAAAATAGCTATATAACAAAGGCCAAATAAATCTTAATTAATTACAAAGCGACAGGACTTTTGATAAGGCCTGGTATTTTCTTTGACCTTTCTAACTATAAAATTCCTAAAATTAAATAACTTTCCACAATTTTATACACTAACTATTGAGATGTTCTCTAGATCCTGGATGGGATATATAGCCAGCCAGCAGTGTTGTCCAGGTGTTCCAGGGTGGATAAATCACGAGATAGCGAAGAAGGAAAAATAAAAAAGGACCAGCTAAAATAAGAGGACGGGTTTTTCGTGTCTGATTTCGAAGGAGCACACAAAGAATGAGGAGGCTAAAATTCTCGGTGTGGGTGAGCCGGCAGCCACGGCCTCAAGGGGGACTGTATCGGTCAGGAAAAAACAAAAGACAGCGAGGTATAAAAAACAAAACAAAGAAGAAACAAAAACAAAAAAAAAAAAGGAGGAAGAAAGAGAGTAAAAAAGGAGAGAGGCGGAGGGAGACAGCCTGCCGCCATTAGCCCCTCGCCTGTTCTTCGATATCTCCCGCTCTTTGGAATTTATATTAACTATTTATGATCCTTCTTTATTATTATAGAGTGAAAAAAAAAAATGTTTATCTGTATATTATTTGTTTAGAAGCTTTCTTATGATATATTGAAAAATAAGAGAACAAATCAGTGTACTATATACCCATACTTAAACAGGAATTCTGAATTAAGTACTGATAATAAATAATTATTGCACAAAGCCTGCTTAAGAACTATACTACCATACGCATGCCCAATATCTATACTATTATATAAAAGGACAAGACGTGTTTCGTTGTGATCACTAACCGCGAAAACTACGGAACCAATCTGTACCAAATGTTAACCTCTTGAGGTACGCATGACGGTATAGAAGAACTAATCCATAAAACAAACTATGAATAATATATACATAACACTCCCAGAGGATAATCGGTGGCCCAATATCCACCAAAGTTGGAGAGGAAATAAGAAAATTAGGTTTAAACCCTCCATTTAAAATAGATAAAGCATTGTTATCTTATTTCCCTTCACTTGAAGACAAAATAGACCCTTTCCAAAAAAGCGGTGTATACGAACTAAAATGTAATGACTGTGAAGCTAACTACACGGGAAATTTCGCATTCCATCTAAATGAAATTAACCATAAATTCAATAAAGACTCGGGAGTAAAAATATACATCAAGTAGAAAATAACTTAAAATTAAACATTTATGAATCATTTGAAATATAAAAATCTTTTAAAACCGATCCAGATTTTTGCTTAATGAGCAGATAAACATTTCCAATAGTCCCGTTTTACATTTGTTTCTAATAGAAACGGAAAAATCCCATGAGTCATAGTGGAAATCCCATGGTAAACTCCCAAAATTTAACGTGCCTGCCCCCTTCACGTTTCCACGGTGGATATATTAAGGCTATCCGTTAGATCTCCTCTGACGAGTACCAATATTTGATTTCTTGTCTTACATTTTAGAAAACTTTAGTATATATATTCCATGTAACATAGTGCAAATGTGTTGAAAATTTTGTATGTTTTAGAACTGAAGATGAATGTTTAGCATTCGAAACTAGTTTTATAATAAAATAATTCCAATAGAAGTGGCAATTAATTCATCAATCCTAATTAAATTTTAACCACATCATATTTATAGTTTATAGTTCATTGGCGATAATAAAATATACTGATTTTTAATAATTTTTGTAATTAAAAAAGTTATAACATCTGAACAACAGTGAAGTTTGAAAAATGACCGATGGTTGGCGAGCGCTATTCTACATGAGACCAGGGGCGGATCGGGCCACCGGGATACCGGGAAATCGCCCGGTGGGCCGGACAGGAAAAGGGCTGGGAAA
This sequence comes from Euschistus heros, assembly GCA_003667255.2. Lineage (NCBI taxonomy): Eukaryota > Metazoa > Arthropoda > Insecta > Hemiptera > Pentatomidae > Euschistus > Euschistus heros. Next base: position 30,541 of record RCWM02000447.1, on the reverse strand, counting down.
GAAAGGGAAAAATGTAAATATTTATTATCAGTTACAGGAAAACTAAATCCTTATAAAAAAAAAAACTCCACTCGAGACTATTTGGCCCCCTAAAAAGCGAAATTTCTTGACGTGCATTGTCTAAGTAAACACTGCTTCATATCAAGTTTTGTAGAATATAGAAAGTTTGTTAAAATCTTTCCATCATTTCGGTAAAATTATAATAAAAGTTTGTTTGAATTAAATTGTATGCTTTAGCATTATTTATAACCTTTCAACGCCCTCATAAAATAAAAGAGTGATTATATTTAGAATTGAAGTTCATATTGTGAACACGGTTATCTTTTGGGCCGAAAATTCCCGATCCACCCCTGCATGAGACGTTGCAGTGTGTTATATAGAACTTGAAATTAATAATAAAATTCTTTTATATTCAATTAATTATTAAAAAAGGTTTAAATATGTGGTGCGACATGTGGATCCCAGTGAGGTTTCAAAATCGAACGATATATGTAGAGACCGGATCTCTGTGTTATTGCACATTTAGTTTGCTGTGGTTTACCTCTCTATAACCCAAGCAGTTATCTCATTCATGGCCTAAGGATTCTTATTCTTAAATTTTATTTTCCACGAAATCGCACAATTTCGACTTTTTGAGCTTAATTGCACGAATTTGGGTTTTTCTGCACGAAATTGAACCAAATTCATCTAATTTTATTCATTTAATCATTTATTTTTAAAAATTTTATTTACTATTATAAGGCAAGATATTAAATAGGTTAATTAGTTTTAAGTTGAAAGTAAAAAGTCGCTTAAAACAAATGTATTTGTGACCTACTACTTTTAAATGATCGTATTTTATTACGAGCTTTGAAGATTTAGGTAAACATTGTATTGAAGATCGGCGTACTTCCTAGAACTAAGACGTTTCCTCAGAAAATTTTACTCCCCGCTTCTGATTTAGCACAAAGGGTCAGTTGTTGATAAGATTTCAAACTATCAACTTTGGAAATCCCAAAAACGGCCACTAGTGTTTTTACAAAATTTAAACAATGGACAAATAAATATCCAGAGCTGAAAATTGATGGGAAATTGGATTTGTTCTTGCTGTTTGAAAAGAATAGGCCACGAAAGGAAATCGCAAATAGACACACATTGCAAATCAGGTAATTTTTACCTGATTAATTTTTTATTTTTAACTGAGTAATTTTTTAATTTATAAAAAACTATTTTGGCAAGAGCAACTTTGTTGAAACCGAGAATATTGAAATGTACAATTAGTACATTTTCACTAAAGTTTTAAAAATTAATTTATTTTAAAAAAAAAATTTATTATATATATTTTTTAATGAAAATAATCATATACATTTTTTCCAAGTTTTAGATTCAAAAAGTATTTCATATTGAATTAATTCTAAAACAAAATGTGCTTCAGTTTATTTAAGGTCGGTTATGTTTTGCATGTCTGTGTAAATAAATGGATTGCTGCATGTATTAGGTTTTTAAATTCACGTTTTTGTACGTTTCAGATTTTTACTGCACGATTTTGCATGTTTTGAGTTTTTTACTGCACAAAAATCCGGTCTCTAGATATGTGGTTAGCACCATTCACATTAATAGAGCGTACAATGGTAAAACTACTGAAAAGATCTGTCCAAACTTAAACCAGATCACCTTTATAGTTCCAGGAAGTTTTAGCAATAATAAGCATTTAAATGTGCAATGTTGAATGGCAGAAACGAATTTGCCACACTGTCACATACTTATATGTTAGAAATTAAAATCCAATTAGATGAAAACAATAAAATTATTTCTGCCGAATAAAATTCATTACCAAATCAAAATGTCGATCCTTTGCTTTTTGATATTGTGTGTTAAAATTTTATTCATGGGCCTATAGTACTGATAATGCAGTCAAACTAAGAGTTTCTGTCCATCTGGATTATCCATAATTTTTATTCCTCAGATATAATTTTATTGATTCCATCTGGTTGAATTATTATTTCTAACCATAAAAGTATATGATAGACAGTATGGCAAACCTCGTGTATGGCAGTCAACACTGAACATTTAAATTCTTTATTATTGTTAGCCTTTCTAGAACTATGAAGTTGATGTAGTTAAAATTTGGTAAAGTAAACATGGGATCAATAGTTTTACCATTGCAAACTGTGTTGAAGAATGGCGTTAGCCGTCGGTCAATGTTCAAACTTCACTCATATCTTTTAATAACAAATTAATGGAATATCAATATATTTTATAATTGCTAAACCATCCTGGGTCCATAAAGATTATGTACAGATTGGTTCATTAGTTTTCGGGGTTAGAGATCACAAACGAAACATGGCTTGTTGATATATATATATATATATATATATATATATATATATATATATATATATATATATATATATATATATACACGCATAAAAAAGAAGAGGTCTAAAAGGTAGGAGCTATGAGAAGATAGGAGAGGCTGTTAGTGGAGGGGCACACCTCGAGCCTAATTGGCCAGAGATAGCATCTCAGGAAATATTTACATCTAGTGTGGTCATTAGTATGCTCTAAGGGAGTAGTAATGTTTCTGTTCTCAGGATTTATCTGAGTCACCTGCCGATGGTAGCGCTGTATCAGTTCGATTTCATTGATTATTAAACCGATATTATCATTAAGATACGTATATAGATTATTCTAGACAACAATAGAAAATAAAAATAAAAAATAAAATATTTATTTCTGTAATTTAGTATCGCAGTTTATTAGAGTGTTCAAAGCGACATAGTATAGGGGAGTGTAGGGTAATTATTTACTACAAAACTCACCAAAGTTGGTTGAAATATTGATTCGTAAGTCATATCTAAGAATTATCCATGTAAAACTAATATATTTTTTTCCGAGGGTATCTCTGTGCGTCATAATAACCCAAGGTGCCGGTAATATGACGTAGGATAAAAACGCGACGGCCCAGTATGCGTACCACTCGGGAAATAAATACTACATTTTTTTTAAAAGTACCGTCCTGACCCATTGCTCTGCCACTTCTATTGCAATTAATAGGGCGTATAAAAAAAATGACCGCTTTATCAAATTTCAGAGTTCAAAAGTCTGTAAATATCTTAATGCTGTTTATTATTTACCAATACTTAATAATCCCTTTAGAGCATTCTCTAAGCTTATTTCTAACACTGGACTTCTTAAAAAAAAAAGCCTCAGTTCAGTTATTTATTTCAAAGAAGAAACATGACAGTATATAATTCGAGTATTAATTGCATTTTATATCAAAGAAATAATAATACAAATATTTGTTTCAAAAAAATTTTTTTTATACACCCTATTATTTTATTAGAAAACTAGTTTAGAATGCTAAACATTCATCTTCAGTTTTAAAACATACAAAATTTTCAACATATCAGCACTCTGTTACATAGATTATATACAGGCTGTCCCGAATTTAAATAGCAAAACTTCAGGAATTTATAGGGGACCAAAAAACTAAGACAAAAAGTCCTTTAGAGATTTGCTCGTTTTTGCTTAGTTTTAGAGAAAATCGCAAAGAAAGAAACAAAACAAGTTTTCATTTTTATACTTATTTATTTACATTTATATTTATGTTATGTTCTTTTTAATGTAAATATTGCTCAAATGTTGTCCTCTTGCACCAATACAAGCAATACATCTAGCACTCACTTGATAATTTTTCTGATGATATTTGGTGCACTGCATCTATGATTCGGTCTCTTAATTGCTCTCTTGAGTTGATTGACACCGAATAAACTTTCTGCTTCAAGGTTCCCCATACGAAGAAATCCATGGGTGTCATATCAGGTGATCTGGGTGGCCAAGGTACTACTCCTCTACGTCCAATCCATCGTTGTGAATAATTTATATCCAGCCAAGCTCGAGCAACTCTGCTATGAGCTGAACATCCATCGAGTTGGAACCACATTTCAATCCGCTGCTGTAAGGGAATGTCATCTAAATAATTAGAAAAGCCGTTCTCCAAAAAATTTGTAAATGTAATACCATTCAATCTTCCAGGTATCAATCTCATGACATAATCTTGAGGTAATAAATTCTGAACTTTTTGAAGATGGTATTGGTAGCGATTATCATCTTTCAAAGTTCGCCATATTGCTTGCCGCGATATTGGTAATGCAGCAGATGCTCTTCGGATGCTAGTCTCAGGATTGTTATCGAAGTGGCGTTGGACATAATCTGCTCTTATTACTGCCTGCAATTGGTCGCCTTCATTACGTATAAAGAATGACCCAGTCTCTCGTAGTCTATTAAAAGTTAACGAAAAGACTAGTCGATTAGGCACTCTTCTATTTAGAAATCGGCGCGCATACTCCCGCACCGCTTCTAAAGCATTACCGTTACAGAAACCATACACAAAAATCATATCAGCGTATTCAACATTACAATATGTATGCGGCATTGTGGCTGATGCTATTCACACAAAAGTATCTGAGTAATTAACTGAAGACTGATTTAGGAATTATAATCCTAGAAGAAAGCCAAAATGTATACAAATAAAAGAATGTAAAGGATAACATTAAGTGTTTACATATCTCACTACTAAGCAAAAACGAGCAAATCTCTAAAGGACTTTTTGTCTTAGTTTTTCGGTCCCCTAAGTTCCTGAAGTTTTGCCATTTAAATTCGGGACACTCTGTATACTAATGTTTTCAAAAATGTTAGGCAAGTTTTCAAATATTGGTACTCACCTTCCAATAGCCCCATTTTAAATTTGTTTTCCAATAGGAACGGAAAAATCCATTGAGTTTTAGGAGAAATCTCAGATATCTGTAAGATCAACTCAGATGAGTACCAATATTTGATTTCTTGTCTAACATTTTTTAAAACTTTAGTATATATAATCCATGTAATATAGTGCTGATTTGATGAAAATTTTATAAGTTTTAAAACTGAAGGAAACTAGTTTTGTAATAAAATAATTGCAATGGAAGTGGCAATTAATGTACTCATACTACTAATTGTACTGATCCTTCTTTACCATCATGAGGTATTCCATCATATTCCATGATAAATGGAATAGTTCAAAATAAAACGGAAAAATATTAAATATAACCGGAAAAGATTAAATATATGTGGAATCGGATTAGACATAACTAGAAAATGATATCTTAAGGTCCTTTTCCCTTGGTGAGAACCAACATCATTCATTCCTTCTCTATTAATATACTAATATAACTGAAAAGACCAAAGCGCTTGTAATATGTTCGAGTTACCTCCTGAAAACCATGCCTCCTATTCCCACCATTTTCCTGAGCTGTATTCCTATCAAATTCTACCCCTCAGTCAAAAATCTCGGAGTCATTTTCGATCAAACCCTGTCATGGAAAAACCATGTATCCGAAATTTTCCGTCCCACCATCCCAATCCTAAAACGTCTCAATTACGTTCGCCATCTTCTTCCTTTTGAAACCCGCAAATTACTAGTTACTTCCCTTATCTTCCCCCACTTCGACTACTACTGTGCTGTGTATGGGGACGTTTCTGGTGATCTCGAGGCCAGACTCAAAAGACTGTTTAACTGCTGCATTCGTTTTATTTTCGGGATCTCCAGGAACGCCCATCTTTCACAATTTTACGCAGAGTTAAAGTGGCTCTTTCCTTCCTACCGTCGCCGTAGTATTTTCTGGCATCCTTTATCAACCAAACAGTGAAATCCCAACGCCCACTTTACATTTCTCAACTCCTTCAGCTCAAATCATCTGTTCTTACCCGCCAAACCCGTTCCCGCCCATCAGATTTGTACATTGCTCCGCTGCCTTCAACAGATCATTCCTAATCTGATTCTCGTCCCTATGGAACTCCATCCCTTACACCGTTCGCCACTCAAACACCCTTTCCACTTTCAAATATCACTTTTTTAACCACCTACTGTCCATCCAGATCCATGAAAACTGTCATTAGCCACTTAATAGTCATATAAAATATTAACGTTTATGTACACGAAATCTTATTGTTTCTACACAATTGATTCGCAAATTGAATCAAAATATTGCTGTTTCTTTTTGTCAATATTTCTAAGTTTAGTCTTTATATGTTATCATTATTAATTACTATTTTATTATATTTAATAATATTTCATAACCATCTCGAGGCTGTGTAGACCCCTGATGGTACATTATTTTTTTTCTTCTTAAGGGACTTAAGGTCCCAGAATAAATAAAGAACTTTTTTATTATTATTATTATTATTATTATTATTTCGAATATTTTTTAAAATTTAATTGATATTACATAGTGCTGATGTTTGAACTTGAAAAACATAGATAGACCTTTTGAATTGATGATGAATGTTTAACATTGGAAACAAGTCTTCGAATAAAAAAAATCCAATAGAACTTGAAAATAATTCTTCTTCCTTAAATATACATTATAAATGTTTATATGGCGGATTTCGTTTAACAAAAAAAAAAAAAAAAAAAAAAAAAACGTGAGAACCACAATGCGGAAAAATATTAACGAGTTCAACAAATTGATTAATAGTTACTTCGACACTTGAATGCAAATGAAGACACGCCCACGTCGTTGCCATAAGGACACAAGAGAAGAAGACACAGAGGGAACATAGGATATTATCCTAATAACAATGTTCTCCACTCCGATAAGGAGGGGGGGGATGGCTGTTATCTGATTGGATGGAACCGGCGGGAAGGTATTTATTTAGCAGATGATCGAGGAGGCGGTGTGCTCGCGAGCCTCATCACTCATCCTGTCTGTCTTCGCTGTTTTTGGAGTCGCCTTTTTGGGTTCTCTTGTCTGCGTATCAACAGCGGGTCTTTTGAACCTCAGCTCAACCTATTCTGTAGAAGCTCCATTGAAATATAAATTCGGTGTAATTATTACATTAAATAATAATTAAGGAGCACATTTAAGTAGTCTGGGACAACACTGCTGTAATAAATGAATCTTTCCCAATCCCAAAACCAGCCAACTCCAAAATTCAGATTTTTTAAAATATTTTTTCTACTAGATTATCTTTACGTGGAAGGCTTTCTCCCAAAATTAGTTAAATGACAATGAAAACGGTCATAAAAAAACAAACAAAAAATGACGAATCTAAAGTTAAATCAGTCTTAAAGCTTCTTAAAGGAAAAAAAAAGAACTGTTGAACAAACTTTAATTGATTTTCATAACTACAATTAAATTTTTATTTTTATTTATTTTCTATTTCCTTCTTTATTTCTTTTCGGAAATTTATTTAATTTCTTAGGATTCGGATAGGAGCTGGGGGGAGGGGGTGGGAGATGCGACACGGCTGCTTGGGCTAGTTATGCTCCGAACCTTGTGAGGATTTGGACTTTTCCATGTAGAAGAAATGTAAATGGTTTTTATCCACATCCTACTTATAAGCTTCATATATAATTTAAAGAGAAGAAAATATGTATTCATATAAATAAGCAAGCCGTGGCGCGTTTCCTGCTCGGCGGGTGCGGCTCGTCTCTCCTTGGGAGCGCACCTCTGGTCCTGGCACCCTTCCTGACTCTAATTCTTATGTGAAAATAAACGAATATATATTTATATATAAAACTACACAGGCATTGATGACCCTAGGGTTTTATGCCTATAAACCCCAACAAACAAAAAACAAAAAAAAAAACTTAATTTCTCCCTGATTAGAAATAGATAATAAATATGTCAATCTGTAATATTCTGATTTTCCCAATTTACATTTTAGAATTAAAAGGGCCAAATTAATTAAATTAAATTAACAATCAATGGTTTCTCGAAATAAATAAGGATGAGAGAAAATAGTGGTTACGAACGTGACTTTTTTTATTCAAACCAATAAAGCTCCTAAATGGTAGGTTCGCCTAGCGACTGTTTTAAAACAAAAAATGTTCTCCATTAAATTGCTTACGGAAATTGGCGCGACCTTGGAAGTTTGAACCGAAATTATCAAAAAATTCCGTCATTAACTAAAGCAGCCTTATGGATTAAACTAGGGATTACACAATGATCTCAATATATCTTTTATCCTATTCCGACATTTATTAGACAAACGTTTTAAAACTCCCAATGAATTACAAAAGACTTATTTACACGATAATAATTAGACCAATTTTGATGTACTAAGCTCTGGGGTTCCACTAATCCTTCCAATTCTTCTCGTATCCAATCCTTCCAATCCAAAATCCTTCGTAAAATGTCCAATGCTCCTTATTATGTTACTAAAAAATTTATTCATTAAGATCTTAATGTTCCATATGTTGCTGATTTCGCCCAATCCAGATACCTATCCTTTTATAGCAAAATCCATACCCACTACAATCCTTCCAACTAGCTGACAAGGTAACTGCCGTCAAATTTTCAATCGGTGCAACACCTACAAAGCTAGAACGTGTGAAAAAAAAAACTAAACAGAAAACATATAATATCAATATGGCTCCTTAACGGTAAATCCTGGGAAGACAATAGATCATGTATATGTGTATCTATAATATACTGCTTTTCCTAATTTACAATTTTGAATTAAAAGGATCAAATTACTTTAATTAATAATTTAGTGAAATTAACAACCGATGATTATTCGAAATAAACGATGTCTAGACAGCGGATTCCAAAGCGACTTTTCTCACTTAAACCAATATAGCTCCTGAACCATAGCTCCTAGCGACAAATCTGATAAACAAAAAGTATTCTTCATTAATTGGAATTGGCTGGATTTGCGATTCTACACCCAACTACTGAACCAATCTCTACCAAATTTTAACTACATTATCTTCATAGTTCAAGGAAAGTTTAACAATAATAAAATCTATTGATTTTTCACTAATTCATTACTAAAAAAAAGCGATACTATGTGGATAACAGTGAAGGATAACGATCGTCATTCTATATGAAAGGTTACAAAAGGTACAGTGTTATATTGCACATGAAATTGATAATAAGATTTGCTTTGTTTCAGTTGAATTTTTATTAAGAAAGCTATAAATATTTTGAGTGGCATGAAGTGATCCCAATGATGTTTGAAAATCGACCGACATGCATAGTAAGGTCCAAAAGTTTCCGGCCTAGGATAGAAGGAAAGGTGAAAGAAAAAATTGGTCTTACTTTTTTTCAATATATTCTGTTCTAAGTTCAACACACTTAATACAACGGTTTGGCAACATTTCTATAACATGAAAAAAATAATTTTCTTCTTTGTTAAAATGTTCTTCCACTGCTGCTTGGAAAAAAGCGTAAAAATTCATTGCAGCAGTGAACTCGTTCCTATTTTTGAGCAGCTGAAAAAGTTTTTGGAATCCATCTTGCACTGACCTTGTTCATATGGATTTGTTGCTTGATGATCCTCAAAACACATGTTTTGAAAGGCCCATCCTCGCTGCTTTTTCCTTGGTTTTCGGTCGCAGCAGTCAGACAGCAATTCAGATTCCACAAGTTGGATAGTTTCAGAAGTGACAGCTTCCAATGGGCGACCGTGACGCGGGTCATCTTCTAGACGTTCTCTGCCTAACAAATAATTTTTCCCATTCTTTCACTGTGGAATACGAGGCGGAGGACTGCCCGTATACACAATCCAAGCGCTCTTTAATTTGCATTAAGAACCTTTTTACAAAAGAATTTTATAACCGCACGGTACTCGAGTACTACATATGACAGCGCCACTCTGTAACATCGTTTGCAATGCTAAAACTACTAAACCCATCTAAACCAAATTTCAACTACATCATCTTCATAGTTCTAGAAATGCTTACAATAATAATAATTAAAATGTCCAGAGTTAACTGCCAAAAACGAGTTTTGCCACACTGTCGTATACTTTTTTGGTTAGAAACTAAAATCAAACCAGACATATTCATTAATATTACTTGTGCCGAATAATCATTATTACCAAATCAAAATTTCGATCCTTTGATTTTTGATATTTTGTGTAAAAATATGATTCATAGGCCTTTGTTTTATAAGCATTGATAATGCAGTCCATTATCCGTAAGAGTTTCTAACTAGGCTCTGTCCATCTGTATTACCAACAATTGCATCAAAATTAAAAATTGTATGTCCAATTATGCTTTTACGTATTTTTCAAAAAACGTAATCAGTTATTAGTGCACATTTTTATAAGTTAAAAATTACTAACATGTGTGAAACATCATTGAAAAAATAATTTTCAATTACATACTTCCATACAAGATTTTTATTGATAAACAAATAAACCTTCAGTTAATTAGTAAAAATTATCAAGTAACAAGTGCTTAACTTATGAGAGCGGGCAAAGCCGCGGCGGAGGATGTCAGTAATAATATAGTTGGATAAAAAAAGAAGAATAGAGATAAATAAATATGGAATACCTTTATGTCATCGACCTATCGTAGCCTGATAAGAATCAATTCTGTTCTCATCAGCAGGAGGCCGCCGCATTCCACAAATGAAAAGATGAATCGATGAGAAAAAGGAAGAGAAAGAATGAAGGAGGGAGAGTGAGTGAGAGAGAGAGAGAGAGAGAGAGAGAGAGAGAGAGAGAGAGAGAGAGAGAGAGAGAGAGAGAGAGAGAGAGAGAGAGAGAGAGAGAGAGAGAGAGAGGAGAGAGAGAGAGAGAGAGAGAGAGAGAGAGAGAGAGAGAGAGAGAGAGAGAGAGAGAGAGAGAGAGAGAGAGAGAGAGAGAGAGAGAGAGAGAGAGAGAGAGAGAGAGAGAGAGAGAGAGAGAGAGAGAGAGAGAGAGAGAGAGAGAGAGATTTAAACAGGGTTCCATTGTTTACGGGCGGCGGAGAATGTCAGTAGCGGTAGAGCTTCGTAGGAGGTCTCCCCCAAGAGCAAGAGGGATGGCCCCAGGGCGGACACAATTCCTCACTCGTTCTTCTGGAAGTGGAGGAAAAATGACTACGTAGAGATAGTAAAATACTATATAGTTAGCTGGATAGTAAATATGTCGTATTATGCTGTATGTACTCTTGATAATCAAGTTATTCTCTGTTAATTGTTTAACCTTCCACCTGGTCGCGCTGTTATATTTTGTACAATACTCGACTTTTTTTTCTCTCTCTCGCTTCCGGTGAGCTACCCGGAAAATAGGCTTTAGATATTCAATGTGGTAGAAGGGATAGTTTCCTGATTAAAAAAATATTTAGTTCTTAGTGTTGCACACATTAATACAAGCGACCTCTCTCGTTTTGATTTTTTCTAGTCCCTTTCTCGGCAATCAGCTGTATTTGACATAATGTAGGTAGCATTCTTTTGTACTTTTGCTTTCGTTTATCTTAGTCGACGAAATTTTAATTATTCGGAATGTTGTGAAAACCTAAGAAATTGGAATATATTCCTCAAATTTTACAGAACTAGATGAGGAAGAAAAGAGAACCGGACAGTCAAATAAAAATCTAGAATTGAGTGAAGAGGACATATAAAATGTTCTTAAACATAATACAGAAACCTATGTAGAGGGTAGTGATAGAGATGACGCAAGGGGATATCTATATTTTATTTGTATAAATCATTCCTCAAAAATTTTTTTATTATGTTTACAATAATTGATCATAAAAACAACCATTTTGGATCCGCAAATAATTATATTTGACTGTAATATTGTAAGTAAAAATTTATCTAGTTATAGATTTGTCTTTTATTATTTTTAATGATAAACATATTTTCATTTAGGTTCAAAATATTATTCACTTAGGTAATATTTTGTACTTATACTCTACTTTAAATGTAAAATGGTCAAAATATTTTATTTAATAGATAAAGCGGTTCAAAAACAGGGCGCTCGTATTACGGAAATTGGCGCGACCTTAAAAGTTTAAACCGAAATTATCAAAAAACTCCGTCATTAACTAAAGCAGCCTTATGGATTGAACTAGGGATTGCACAATGATCTCAATATATCTTTTATCCTATGCCGACATTCATTAGACAAGCGTTTAAAACTCCCAATATATTACAAAAGACTTATTTACACGATAATAATTAGACCAATTTGGATGTACTGAGCTCTGGGGATCCACTAATCCTTCCAATTCTTCTCATATACAATCCAAAATCTTTCGTAAAATCCTCAAAGCTCCTTATTATGTCACTAACAAATTTATTCATAAAGATCTTAATGTTCCACATGTTGCTGATTTCGCCCAAACCAGATACCTATCCTTTCATAGCAAACTCCATAGCCACTACAATCCAATAGCCTTCCAACTTGCTTCACACTCAATTCCCGATAATGCTCCAAGGCGTCTAAAAAGAAGATGGCCAAGAGACCTTCTTAAGTAGAACTATTGATGTGCTTCAAGTGAGTAGTTTTTTACATGTTATTGTAGTTATGTTTCTAAATTTACTTAATGTATATAATGTATACAGTTTTAAATATCAATAGTTTTTAAAAAAAACTTTTCCTTGACCTAATACCCCTTAAATTCTCAAACTTTCATCAACTCTCCATTCATTATCCAGTTCCACACATCCTTATATCCCACCTCGCAGATTAAAACGGCAATGGCCCCAAGACTTATTTTAAATATTGGAGCTCTGGCAATGACCAGCTTTCCAATCGTCCAGTGCGTTTTTTTTTTTTGTTCCATAGCGCTCTCTCTCAGCCTCCACTAGATTCAGCTAGTGATGCAGCTGGGAACTCTTTCTGCCTTGCTTCCCTTCCAATTTAGGAGGACAAGCTTGGTTCGCGGTTTCTCCAGGATGCTTGTAAATATTGTATATGTAGTATGGTTGTATTAAAGATTTTTTTTTTCCTTATTTAATTTTAGTTCATTTGTTTCTACAATTGTTATCCTAGTCTATTTTATATCATCATTTCTTATATGACGTAATCCAATAGGAAGGCTATTGAATTTCCTTTTCTATGGAAATCCATCCCTCTCCTCATTTGTCATTCAATTACCCTTTCCACTTTCAAATACCACTTCTTTACCCACCAACTATCGATCCAGATCCATGAAAACTGTCACTAGCCACGTTTTAGTTTTATAAAATATGAAGAGGTTATATTCATGAAGTTTTATTGTTTTTGTGTCAATTAAATTTAAATTTTCTGTTACTTTTTATTCATATTTTTTATTTTTTTATTTATTATTTTATCCTACAAATATTTCATTTTAAGGCTCTGAAGGCGCTTGACTGTATTTTTTTCATTCTTAGGGGACTTAAGGTCACAGAATAAATAAAGAACTTTATTGTTATTATTATTAAATCTATACTATTATTTAAAGGACAAGCCATTTTTCGTTTGTGATCACTAAACGCAACAACTACTGAACCAATCTGTACCAAATTTAACCACATCATTTTTATTATTCAAGGAAGGTTTAGCAATAATAAAATTTGAAGATATTCAATTATATTGCCATAAAAAATCGACAAATATATGTGGCGCAGTGAAGTTTGATAATCGACTGATAAGTGGCGAGAACCATTTGAAGAGGTTACAGAGGTACGATGTTATATAGAGCTAGAAATTTATGATAAAATTTACTTATTTTTAATTCAATCATTATTTAAAAATCGACCGATATGTGGCCATTCTGCAACAGAGTTTGTAATGGTAAAACTATTCAACCCAACTGTACCAAATTTTAACTACATCTTCATAGTTCTAGAAAGGTTTATTACAACAAATGTTACTATAAAAATAATTAAAATGTATAGTCTTGATTGCCAGAAACGAGGCCAAACTGTTACATATTTTATTGCAAGAAATTAAAATCCAACCAGGTGGATTGATAAAATTATTTCTGCCAAATTGGATGTCTAATCATGCTTTTACGTACTCTTCAAACACTCTAATCATTGCAATTTAAACCAGGTTAAAAATTACTGCTATGTGTAAACATATCACTGAAGATATAATGCTAAATTCCATACTTGTATGAAATTGTTATCGATAAACAAATGAAATTCAATTATTAGTTAAAATAATCTAAGTTCTTTATTTATGAGAGCGAGCAAAGCTTTATCTTGTCTTATTTTGTTAAATTTTTGGGTGAGATGTAATGTTATTCTTAAGGGACATTGTCCCAGGATAAAATCATCTTTCTGTTAATTAAAAGACGATGGCCAAGGGCTGTTTCTTAATCAACTTTCTGAGTGAATATAAACTTAAGGTCGTATATAAACAAAAACATAACAACTAACTATACAAAAGAGTTTGGTGAGAGAGGAAAGTTAAAATTTAATAACATTGACAGAGATTCAGAACTTTTTTTCTTTTTTATATTGAAAAGCTATGTACAAGATGTTTATATACAAAAAACATATGATATAAATTAAACAAATGATTAAATCTACTTTTATTTGCTTTTATAACTTATATATAAAAATATGTAAGATAAAAATGAAAACTGAAATAATTAATCTGAATTGAATAGTAAAGAAAAAAAAAAAACATAGCTAATAGAATATAACTTAAAATACAATAACAAAAACACCATTAATTATACTAAATACCAGTGTATCAATATAAATCTATAGTAAAAATTTCAACAATAACAACTATAAATAAAATATATTGTGGAGAGAACGGAAAATATTATTTAATAAAAAATACGAAAAGAATAGGTCTTATTAGCTTTTTGTAAAATAAAAATGCCATATTAAAAATAAATACACAATCAGAATTGTTTTAAATATATATATATATATATATATATATATATATATATATATATATATATATATATATATATATATATATATATATATATATATATATATATATATATATATATATATATGTATAGATATATACACAAAATAATAGGATTACGGATGAAATGAATGAGATAATAATAAGATGTCCGTGATGAACTCATTGGTAATGTAGCCTGCTTTTTCTTGTCAGTGCATTTCTTTGCCAAGAAGGCATAACTAAAAAATAAAATAAAATAAATATTTTTTAAAATTAATAAACATCTTAAATAATCAAAAATCAAGAAATCTAACTTATATATATAAAAAAGAAAAGAATGAACAATAATAAATAAATAAAGAGGCTTAGCAACCAGAAGGCTCGAAGCCAACATGACCAACCTGACGACACACCTCCCCCATCCCATTCTCCCAAGACCCTAACCCGAAGATCAGTCCTGAAACATGTTTCTATCTAAATCTCGGTCTACTTGAACTAAACTCATGAGCATGAATGTGTAACGATATACAATATATCAAAATATTGATATTTTTCTTCCGCTAATCCTATATATATATATATATATATATATATATATATATATATATATATTATATATATATATATATATATATATTTTTTTTTTTTTTTTTTTTTTTTTTTTTTTTTTTTGGGGGCCACTACGGACCACGGGCTCCTACCTACTTTTCGCCGAGGATCTTCTTCTTTCTCTTCCAGAAGTCTTTCATTTTCTGACTATGAGCCAGCTTTCTCTCTTCTGTCCATTTGGTCCCTGTGGTCTTCTTAATGGTAAGGGATACTGGAAAAACTCCCTGTCGGACAGCTTGTCGGAACCGCAGTCGGTCCTTTGTTTTATCGAGTGGGATCCCTAGTTGTTCCAGATCTGACTTCACTGTTGTGATCCACTTGCTCTTGGAAGCCTTGCCTCTACCTGCCACGGTAAATATTATGTTTGATAATCTGTTAGAACTCATGCGGGCCAAGTGTCCATAAAATGCCAGTCACCTTTTCCTAATACATGTCAGGACATCCTCCTGGTATTTATACAACTCATCATTGTGCCGTATCCTGTAGGTGCCATTACAAGGCACTCGAAGGCAGATAGAACAGCTGGTTTTACTACAGTGTTGTAGTGCCTTATTTTTAGATTTTTGGAGAGGCATTTAGATGAGTAAATATCTCGACAGGAGTGAAAAGCCCCTTTCAAACTTGGCGCATCTTCCGATAATCCTATATTTTTTATTAAGATATATGATATATATATGGTAACGTACTTTATGATATGTCATTTTCTCTATATTATATATACAACTATATATATATTTTTTTAAGAAAGTAACAAAACCATCTGGTTTAAATAAAGAAAAGTTTTTAATGTTTAATGTTGTAATTATAACTTTTCCATTTATGTAGGTCGGCGCGAGGAAATATGTTGCTAATGTTCCATTCAGTGCCAACAGATTATTTCCTATAGCAGGGCAAACCCCATCTCACCCACAAGGAATAAACAGTAAAAAAAAAAATTTGGGATGGTAACTATTCCTACAATCTATTGATGCGACGATAGGAGAAAAAAAAAATTGTCAACCTCATAATATTGATATCTAATTAAATGTACTTACTGCTTACTGTTTAATTCATAATACACTACTTTTAAATTTTAACATTTGAAATAATTCTGTTTCCTATTTATTTTATAAAATAAATAAAGGCACGGTTTGAAATCGATAATTAAAAAAAAATTAAATTAAAAATCAAATCCGATCAAGATTTTATCTGGAATTTTTAATATCATTTGATGATTTTTATTTTTGAACGTAAGTGATAAAAATCAAATTCTGATCATTATTTTTGAAAAAAATTTTTACAATTAAAAATAATAATAATTTTTGAGTAATTCCTTTCTAAATCAGAAAGTTTTTTGAATTATCTCCAAGATTTATTTTGAGTATTTTGTATACAAACGTATTGATCAATTTGTCTGTAAAAGGTGATTTTTATTTTCTGATCAATATTTTTTTTATCGTAATTTAATCATTATTATTAATGCAATAATTATCTATGCAATTATGAGTGATCATAATTTTTAATCAAATCTATAAACATCAAAAATCAATTGAAATTTTTTATTTATAAATCAGGAATGATTTTTAAATTAAAAATAAAATATAATAATCATTATATGATTTTTTGAAAAAAATAATTATTGATTTCAAACCCTGAATAACGTTAACATCGAACAACTGCTCCTGCCCAAAATACCTTAATATACCAAGATAGAAAACACTAAATCAATGTTAAAAGTACTATTCTTAACTTTTGATTAACTTACTCACATTATGAAATGGAAATAACAAAATATCAGTATTTAAAACACTAAGCATATGTTCAAAGTTATATTTTTAATTTCCTGTAAACTTTCTCACATTAGGGAAGTGGAATAATAGAAAATATCATACTTCTGATAAATTTTCTGATATATATATATTTTTTTTAGATAAAAGTGCTTTATTTAACTAATATTACAAACTTTCTTACCTTAAGGCAATAAATGACAAAAAATCTATATACAAAAGCAGGTTACAATAAAATGGTATCCATAACTAATTCCAACCAATAGCCGTAGCCACCAGCAACATTGTAAGTAGTTTCGTACTACTTCATATTTTGTAATTATTATTATTATTAGTTATAAGTTATACATTTTGATGCATGTTTTTATATATTTATATGTTGCTAGCTTTATTTTTTTAATAGCCTGTGTAACTTATATAATTTTATTGTAACCTGCTTTTTTCACTTTAGAGCATGATCATGAGAACAATATAGCCTCGAAACATCGCTAAAATAAGTTTTTATTTTATTGACTGAACATCAAGAACCTTAGTGACAGTCAAGGAAATTTTTAGACTGGCAATTAATAAAGCATAATGCACTCATATTTTTGTTATATCTGTTTTTGAAATAGTTTCGTCTATATTAATTTAATTTATAAATAAAAATTTTGTATAAAAAGTTTAATTTTTTTTTTTTTTTTTTTTTTTTACAATATAAATTAATAATTTTCAGGAGATAATATTTCAATCATTATCCTAATATCCTAAATATCATTATCAATTTATATATCATATATTCTGTTTTATTGGTATTAATTACTAGACCAATTTATTTGCAGGCTTTTATGAGAATTGTGTTAAATTCAGAAGTATCTTCGTCTTCACCCAACAGTACCAAACAGAGTTGGGCATTATTTGAATAATTTTTTATTCGAATATTGAATAAAAATAATTTTTTATTTGTTAAAAATCATTTGATGATTAGCGAATAAATTTTTATTCGATTCGATTTATTCGTTATTCGCTTAGTTATTATTCGTATTTTTTATTTATTATTCATACATATGCGAGATTTTGATGTATCTTTTAGTTGCGAGATTTTTTGATCTATTAGTTTAAATAAATTAAATACTTAAATGCATTTAATTATTTAATAAAGTATGAATTATATTTGTCTGCAGCTTCTTCTAAGATCTTATGAACAATTTCGTATCAAAATAACAATCTATGAACTTGCGCCTTAATGGTACTTACATGAGTACCATTTAAGTCCGCCATTAAATGTCATGAATATTTTTGTGGTGTGCGCGGTTAAGAAGGAAGGTGTAGAGGATCTGATTCAATATGTAAATAATATCTGAATAATACTATTAGTCTAATAATATCAGGCACTATCTGCTGTTAATTCCTAGGACTCATTAGGCTAGATGTCATTATCCTTCTTAGTATGTCATTTTCGGTCATAGTGAAATCATCACCTTGCACACGCAATGGAAGATACAGACACTCAAGGGAGTTTAGGACTCTTCATTAGAAATAGAAGAAGAAGAGGCTGGCCGGGTATGTGAAATCAGTTATTTTAGCAGTAGCGATAGTGAACGCGAGGAATCATTAAATAATACCTGGCTTATGCATCGTAGATGGTCAGTTTTTCAAAATTGTTTATCAAGACGAGAAAGACTGTAATAAAGTTACAGCTGTTTGCCGAAAATGTGAGCCTATGGAGGTTTAAATTAAAGGGAATTAAATACAAGTTCCAATTTCCTTTCACATCTCAAAAGGCGTCACGGCAAAGATACCCTCAATGAATATGAGGAATATAAACAAAAAAAAAAACACAAACTGAATCAAATCGGGCTAGAAATGTAGATTCAGTGAAAGCTAGAAAAAAATTAACGCAACAAATGATAGATAAAAAAATTGTGAAATTTATCATTCATTCTATGGTCCCTCTTAGAGTTGTGGAAGATCCTTATTTCAAATAATTATTCTCTGGTTTTTCTGAATTTCATTCTGGGTTAAACGTTATGTCACAAAGAAAACTTGGGCGAGAAATAAAAACATTTTATGATAGTTATACCATCAGGGTGAGTATCTCTTAGTGTATAAAAAAAAATTGGGTGAAACTACATCAAACATGTAGCAAAATGCCACAGATCTTACCTTTCTATTCCAATCCATTGCAGATATATGATAAAACAAAGACTTTTTTTTGAGGAAACCATGTTTTTTTCTATAAAAGCTGTAATATCTCCATTTTGCTTAAATATTTTTCTAATTTTGACCACATATTCGGATTTACCATTAAATTTTCTATAATAGTTGAGTACCTGTAACCTTGAATTTCAGAAACTTGGTATCTAAAGAACAGCTTGATCTTCACCTTATTTGGGAAAGTCACAATGTCTTATATTACTTCAACGCTCACCGTTTTTTTTTAAAACTATCCACAAAACGTCAAATCTCTCGAAAACTTGCAAATTTAATAAGCTTTCGAATGATATGTAAAACTTAATGATTTTGTTTCCATTTCATGGAGAAATTTACTTTTGAAACCAAAAAAAACATGGTGTTCTCATTTGGCATACAAATCAGTTACCTGTGTAAATGAAACATTATGACTATCCCTTGATGAAAATATGAATTTCAAACATAATAAACTCTTCATTGGATTAAATAGCAAAGAAAAAATTATTGTTTAATAGAAAATAAAGGAAAACTGTCTATAAAGCGACACCAGATAAGAGGATCTTATGTTATTACATTTATTTATTTATTACTATAATTTAGGATTTTATTTTATTAACTTTTCAATGTAAGGTTTAAAACTCAATGATAATGAACACAGACCATAATTTGCTATTAGCTTCTGAATGCAGATGGATTAAACAATACCACTTTTTGAGATGAATTTTATGGACAGATGAGTCTGTTTTTACAGGGGAAGGCATTTCTACCATTCCATGTGGAGTATCATTAGTTTATTCATCTTTGTATTGCTGTCGAATAGTGTTTGTTTTGTAGTCACTATTCGACAGCAATACAAAGATGAATAAACTAACGATACTCCACATGGAATGGTAGAAATGCCTTCCCCTGTAAAAACAGACTCATCTGTCCATAAAATTCATCTCAAAAAGTGGTATTGTTTAATCCATCTGCATTCAGAAGCTAATAGCAAATTATGGTCTGTGTTCATTATCATTGAGTTTTAAACCTTACATTGAAAAGTTAATAAAATAAAATCCTAAATTATAGTAATAAATAAATAAATGTAATAACATAAGATCCTCTTATCTGGTGTCGCTTTATAGACAGTTTTCCTTTATTTTCTATTAAACAATAATTTTTTTCTTTGCTTTTTAATCCAATGAAGAGTTTATTATGTTTGAAATTCATATTTTCATCAAGGGATAGTCATAATGTTTCATTTACACAAGTAACTGATTTGTATGCCAAATGAGAACACCATGTTTTTTTTGGTTTCAAAAGTAAATTTCTCCATGAAATCCAAACAAAATCATTAAGTTTAACATATCATTCGAAAGCTTATTAAATTTGCAAGTTTTTGTGAGATTTGACGTTTAGTGGATATTTTTTTTTTTAAAAAACGGTGAGCGTTGAAGTAATATAAGACATTGTGACTTTCCCAAATAAGGTGAAGATCAAGCTGTTCTTTAGATACCAAGTTTCTGAAATTCAAGGTTACAGGTACTCAACTATTATAGAAAACTTAATGGTAAATCCGAATATGTGGTCAAAATTTGAAAAATATTTAAGCAAAATGGAGATATTACAGCTTTTATAGAAAAAACCGTGGTTTCCTCAAAAAAGTCTTTGTTTTATCATATATCTGCAATGGATTGGAATAGAAAGGTAAGATCTGTGGCATTTTGCTACATGTTTGATGTAGTTTCACCCAATTTTTTTTTATACACTAGGAGATACTCACCCTGTATAGCTAAAATAGGAGAAGACTTGAAACATACTCCATATATTTGTACTACGGGAGACATTTGGTCTAGTACTAAAAGAAGTTTTTTTGGCATGACAGCACACTATATCACAGAGGATTTGAAACGGAAGTCCATTGCACTTGCATGCCGGAGGTTTAAAGGCACTCATGATTTTCGCCGAGTAGCTGAAATGATCTAAGAAATTCATTCCGAATTCGGAATAGGTACAGAAAATATCGTTGCCACAGTCACTGATAATGCTAGTAACTTTATTAAGGAGTTTGGAGTTGAAAGTAGAAATAATGTTAGGGACGGGCACGATAATGCTTAGAGTGATACTAGTAGCAGTGAAATGTATTACTCGGGAGATGAAATTGGGCATTCACTCTTCTTGCTTCCATGTCATTTTATATGCTGCACGCACAAGTTAAATTTATGCATGACAACTGACTTTAAAAAATTACTAGCCAGAGACCGTGACCTTTATAACTTACACAATCAAGTTTTGATGAAATGTAATAAATTATGGAAAGCCTGTAAAAGACCTAAAAGTGCAGAAGTGGTTGAGAAAATTCTGGCAATCGTCTTAAGTAGACCGGGTGAGACAAGGTGGAATGCCCTTTACATTCCTTACGACAGATATTACTGACTAAAGAGAAATGCTTGGTCCTTTTCAGGGAATTAAATATAAAAAACCCATTCAAGGATTATGAGTATGCTTGCTTATATAGAAGAACATATAGAATCAACAAAGCCACTGGCTGAAGCCTTAAATATTTTGCAAGGGGAAAACAACATTTTTTACAGAATTCTATTGCTATGTCTTCTCAAAATAAAAATGAAATTACATAATTTTAAAAAATCCAATTTAGTTCACTGCAGGCCTTTGGTGAAATCCTTATTGACTAGCATTGAGACAAGATTCAAAGACGTATTAGATTGGACATCATGCGATTCAAAAATGGCCGTGATTGCATCGTTGTCTTACCAGCGTTTCAAAAACTCTTGATTCAGTGCTGTAGATGCCAGCTTACATGCCATCCTTACTGACTACTTGAAAGAAGCAGTGAAAGAATTAACACCAAGAGAAGAAGAATTAGGCATGCCAAGTATACTTCCCTTAAAAGATTAAAAGGAAGACCGTTTTTTCGATTTCGGGTCTACTGAGAAAGTTCAGTACTCTACAAATGCAGCAGGAGAGCTTGAGGTTTGTTTTAATCTACTTTCTTTGGTATAATCCCTTTAACATTTAACATTTTCAATGATCTTATCATAAGAATCTCTGTTTTAGGTACTTCATTATCTATCAGACCCGGATGTCAGGTTGGAATGTTTGATGAAATATCCAATTATAAAAAAAGTGTTCATAAAAT
This sequence comes from Euschistus heros, assembly GCA_003667255.2. NCBI lineage: Eukaryota > Metazoa > Arthropoda > Insecta > Hemiptera > Pentatomidae > Euschistus > Euschistus heros. The sequence continues at coordinate 8,275 of RCWM02000447.1, read as the reverse complement.
ATAACACGCCCCTCCCCTCTTCAGCGCCCGTTGAGCGGTTATTTTCCTATAATTGACTAACACCCCAAGATGTTCCAACTGTCAGATGAGATGTTTGAAAAACGTGTCGTCCTAAAGTCAACTATGAATGACACTTAATCTCTTAACTTAGCTAAAAATTTACTTTAATTTAGTATGAAATTCTTTATTTGAGTATAGAAAATAATTTTCCAGATTAACAGAAAGATTGTATCTATTTAAATTATCTGTTTTGTTTTTATTTTTTCATTAATATAAGGAAATACTTTTTATGTATTAAATACATTTCTTTTCCTTAAATCCTCAATTTTCCTTCCACTCTCCCATTCTCTCTGTACCACCTCCCCCCCCCCCCCCCCCCTGCCTGAGAAACGGGCTGACTGCTTTTTGGTATTCTTAGGACCAAACCATTGTGTGACTAAACTTCCGTAATAAACATTAGCTGTCCAATTAAAATCTCAGCAGACATAATTTGTTTAAATAATTAAGATATTTTTAAATTCACTTTTTCATTTATTCCGGACAGCGAGTTAAAAAAAATAATAATATCATCTTATTTATTAACTTCTCAGTAGGATGTTTTAATTATAAAAAAATTCTAATTCTAAGATTAATTGTAGTTGTTCCATTATTTTTAATAAGTAAATTATTTGAATTATTTAGATAATTCAAATAAGCCAAACTATTCGAATAAATCATACAATTCGAATAAATTGAATAATTTCAATTAAATGAATAATTCATTCATTAGTTATTTATAACAATTAACTAGATTATTCGTTATTAGCTCGGGGCGAACAATTATTTTGTTATTCGTTATTCTAAATAAAAAGTGCCCAACCCTGGTACCAAATACACTAGGTTATTTTATCTCAAAAACTGCACCAGAATGCAAAATTAACATAATAAAAAAATAAATAAAATAAAAATAAAAAAAACTCACTTGTTTCAGAAACTGCTTGGAATTGGTGAGAGTTGTTGAACCATAAACTATCCTCTTCATCGGACCACTTCCAGCTCCTGATTTACTCTGTAAAAGAATTTCACATTAAAATTTTTATTTCTATTCTAGCATACATTTTTTCAGATCATAAATGAAAACATATAGTATCCCACCTTGGCGTAGTCCATAAGGTTTTGATATTCAATGTAATTGCCACCGCCAACAACAAAAACAATGGCTTCATTAGCCATCGTTTTATTCCTAGCAGGATCGACTGATCTAAGCTGCTTTGGATCGAAATATCTATAATCATCACATCCCTTCATTTCCATCAGCTGATCAACTATCCTTGTCACTGGTAGATTCTGTAAATTAGATCACAACGGTTTAGTAAAATTATAGTTTTAATATCAACATTCACACAATATGTATGTGTCTAATAGTGTAACTGATCAAAACACATTTTTAATATTAAAATAACTAAATTTAATAATTTTAGGAACAATAAGTAATTAATACAATTATAAAAAATTGTTCACACCCAGTTTTAAAACTTAAAAATTCAATAAATATAATTTAATTATTGAAACATTACTTAAACAGGCAGTAGAATATTTAATACATAGGCTGGAATTTTTGCAACAATTTTATCAACTTTTCTAATAGTCCAGGAGCAAAAGACAATAAACCTGTCATGATAGGCCTCCTAAAAAAACCAACGCTTATCTGAAAGATCATCAATTATTGTGTAAGAAAAACCACTGCTGCCGTTTCCACCGCAGGCCAAGATGGCAACAGCAAGTAAAATAAGATTCAGGAAAAAAACTGCCAAACTTTTTTCTCAACAGATCATAATGTTTTTTTGGGAGTGCTGAATCAGAATCTAAAGTTTGCTACCACGGCAGCCATCAAATCGCAAAAAAAAAAAAAAAAAAAAATGTCCAAAATAGCTGTATTTGTCAGTTTTTACCTGTAAGAAGACAACAAAAGCTTTTTCGAAAAATGTCTTTATATAGTGAATTGTAGCTGGAACTAGTACCTACAAAATGAAAAAAAAACAATTCTGAAATAAGACCATTTTTTGCTTAGTTATGGTCTTGGAACATTTATCACTTTAAACTCTGAAAATCTTCAGCTTCATCCCAAAGCTGGTTGAATTTATTAACCAAAAATTAGATTTCATACATGAAACTTAGATCAAATCTCGTAAAATACCAATGCCCAGCATGCTGAAAACCCTATACTGTTGTAAAATCCATTTTTTTTTGGCACATTTTTTCGGATCACAACTCCGAAAATGTATGTCTGATCCAAAATTTATTTCCTTCATCTGAAAGCTGATTAAATTTATTATTGTATTCTAAATGAAACTTTGATTAAATCTCATAAAATACCCATGCCAACTCTGAACTGAAAACGGCCTTCTGGAACCTTATTTTACTGGCTGCGACCATCTTGTCCTGTTTTGGAAAAGGCAGCAATGGTTTTTCTATACAAAAATTGATGATTTTTAAGGTAAGCTTTGATAGGAGACCTATCATGACAGGCTTAGTGTCATCGGCTCCTAGACTTTAACAACAAATACTGTTTACATTCTCAGTAAATAAAAAATTCTCATAAACAACTATTAAAATTAATAAAAGAACCAAAATGTACATTAAAACATTATGTAGTAAAATATTACATCCTTGGCTATTCTCCTTCCAGACAATTAGTTTTCGTTCTTAAGGATACTATTTTTTTTTAAATGTTTCAGGATTTAACAATTTCAAGATGGCGGAAGGACATCCTTGGCCACTCTCCTTGTCTAACGCATTCATCGGGAGGTAGGAGAAAGTCTCTCGACCCTAAAGACCACTTCTCGTTGAAAGTTTTTACTAAATTGGCACAATATAGGACTGTGGTGGGATCAAGAGAGGGCTCCTGCCAATATGAGAGTGAAGGATACTGGTTTCAGATCTGCCAGAATCTGATAATTTTGATGTCCGAAGGATATCCTTGGCCATTCTCCTTCCCCACAAGTTAGTGCTCTGACAAACGGGATAGTGTTGATCAAGAAGACAGTGAGCGGAATAAGATGGAATGTTTTTAGGGTAAGAAGACTCACTTGGAGTCAGGTACATGATTAAGAAGGTCACTGAAGATCTCTTGGGCCCAAATCAACAATGAGAAAGAATCATTTATATAAGAAACTTTCAAGTCAAGTAATGAAGTGAATTATGATTTGTGGCAGAGCAGCAAATAGTTAATTGTTTAGAGGAAGAAAAAAAGAAGGTTGTACAATTTGTTTGTTTTTTTTAGTTCAAGTAAATAGTAAATTCTGTTGAAAAACTTTTAACTATAAAAAGTGAATGTTATATTTAAATATTAAATATTTTATTTTAGTTTCAAATATAATTATAAAAAATAACGTATCGTAACTTTTAATAAAATATTTATTGTAGTAGTAATTTTATGTAGGTTTTATAAGATATTAATTTTTTGTTCAACCATATATATATATTTTTTGTTTTAATTTCATTCAAATAATAAAAAACTTTTGAAATATTTTTTCGCTTCAAAAATCTTCCAACAGTTTCCTTTCAGAAATTTTATGGAGAATATTTTTGCTATATTAAATTTGTCATTAGGACCTACTGTTTAGAAGCTATATTGGTTCGATTGAAAAAAAAGTCAGGTAATTTTTTTTCGCCCTCAACAAAAATGTAACATTTTGACACACTCAAAATGCTCTGTTTGCTGGTATTGCTCAGATTAGAAATTTGATGACAGTTTCCTGAGCAGAAATGAAGAATATTTTTGTAATATTACATGTAATATTTTGTTTGTAATATTTTTGTATTTTGTCACTAGGACCGATCGTTTAGGATCTATATTAGTACAAATGAAAAAGTCACTTTTGAGACCCCCATTTTCTGTCAACTTCATTTTGAATAATCATTAATTGTTAATTCATTTTAATTATTAATTTGATCCTTTCAATTCTAAAAATGTAAATCCGGAAAAGCAATAGATTATAGACATATGTATCTATAATCTTTTGTTTTTCCCAGTCAGAAAGTTTTTATTATTAAGATCCTAAAACTTCATTTAGTATAAAATAATGCTACTTACAAGAGGAATATTATAAAATATATATAAGTACAGAAATGAAAAGAAAACTAACGTGCTTTTGTGACGACAAGGTTTTTCACTCCTTCCATTACAAAAGATGATCCCTTCGAAACTAGTTTAGAAAACATGCTAACTGTCTTTGTACCTCCACCAGAATACTCACTCGGCATTGCGGCCATTTTAGCATAGGCCCTGAAATAGAAACAGATCCAATTAAATATATTTCAAATACAAATAAAATTTTTAAATAAAATCATAAAGAATGTGGTGGAATGTTTGCAGTGTTTGCCACAGAGGCAGGTAGCAGAGTTTGTCACATGAACCCGTTTCATATAAGCTTCGTGTTGTCAATATTCACTCAATTCATGACTAGTCGGCTTCTTTTGTAGTCGGCCATTTTTTTCATTTATATTTCAACATTTTAAATTAGGTAGTTGAATGTTAATTGGCCTTTATTGATTATAATTTTTATTTGAGATTCATCTTAACAGTTTGTTAGTTATTTATTTAGGAATAGGAAACTTCTTCTTTTTTTTTTTTTTTTTGCACTTATGAATTTTAAGAAAGATTATGATATTAACAAAAAATAAATTCGATAACTTTTAAAAAAGTGAATAAAGAACTTAGTGACTAACTAATTTTTTTAAAATACAATTTCGGTTTTATCTCATAATTAACCCTTCAGTGGTGGCAGGGGAGCTGAGTAACACCTTCTACCTAGTACTCCTCAATTACTTGATTATTTTTTAAGTAGAAGGTCGCCGCACTAGGTATTCCCTAGAAAACCCTCTCCTAACACCTAACTCCTTTTACACACAAACAACATCAGTTTGTTGTAAGTTATTCCCCGAAAAGAAAGTGCCACAGTGGTCATTTTGCTCCCCTCGCCACCACTACACAATACTTGTGAATTGTGCTTTTTTTCTTTGGCATATATTTTACGTATGGTTGTTTTTATTTTGTTTATATTAATATTATTACCATAAAAAAAAAAAGCTATAAAATAAAAGAAGGGATTTTCCTCAAACAATTATCCTTTGCATTTAAAAAATCATATATTGAAAGTAGGAAGAACTCTTCAAGTATTTTATACAAGTTTGATGAAAGTTATTCGAAAACATTTGAAAAAAGAAATCCTCATACAAAAAACTTCCGTCGGGTGAAAACTATGCCTTTTTTGTCTACAAAAAATTAAACGCAAAACCACATAAGAATGTAATCTCAGTACATGTACACATGTGGAAACACACACACATGTATTGTGTTCAAATAATTTTAAACACCTATTCTTCCAAAGCTTTAGAAAATGCTAGTTCCAAAAATGAAAGTGAATATAATAATACATTATTATATACTTTATAACTGTTATTATATAGTTTAAAAATTCTATTTGATCAGGAAATTGCTTCTTTTAAAAATATATTTTGCATGAAATTCTGTTTCTTTTAAATACAATATGTTGTAATTTAAAAGAAATAATTTTTTTTTGGAAATGTGAGTGTCTTTAAAATAGTCCTAATAAACGATATAAAGCATATTATAGGTATATCTTATGCTTTGATGAATTGTAACATAGAAATTACAGGTGTCACTTGCTTCCTTTCGCCACCACTGGCGGAAAAAAATGAAAGTGTCATTACTGATAGTTAACAAATATTAATTCTTAATCGAAATGTTATATAAATATCGGAACATGAAAAGAAAATGCTAGCTCATTTTAGCAATTTATAGTATATTTTTTATAAAAGCTATTTATAATTTATACAATCATTGCATTCCAAATTTTTCATAAATACTTAGAAATAGTAGCTAAGCTAAGTAAATTGTTGACTTTCACTTTATTTTTCTAAAAAAAAAACATTCCGCTACAGACTGACCCTTTTGCAAAAAAACAGAAGAAAAAAAAAAAGATAAACAAAACACTGTAGCTTCTATGTACTAATCGCTCTAGTCATAAAGCTGTAAATAAAATGCCTCAAACATTTCTGATGTCCCCCCGAATTCCTTCGGGAAATTGGCCCTTTTTGCTAGCAGACTAGTCGGTCAGTGACTATTTTCATCTAAATTTGCACTATTAATTTTGTCATGGCTATGGAGTGTAATGGGTGGTAACAGCATGATAATACAGCTATCATAATGTGATCATCCACCAGTTTATGTATCATAAAAATATATAAAACTGATATTTGGTTTATTTCTATATAGTGCTTGTTTTATTACATATTTCTGTGCCTAATAATCGATATTTCTATTTATTAAATGATAAATGTAACTAATCAAGAATAACTTACTTCCACCGTTTGATATAGTTTAGCGCATCTAAATCACCATCCAACAGTTTGAAGAGCCTCGGAATATTTGTTGAGGTCCAGTCTGGAAAAAATTCAGAAAAGATTTAATAACAGACTGATAAAATATTCAAAAACTACAGAATTACAGTTCTACAGAATTAAATTGACGTATAATCATTCGAAAATAATTTAAATAAACAATATGAATCAATATATTCATTGGTAATTGAAAATTTTGAGATATTTCTGTTAAAAGCATCAAAATGTGTTGTGTCTGTACAATTTTTTTTCAATCCTCGGTACAGGAGGAATGGTACCAAAAAAATCCAATTCTCGATTCTCAGAACTGATTACCACGTTTTAAAAATAAATTACTATAGCGAATCAATAATCAAATAATAAGAGCATGCCAGAAGTATAAGTAAAAAAAGGGGTAATCATTAAAGAAATAAATTAATTAACACCATAGCAGCATTTGTATTTACAAAAAAATAATGACAGAAACTTACACTCCAGACAATATTAAAAAAATTCATTTTAAAAAAATTCTTATTTGGATTGTAAATTATATTTAAGTTCATAATTATAGTTCGCAGAAGACAAAAGGCCATTGTAGAATAACAAAACAGTACAATGAAAAATTGATCGTGTTATGATAGAGTTAAAGAAATGTCCTTTGAATAGTTATTTTTCTTCTTTTTTTTTTTTTAGGGAGGTAGAATCGTGGGATGAATAATAAATAAGTAGGTATCAACAAATCTATTATCAAATTTGGCCGGTATTGATCGGTTTCCTTAGGAATCTCACTTGGGAGCATTGGATTGCTCGCGACTGCCAATTCTTTGCTTAAGAATTGGTGGAATCCGAGAAATCGACACTAATCTTAGAAAGAAAAAAAAACCCCAAAAATGAGAAGGAGGTTTACTTCCAGTAAAAATTTTAATTTTACTTGCCCTCTCACTCGGAGATCATCTCAGTGCAGATAAATATAAATCAAGAATAATCCCTCTCATTTTGTCGTCCTGGAGTGCCTGTTTCGTTGTCGGTCCAAATGTCTAAAAGTGACTTCTCTAATGTGTGTTCCAGCCATTAGCTTTCGTCATAGTCCACAAAGGGTATCCAGCCGTGCGAAGTTTGATGGAATTGTGAAAACAGCCTGTAAACCAGAAAGAAAATATTGCAACATTTAAAACAAAACAAAAAAATAAAAATGTAACAATACAATGAATTTATCCTAGTTAATATTGCCTTCTCTACAGGATCCCGAATCCAAACGGATTAAAGCGGGAAGACGAGAGTGTATTCTTCTAAAAAACATCATAAGTCAAAACAACACCACTGGGGGGATAGCCTTCCCAAGTTGTTTGATGGTCCTGAGGGAGATCCTTGGCTACTCCTTCTCGACCAAATTCGCTTTTGCTGAAAAAACTCCCATTAAATTCCTTTTGGATATTCTTTTCCTTTGGGTTCTTTGTGCTAACACATTCGGCGAGAAGTTGAAGAGTTAGTCCTCGTGACTCCTACAAAGGAATATACCTACATAATATGTAACACAATTTAATTATAAACATATAAAGGAGGACTTATATTGTGCAATTAACCGGTAGAATTGGTTGTCGGGCATGTCTATTAGTCTGTTTCTTTTCCATAAAGTGCGGCGGATGAGGTGACCTGCTGATGTAAGTTTGCTGTGTTATCTGTTCATAATTGCTAAACGCAGCATTCACTCTCATGGCTAACCCCCTAGAAAAGTTAAGGAATTGAAAGTGTTTTATAAATCATTTTTTTTTTCCTAATTTAGTTTTTATATAGATCACAATCAGTCCATGGAAATCCATGTAAATCGGTGGTTTTAGATCAAGATTCATAAACTTTGGCTATAGTGTGTATAGGTTGGTTATCTTCTAGT